>VXBH01008587.1:101850-181287 GCA_013400035.1 Rynchops niger | reverse complement strand
CCCCCCCCCAAAGAACCCCTCTCTTTCGGGCACCAGCCGCGCAACTAAGCTGAGCGCGAAGGATTTCCCTGGAAGGCTCCAAGTTTTGGTGCCACGCACCCTCGCCGCCAAACTAACCCTCGCCGGCTCCCTGTGCGAGCAGGGACACGGGTGGGGATGGCGTCAGGAAAATACTTGCAAACACGGACGTATTCCGCCTGGAGGGGCGGGGGGCTTGCTGCACCTCCTGCTGGGGCTGCTCGGGGGAAGCTCTGCCAGCGATGCCCAGCCAAGACCCCAAGGTGTTGTAAAGAAGCAAATTGAGTTCTGGTGGTTTTTTGTTGCTGTGAGTTTTCCCGCAAGATACAGTAAACGGCACAGAGATACCAGAAAGGATTCCTATAGGGGTTCATCCACCTCGGCACAAAGCAAACTGAAGGGGCAGCTGCAGCAAAACACCTTAAATAAGTGCTTGCAAGTTAAAAACCAGGCTTTGGTACCCGCCTGGGGGGAAGGAGCTGCCGGCAGCCCCTGCGCTGCACAGCCGTGCTCTCCGACGGACGCCGGGGCTGGGCGAGAAGCGCCGCCGGGCTCTGCAGCGCCTGGGTTTCCAACCGGGGCCGGGAACCGCCGCAGCGTCAGCTCCGGCATGGCCGGAGAGCTTAACCCCCCGAAGCAGCTCACCCGCGCCGCTCTCTGAGACCCGGTGGTAGCACGTGCTGATGTTCCTCGGAGCCCAATTTGCTCGATAATTGAGTTGAGAGGCCTGAAAGCAAAGCTGCAAATTGGGAGTGACCCCCGCCCCTTTCCTCCAGCTATTTTAATATTTCTGTAGCTATCTTTTTCTGGTCGTAATGCGAGGAGACAAGCTCTGAGGAAGTGAGGTATAAAAATACTCGGCTCCGTCAGCAGAGAGACAGTCACAGCCCTTTCCACGAAGACGACCCCTTTTTAAGGTCAGTGTGAGCAACCGGAGTCCAGCCCTTGTGCTGGTTTGTGCTGGCACATCCTGGCCCAGGGGCGCGAGTACCATCTGCAGACAGTGCGCTGCGATGGGCAAGACGGGCGTTAAAAACCCGCAGGCGGGGCTGCAAAATCTCGCTGGGGACAGAAGACATTTCAGAGGACGCTCTCATCTGACCCCTTCCCAAAATACCACCCTGGCGCTGGGAAACAACGAGGATTTCACGGATTCCCAGTGGTCCCAATCCCCAGCCCGTTAGCCCGGCTGCCTTCGCAGCTGCCTGCACCTCGCGCCCCCGACGATGCTGCGCTGCACGAGGCGGGTGACGGGAGGGTGCCGGAGGATTGCTGGCCTGACGACGGCATGGCTGGAAAAGCAGAGGTGCCCCAACTTGGGGGGCAGCGGGGGAGCCCAGCCACGCGAGGGGGCTGCCCCACGGCAGGGGGATGCTGCCAGCACCCAGCTGCCCCCCCACCGTGCGGGCAGCACAAACCAGAGGGGAAGGGAAAGGAGGGCATTGCGGCTTTCACGGGCAAGGGAAGGCAAAGCAAGAGAAAAAGAATTGCTGTGTGCTGCTGGGCGGGATGGAGGTGCTGGAGTGCCAGCCAGGCTCCCCCCCTTGCTGCTCTGCAATGTCTCTGGGGGGGTTCGGCTGCACGAGACAGAGCGTGGGCAGAGCAGCCGTCACGCACTCCCTGCCCAAAGCCTCCCGCACCTTCCCCTTTGCTCCCAGATTTCTGCACCTCTCCAGCCCCCCCAGCCCGGCCTGGCAGTGGGGGAGTTACGGCGGTTCCTCCCGTCAGTTGTCATTAACAGAACCACCCTGGGCCGGTCACTCAGATAACTTCTATCTCGCAAATGCAGCTTGCTGGAATATTCCCTGCAGCCTTTTGCTGGTTCATCCCTGCACGGGCTTGTGAGCCGTGGGAAACGGGCCAGCTGCAGGGCTGGACACGGCAAGCTGCACCCGCCGGGGCGTTTATCAGCTTAATTGCGCTTCCCTTCCCTGCGACGTCCCGAGCGTGCAGCGTCGGAGCAGAGGAAATCCTGGCTGGCCTTGGCTGCGTGGGAGCAAAGGGCAGTGACGGTGCGGCTGGGAAAATGCGGAAGGTTAATTAGGCAGGTAAGCGTGTGCCGGGAACGGGGACGGGCAGGAGGAGGTGCTGGCTGCTGGCACCCGCACCCCTCCCGGTGTCCGCCCAGCTCCCCGGACCTCAGCGGGGTCCTGCCACCCCCGAGACGAGCAGACGCTCCGGCTCTGGACGCCCCCATCCGCCCCTGGCTGCCGGTGCCTGCGGGCGGCGCAGAGGCAGGAGCACACGAGGCTCCCGCAGGCTGGGAGCGGACAGGAATGGGTACTTTTCTGTCTCCCTCGGCAGTAATTTGTCTGCAAGACGAGGGCTGTTAATGGGGCAGATGCACTGCCAGATTTTCTTTTCTTGATGCTTCATGGAAGGAATCAGTTCTGGTGAAGCTCAGCAGGTCCTGCTAGCCGTGCCAGCTCCAGCCTGTCACAAAAGCCATCCAGAGGGACAGCCAAGACGGGGCTGCCCGTTGGTTTACATGAGAGCTACAGAAACAACTGGACCGAGATCCCCCAGGCGCAAGAGACAACCTCCGAGTCCAGCTGACGGGATGCGGAGCAGCAAACCCCTCTGCCGGGCGGGACGGTGTGGCAGCTCCCCATGCGCCCCGCGAGGACAAGGGGACAGGGCAGACGGACGGTGACCGCATTTGGCTGGAGGCACGCTGCCGAGGGAAAGGCAGGGATGGAAACGCACTCCTGCTCTCAAGAAATGCTCTCTGTCCCGCTTGCAGATGCCCACCACACACAGCAGAAGAGCAAAGCGAGCCGCAGTGACACTCCACCAGCCCTTCTCGCTTTTCTCTTCTTCCTCTCTGCCCGCAGCAGCAACGTCCCTACCCTGACCAGCCATCTAAGATGCCACCTGCACCTCACATGCAGAAGATCCCAGGTACAAAACCTGGTGGCCCTGTGGTCCTGTAGCTGCACCATCAGCCTGGTCCATAAGCCCCCAGGCAGCTGCCCCGCGGTCAGAAGGAGACGAGCTGGAGAAGGCCATGGGGCACGGGACACTTCCAGAGCACGCTTCCCAGCAGTGACTGCTGTCCTCCCATCAGACATCACCTCAAGGAAGCAAAGCTGCAGAACCGTTGAGTTGTCGAGTCGCAGGAAAGCAACAAATCCATCTAAATCTATGAATCTTCCAACAGAGGTCCTGCTGGGCTGCCTGCTGAGGGACCATCCCGCTCCTTCGAAAGCAGCTGCACTAACCCGGTCCTGACGTTACCGGGGCCCTCGGACACCATCGCCCAGGCGGCAACGCTGTGCTGCAGCGTCCCCCCGATAGATCCAGCGGCGGGTGTGAGACACCCCGTACAACCCAGGAGGTCTCACGAGAGATGCACAAATCAGGAAGAGACGAAACGTGAGTGAGAGTAAGCCCGGTCCGCGACAGTCAAGGCAAGGACCATAAAAACCACCTTCGCTGCACTTTATTTACTACCAGATCTGGGGCTGTCCCTGTATTCTGGCACTTTTATCCACTTTTGGACACTTGCAAATAAATAAGACCCACTGAGGCCCAGACTCAGCAAAGGGAGGTCTCTCTCTGTCACTAAACCAAAACTATTCTCCCAAGCTCTTCCCCCGGGGCAGTTCGGGAGCACGGATTTAGTGCCAGCACTGACAGCACTGACGCTGCAGAAATTGACACGTGTCCTGACACTGACCTGCTGGCGATGAAGGAATCTCTCCCAACACCACTTCTTTGAAGAAAGAAGGCTGTGAAATATGTTAATTGGCCCATCTCCTTCTCGAGCTGCTGACATTTCCACCAAGGTTACAGCAGCGGAAAGGCGTGTGCCATGTTCTGATCTCCCACCGGAGAAGGAGAAAGCCCTGTCGCCACGTAGGGACAAACAGGCAGGAGAAGGGGCCGCGAGGATGCGCTGGGGGAGCAGCACAATGCGGCAGCACCTCAGCCGGCACCCCCCAAGCAGGAGCATGAACACCCCAAAGGAGCCCTCGGACGCCGAGGCTGGCCACGGAAAGAAAGTATAGAAATATACATTATATACACATATATTGCTAAATCCAACCTTCAGAAGTTTCCCTAAACACTTTCCATGGGCTGCAGATGTGTGCTGAGACGGTGGCCAAGAGGACGCCGTGCTCCTCTCCCTCCCGCCGCCCGAGCAGGGACACTGGGATGGGCTCCGTGGTCACTGGCTCCTGGGAAAGGAGGTGCCGGCCCAGGCAGAACCGCGGTCACACGCCGTGGTTTGTGCAGCGCGAGACCCGAGATGTGCAGGGAGCTGCTGCAGGCACAGCCCTGCAACAGGGGGAGGTCAAAACCCACTCGGGCTCTAACTGCCACTACTCAGCGGGGTTCGTCCCCAGGAAGGAGCCCCCAGCAGCGTGCCAGCGGCGCTGATGGCGGACGCTCCGTTGAGAACATGGGAGTAATCCCGGTCCCGTGGGAGCTGTGGCCGCAGGCGAGCGCCCTCGCTCCCCCCGTGCCACGCCAGCGCCCCGGGCTCCCGTGTCTCTGGAGCACGGGGAAGCACTTAAAAACAGCAGCCGCAGGAGGGACGCGTTTTTAATAAACAAGGCAGAATTGGATTGGAATTTGTTTCTCAGCAGCTCCCCCCCAGCCCCACTGCTTCACTGCCCGTATGCCATCTCATTTGGTTTAGAGTCGCACAAAGAAAATGGGGAGGCGGAGGCAATAAATCATCATGAAAGCCTCGTCAAGGCAGGAGCGACTGCGGCGTCGGGAGAGGAAGGAGAAGGGAGGGCTGGGCTCGCGGGGGCGGGCAGGGATGGCCTCGGAGAGACGCAGAGACGCGGCCGTAGAGCTGGCAGCTGCGGGCAGAACCCTGAGAGACGACTTATTTTCTCCCTCAACATTTCACACCGCCTCCCCGTTGACGTCTCCCCGGCAGCGTGCCCAGCGGCCCCGCGGTGTTTGCTGCCCTTCGAGGGGAAAAGGCTTCCCCACTCCCACTGCAAACCCAGAACCTCCCTCCTTGCCAGGACCAGGTCGGCTCTGCCGCCCTCTGGTTTTTGATGGACTCTCACTTTGATTTTTGTAAACATATTTAACCCCCCTTGGCCATCCCTGGGGCAATGGGAAGCGCTTTGCGTGTGGCCCATCACCACCACGCAGACACCTTTGCTCCTTATGGTCCCCCCAGGCCCGCAGCCCTCTGTGAGCAAAGCCAGGCACAAGCACACAATTGCCCCGGGACTCCGCACACTGGTCTCAAAAAGCCCAGTGATGTAAAGCGACCAGAAAGATGGATCTTCACCATCTCCTAAAATCCCAGCCGTCCCAGGGACCCGCAGGGACGGGCACTGAGGGGAGCAGAGAGCCGACGGGAGCCCCAGGCGCGGTGCGGGGCGGCAGGAGACCATCCCTGGAGGCGGGGAAGGAGCTGAGACACTAAGACGGGCACGTTAAATAATTTAAACCACCCGGGGTTCCCCATCACGCTGCCAGCAGGGCTCGCGGGGAGCGGCTCAGCCGTACCCCCCTGGACCCGAGCGCCCACGAAGCTGCTCTCCCCACTCCATCAGCGCGCGGCGAGCAGCGGGCACCTACTGTTGGTCTTGAGCCGGGCGGGCTCGCTGTTCCGGCTGCCCGCCTGGTTTATGGCCTTGACGAGGAAGATGTAGCGGGTGCCGCTCTGGAGCCCGTGGACGGTGTAGTGGTTCTGCTTGATGTTGGGGACGATCATCCAGCTGTCCATGGAGTTGTAGAGACCTGTGGCAGAGGAGAGGGGGGACAGATTTATTCGGAGGAAAGGACAGAACACAAAGAGCACGTGCTGCTCACACAGAGCTCACCGCCCAGGCGTCCCGCAGGCCGATTTACCGCCTGCCTGGGAGTTCAGAGCACCTGCAGGAGAATTTCCACAGATGATAAACTCCAGCAACTCAAAGAGCTTTTTTTACTCTCACGCGAAGGCAATGCGCGGTAGGGCAAAGCCAGGGCTGGGGCGCTGGCATCTCAAGATGCTGCTGTGGGAAGCGATGGGGAAAGGGCAGCGCAGACGGCACAGACGGCACAGGGCAGACGGCACAGGCAGCTGCCGGCGATGCCGCTATCACCCTCCCTCGTTTCTTTTCTCCTATGGGACACCCTCCCTGCTGCTCTGGGGGCTGCAATACGCAACGCCGGCGGAAGGACAGACAGGTCTGCGCCCCAATCCTGCCCCTGCCCAGCGCGCAGTGCTCCGGGGGGAGGCAATAACCCATGTCCAAGGCGTGCTGACGCTCCGGCTCCCTGTGCAGACTGGTCTGCAAAGCGCTTCGGAGAAAATTACAGCCCCCAGCGAAGGGAGAGGGGTCCAGACGCTTGGAAAACATTCAGGAGCCTAAACTCTTTCTGGAAATGGAAAGGAATTAAGAGCTCAAAGACCTCGGCGGCACAAAGCCCTGCTGCTGCCAGAGTGGCAGGGCCTGGCCCGTGGTGTTGTATCTGCGGTGGGACGACACAGCGCCCAGGGCAGGAGGGCAGCACCAAGGGGTGCCACAGATGCCACGACGGCCACCAGCATGGCTGGGGTGGGAATGGCCTGCAGATGGCACAGGTCCCGGCGGCAGCCAGCGCCAGGGAAAGGATGATGTGGGTTTCGGGAGCCGCCTCCAGCGCTGGCACCAGGGGCCGGGGACAGCCCAGGGCCCGGCACAGCAGCTCTGGGCTCCCAGAAAAGGGCTCAGGACAGCTGTCGCCGCACGGGGCTGCTGCTCTAAGCCGAAAGAAGGGAATGGAGGAGGCACAGAAGCAGCAGCCGGAGGCTACCGGGATCCAGCGGGTGGCGAGGGGACACGCGAGGAGCGGGCTGCGCGGCGGGGGTGACGGCAGCAGGGTCTGAGCCTCATCGCCAGCACACACGTGCAGGGCTGGAGGCAGGAGCCCGGCCACGCTCCGCACCTCCTCTTCCAGGGCTGACATCCGTGCATTTATTTACCTCCGGTGGCTCGCTCAGCCCGAGGACAAGGGCAGGCTGCAGCCATTGTCAGCCTGGACTTGGTTTAAAATACACGTGGAAGTGGCCTAGGGGAGGAGAGCAATGCTATTTGAAGTAGAAAATAAAACAGATGTGATACCACCTGCGTCCCAGAGGCAGAGCTGCTTTCATGGGAGCACACAGCTTCCAGCCCAGCTCCGGTAAGTGTTGTCTCCTGCGGGCAAGGACCAGCTTTGGATCCTTCAGCCCCAAGGACAAGGTGGCTGAGAGATGAGTGTCTGAGAGTGATTTGGCCTCCCAAGCAGGTTTCTTTCCCAAAACAAGAAGGGGTTGGCCTTGAAGACTGAGAGCTGCTATCCTTGCCAAAGCTTAAAAAAAAAATCCTTTTTATGGCAGCTTTCGACATCCATAAAAATGTCCGACTCCTGCCGAGCTCTTGGCTTTAAAGGGAGCGTGAAGAGACGGTTTGCACAGGCCAACTGTGTGCTCTTTGCAAAGGTATTTCCTTCCCCGGGAAGCCTCTGCGGGCCCCGTGAGCCCCAGCCCGCCATCTCCGGTGTCTCCTCGTGCATGAGTTCAGCCAGGACTCAAACGCTCCCAGCACCCAGACCTGACCGTGCTGCTTCAAGTGACAATATATTATTCATTTGCTCCTCTGAGACGTTAACCGATGATTTCTTTACTCCTTCTGTGAAGAGCTACTGCGGACGGCCAAGGGGGACGCTCCTGAGGTGTCCCTCTGGGCGTCCTTCCAGAGCTGCCCTTGCTGTTCCTCACCCCTGCGGCTTCTCCCGCCCCACCAGACCCACACAGCCCCCAAAAGTCCCCGAAGGCCCCCGAAGGCGGGCAGGGGGCTCACTGGAGTCCAAGCCATGTGCCCAGACTGGCGTCTGGGGAGAGGTGGGAGCCAGACCCTTCCCGGAGGGCAGCGGGGGCAATCCTGGTTAGAGAAGGAAAAAGTCCTTCCAGCCGAGGGTGGGGAAGCACGGGAGCAGCGCCCCGAGAGCTGGGCACTCTCCACCCTCGGGGGCGGTCAGAGCCCCCAGAAACCCGCCCGAGGTCGAAGCCAGCCCGGCTTACGCAGGGCCGATGGGGAGCCCTTCAGGCGTCCCTGCCCAGCTGAACACCTCGGGGACACCAGCACGGCCCACTCCCCTGGCAAGCGCAGGGCAGGCGGAGGCTGGCGGCCATCTAAGAACGGCGCCAAAGAGGCCGCTGAGCTTGACCAGGCTCTCGGAGACGAGCAAAACGCTGGAGACGACACGTTGAGGCCGGGGGAGGAGAGGACCGAGCAGGGCAATGGAGCTGCTGCAGCTCCGAGTACCCGCAGCCAACCTCCGAGCGCCAGGAAAGAAATCCCCCGTTTGCCGGGGGGGCAAAGGCTGGGGCTGCGGCTTTTACCAGCTTTGAAAGGCGCAAGCGGTAACTTTCCCTGGCAGCTTCCCGCATATTTTAACGTGCACTTAACAGCCTTCCCGAGCCGCAACGCGGCCCTTCCAGCACCCGTGTCCTGCTGGCCAGGGAGATAAACCCACAGCGGCCCAGAAACTCCCCGGGAGCATTTTGTCAGCGCTTCCTACAGCTGCAGGCGCTACTAAGGGAAAACCAGGAATAAAACTTTCTTGCGGGAGCCACGCTGTGGGGATGCTGTGCTCTTCCAAAGCGCTGCTTCAGGACGGACAAACTGGGAGCTATAGTTTTGTTCTCCCACTAAAACGTCCGTATTTTTTTCTTGTATGAAACAAGCAGTTTCCCTGGACTCTCTCCTACAACCCAGCCCATAAATTAACTTTCCTCCAGAACGCAAACCCCCTCCGATTTTAGGAAAAAGGCAGTGTTACCAGAAATCATAACGGGTACGTATTTCTGACACCTCGAGGACATGCCGGGCACCCAAAGGAATAAATCCCTGCTGCCGAGACCGGCAAACCGTCCTTGGCTTTGTGGCTGAACTGCTCTTCTCTCTGCACCTCTGTGGAGACTTGAACAAGCCCTTTTGCTGCCAGGACAACCAAACCAGCTCTTCCTTTTTTTTCAAATAAACCTTCCTGACAACGAACAAGGAGGAAGACTACATGGCTCCTGCAGATCTGACACGTCTGTCCCCAGGAGCACGGGGAGTGGGGGGGGTGTCACAGTTTCCAGCCGCGGCTTTTTCAACCTGCAGTTTGCCAGCTCTCCCTAACGATAAGCCACGGTGCTAAAGAGCTGGGTCTGAGTCTCTTTCCATCCATTTGTGGGTGGTGGGGAGGAAATCGCCATCCCTGGGGGGATTTAAAGGCCGGGCAGACGTGGTGCTGGGGGACGTGGGGTAGCGGGGGACTTGGCGGTGTTGGGCTGATGGTTGGACTTGATGATCTGAAAGGTCCCTTCCGACCCAGGCGATTCTATGATTCTGTTCTATGAAATTAAATAGACATTTAGCGCATTCCTTTAGCTTTAATCCCCACGCAATTTCTGGCTCATTGTATCTTCAGGCCTTCGGCTGATGATATGTTCAGGATGCCTGATGAACTCTGCCTGGCTAAGACTAGAGCAAACCTCCAGCCCTGCTGTCAGACGGGGTGGGTGCAGCCCCCCGACTCTCGGCACAGCTGCAGGCACGGAGCTGCCCGCGGCACCTCAGCGCTGCCGTGCACAGAGCTCTTTTGCACCCTCCGGCCACGTTTGGCCTCGGCCGGGGCTGCGAGGGGCTTTCGGAAACTCCCAGGCACGAAGCCCTCGACTCACGCAGCTGCCGCTGGGCAGCGGAACACCAGAGCCCCCGCACATGGACGGAACACCCTTGGAGGACAACTCTGGGCTTCGAGCTCTGATCTTTGGAAGAGAGGCAGGAGGTCACCGGGACAAATGATGCTTTGCCAGCGCTGCTCCAGCTCCCCCCAGTTGGCAGCAGGTCTCTGCCGCCACCCCCTTCTCCCCTCATCGCTTCTGCTCCCTTCGCTGCCTTCACTGCTGCTGTTTTCCCTCGCGGGCAGCAGCGGGACCGGGGGGCAGAGTGCGTCCCTTCAAAGTCACCATAATCACAAACTCGCTTTCTCCTGTTTGCTCCGGTCGAACACACACCACGGCTCCAAGGGCGCCTCGCAAACAACCAGCCACCCACTGCATGGATGTCTCTGGGTCCCACCACCTCCCCAAACGCTGGAGCCAGCTGTTAAATACACCGTTAAAGTATTTGTAATATTAAAAACCCCATAACTACCATAGTCTTCATCAAATTATTATTCTTATTAGGAAGAAGTTCTTTGCTGTGAGGGGGGTGAGCCCCCGGCCCAGGTTGCCCAGAGAAGCTGTGGCTGCCCCAGCCCTGGAGGGGTTCAAGGCCAGGTTGGACGGGGCTTGGAGCCACCTGGGCTGGTGGGAGGTGTCCCTGCCCAGGGCAGGGGGTGCCACTGGGTGGCCTTTAAGGTCCCTTCCCATCCAAACCCTTATGTGATTCTATGAAATGTCAAGTATCCATGGGAGAGCTTTGCATCAAAGAGGTTGCTGTCCTGACCCCGTGACAACCCTGGAGGCAGGTTCAGCCCTATAAAACTGTTTTTTCAAGCTGTTCCGTTGCACTAGAAGATATCACGGTGCGGAAAATGCGCTGAGCACCACAGAGTCCCCAAAGCCCAGGCTCTCCCAGAGGAGCTGGATGCTGCGACCTGCGCTGCAGGTTCCTTGCCGTACCCGAGGGATTCGGTACCACCACAGACCCTCCTCGCTCCTCTAATCCCATTCCTGCCAAGCAAATTTGTGGTGGAGTGGAAAAATAATTGGGTACAGCAGCTATTTCCAGGAAAAATTACCTGGAGACGTGCCTCAATATTGTTATGGTGGGTATACAAATGAGTTATCAGCCCAGAGAGAGCCTTTTTCTTCCCGAACCGGAGCACGATCCCCCAAGCCCATCTGGGGCGCAGCGACTTACTGATGAAGTTGGCTTGGCCGGTGAAGATGGTGTACTGCAGCTCGTAGGAGCTGACGCTGAACTCGTCCTCCGAGATCCAGTGGACGGTGATGGTGTCGTGGGAGGCCGTGCAAAGCTCCTCCCGCACGGACGGCGGGTTCGGCGCTGCGGGAGATCACGGGTAACACATTTCCGTAAGTTTGTGCTTTCTTTTCTTAATATACCTAGGGCTTTTTTGCTCCCCTAAGGACAGGGATGGGCTCGTGTGGGGAGCAGAGTCTCTGGACACAAACAACTGTCTCATTTTATCTGTCATTGCTTTTCCTGCTTAACTACATTTTTTACTGTGACAACAAAATATTCAGGGGCCAGCGCGTTTTCAGGCGTGCCAGAACGAGGGGTTGCCACTGCTGCCCTGTCAGGTCTGACACCCCCACCCTCAAACAAGCTGAGAGGCCACTTCAAAATTTCCCAGCACGGGTTATGGAGTAAGTTGTTTTGTCCCATAACTGTTCTGGACACACGTTTGTTGTTAATCTTTCATTGCAAGCTGATCTGCTTCGCGATGAAGATCGGATTGGGGTGAGTAACGATGTCCCCACATCTCCGGGGCTTTCCTCCCTCCCCTGGTTTTCCAGCAGCCGCCGGTTGCCGCGGGGCAGCTCCCGGACCCCCCCATGGCCCCGGCCAAGAGCCACGCGGAGCCTGAGCTCCGGCCACCACGGCAGCCCCGGGGGCCCTGCGAGGTCTCTGCCCTCGGGAGTTCATAATTTATCACCAAGAGACCCACAAAAAGGGCAGCAGAAAGGAAATGCTGCAGCACGCAGTGCATTAGAAGTACAAAAATTGGTTAATTTACTGCTCCCTCCCTGCAATTTGCCCTCTCGGATCCTTTTGGGCGTCAGCCTCCTCCCTGGGCCCTGGAGACCATCATTTTTGACGTGCTTTATGCACTTTTCCACCTGCCCCCCAGGAGAGGCAGAGTGCAAGCAGGAGGACAGGGCCGTGTCACTGTCCTGGTGACAGCGGGGCCTCTGCTCAGCCACAGCCAACGGGGCGCTTTTTACCGGTGAGACTGAGCAGGAACCTGGTTGGCTTTAAAACCCTCCTCGGGCGCAGGGGAAGGGGCTGCGGGGAAGACACGGGGCACGGAGGGGGAGCACAACCCGACACTCACCGGTCAGGTAGTCCAGCCCCTCCAGCAGCTTCTTTTCTCTGGAAAAATCTAAAGCGAAGTTTTCAAAGGCGTCATTAAAATTGATATCTGGTATCAGAACTTGAGAGGATGCGGTTGCCATGGCGACCCTGAAAGAAAAGAAGAGAGCATCAATACGCACCAGGGCGCGTGTCGCTCCCGACACCCAGCAGTGGCGAGTGGGGGATGAAAAGGGTGCAAGCAGCGGTGACATCACACGCCACCGGGAAACCGGCTTGCACGACTAACCACTGCTGCTGCCCCAGGAGGGTGGCCCGGCCCGGGGACAAGTCCCCCAGAGAGGTGGGGGGGCTCCATCCCAGGGACTCCCAGCCCCGACTGTCCCAGAGCTCCCTTTGCATTGGCATTTCCACCACTCCCCCCCCGGGGAACGCTGTGTGCCCCCACAGTAGACGTTCAGCTTCGTTAGGACCTGCCACGCAACTCCTGTCCTGCGAGGGACGGGACTGGGGGCCACCCCCGAGCCCGGTGTTCATGGGAGGGCAGCTCACTGCAAGGGGGAGGATGGGGAGTCCCTGGGCAGGGAGCGCAACCAGGGCGTCGCTCCAGCAACGTCCCACCGGCGTCCCGGGCCGAGCGTGCCAGCCCACCTCTCGGCCACGTTCCTGGCTGTCTGCAGGAACCGCGCGTGGTCGTTCTCCTTCAGGATGTGCTCCGCCTGGTTGATGAGCACCGTCGAGCGCTCGAGGCACTGCCGGCAGTTGGCGACCTGCTGGGCCAGCTTCCGCAGCTTCATCACCTGCGAGAGGAGCAGAGGGAAGCAAAGGTGCTCAGAAACCAGCACGTAGCCTGAAAAAGTACAGGGGAATCCCCATCCTAAGCCAGGGGCTGCTCAGGAGAAGGAAGGAGTGGTGAAATGGCACATAAATGTCCCGTGAGCTCTGGGGAGGGAGAGCAGCAATGTACTTTCCGTGTTAAATTTTGCTTGCAGGTGGGAAAGCCCCAGGGAAAAGCCCCCGCGCTGCTCGGGGGGTCCCACGTGCGGTCGGAGCGACGCATCCTCTCCCCGCTCCTCCCGTGCAAACCAACGCCATCCCCGGTGCCGGCTCCCAGGGGATCTCCCGGGGGAGGAGCACTCCTGCAGAGCAACCCAGCACAGGGCAAGGACACCTCACCGGGCTCAGCCCCCGCCGAGCCGCCGGAAAACATCACATTTGCAGCCACGAATCGTCCGGCAGTGAGAGGTGAGGGGCTGCAGTAAGACGGGACAGGAGAGTAACCCACAACACAGAGAAGCGGGAGCTGAAACGCCAGCTCAGGCACCAGCTTGCACCCAAAAATAGGGCACGTGGCTTGAAGGGGCTCTGGTTCGTCCGCACCAGGGTCCGCGGGTCCCGCACAGCCCGTGCTGGGCGCCGGAGCACCGGGCTCTGCCGTGGCCGGTGGAAACCAGACCTGGCCCAGCCACTGTCCAAAGGGGACACAAGGTGACTCCAGGGAAAAGCCCCTCTGACACTTGGGTCCTTTCCCCGCAAAGCTCTGAGAGGGCATTTACCGATGGCTCAAGGCAGCACTCAACAAGCCATAAAAGAATAGAGAGAAGAGGTTTGATGGCACCTCTTCTCTCTTCTGCAAAGTACCGGCGCTCAGCAGCAGTGAGGGGGCAAAGACACCAGAAGAAACGTTATTTCTTAGGCAAAATCTCTGTGTCTCAGGGGAACGCTGTGCTGGAGCACTAGGAAAAGCCCCTTTGAAAGTTCCACCTCCTCCATGCAGTCAGGGCGAAGCTAAAGGAAAGGCAGGCACAAGCTGGTCATCCCCGAAGCTGCTCATGGATTGCAACGGTCATGTTTTGGTAGGGTCTACCGAATTAAGGCCTACGGCTCTGACAACAAAACCATCACGAGGTGTGACCCCCTTCTTTCCCTCCTGTCTCTGCATGAACACACCCACCCACCCTCGCACCCACCCACACAAGGGTGTGCAGCCACCCCCCGCGTCACCCAGGTAAACCTATACCTGGGGCTGGTGCCGGCAGCGCTCGGGGGGCAGGGACGGAGCAGGGACGGAGCAGGGATGGCACCGCGCGGGACGGAGGGGGCTGGGAACCCAGAAGCGACGGGGGCCCCTCGGAGACCAGGCAGCTTCATGCTGGACATGGGGGAACCGGGCCGTCAGCCAGGAGCAGAGCAGGTCGGAGGGAAAAGGGAGGTGACAGAGGAGATGAGAGATTTTTGGGGTACTTTTCCTGCCCAGCTGGGAGCCCAGGGGAGCTCAGGAAAGCCTGGGGCTGGAGGTGGCCGAGGTCGATACCCTGCGTTTAAAGCCCGCTGTACCATTGCTCTGCCTGATGCCTTGCTGGTGCCAGAGACAATATTTTGCTTCAGGAGGAGCAGAACGGGGTCCTCCATCAGCACCAGCAGAGACACAGAAGAAAGGAGGAGAAGCAGCATACAGGGAGTTGCACTGAGAGCCAAGCTGGAGGTAATTCTGTATCTGAAAAAGCATCTTGAGAGGGGCAACAAGGCTCTTGCTAATGAAATATAGATTCCCGCTGCCCTGTTCCTGCGTGCATCTGCAGCAGAGGGATCCGCAGACACCCAGGGGAGGGGAAAGCAAATTTCAGCAGATGGAGGTGGGCTGGGAATGCCTGAAACAGCAGATTCCGAAATGACAAATCCCACCTCGGCTCCCTGCCCTGTGCTCTGCAGCCACATCCCACACGGGGCTCTCCTGAACGGCATCGCACAAACGGACCTTACAACGGAACGAGGGGGTCTCCAGGAGCGCGCCCGCGGCACCAGCAGAGGAACACCGTCTCCTCTGCCTTATTTTGCAGACGTTTGCAACCAAGCATCGTGCCGGACTCACCCTGGGAGAATGCAAGGGCATTTAGAGATTTAGCCATGTCCTCTCTGCTCCCAGCCCACCTCCGAAGTCGTGCAGCTCGTCTGCAGCCTTCAGATTATTGCCTTGCCTCCTGTTTTTAACGAGGGAGCGGGGCGCTTTGCGAGCCTGGTGAAGCTGCGGTGACAGCGGCTCCCGGAGCCCCGCACGCGGCAGCTCCTCTCTCGCTGCCCCGCAGCACGTCGTCAATCCCCCCCCCGACCTGCGGTTTGAAAATCCATCGGGAGCAAGAGCAGGAGCTCCGGGAGGTGACGGGAGGCTGCTCAAGCTGCTCTTCCGAGGTGTCAGCGCTGTCACTGCACTTACAATTAAGCAGCGTGCTAATCCCCCGGCTGACAGGGCCCTGCTCCCCGCGTGCGGCTGTGGGCGCCCTGCCGCAGCCCCTGCACCTCTACGGGAGCTCAAAATAGACAAGACCAAGGGTGGAAAGCCAACAGATGAGCTCCAAGGACCTCAAGCCAAGAAAAAGCCAAGACTTTGCATCGCCCCCCACACCTAAGGGTTTCCACTGCACCCTGTGACGTGGCTGGGTGCCCGCTGACGGAGCCCCGTGGGACCAGCACGGCACCCACCCAACTGCAGCCACTCCAGTGCTGCCACGGAGCAGCACAGAATCATCAAATGGTTTGGGTTGGGAGGGACCTTAAAGGCCACCCAGTGGCACCCCCTGCCCTGGGCAGGGACACCTCCCACCAGCCCAGGTTGCCCCAAGCCCCGTCCAACCTGGCCTTGAACCCCTCCAGGGATGGGGCAGCCACAGCTTCCCAGCTGGACACCACACCGGGCTGCTGGCGTGCCCGGCCCCAGCTCTCCTCGGCCATGTCCCCGCGGGGACGCAGCCTGTGGCACTGGTCCCCAGCAGAGCCTCCGCCGCGGCCACGGGAGAAGGAGATGCAGATGCCCTGGCGCGGGGCCAGCCGGCCGGGCTGTGACACCGGCTCCTGCAGTGTCCCGGGCAGGTGACATGGTGCTGGCAGCCGCCGGCCGGATCCGCACCCTGCAGAGAGCTCTTCAGGGCAGGCCAGCTGCCTCTCCTCTCCCCGCTCCTCCGCTCCCATCCCCCCTCATGATTTTCGCTGCCTCCTGGGTCCTTCCCACATATCGGCATCGCCTCGGTGCCGCAGTCGCCACGGGGTGCTGCCCAGTCCCATGGGCACGGGTATCACATCTCCATCTCAGCTACCAAAGCGCTCCTGCGACGGAGCAGCCCGTTCCTCCCAGGACCACGCTCCGGCTGCAGACAAACCGCTGCCTCGGCATTTTTGCCTCCACAGACTGTCCTTCTCAGGCCCAGGGCTGTCACTCTTTCCAACGCTGTGCAATCAGGCTGCTCCAGGCATCCGCCGGGCCATTTGTCAGGAAAAGCAGCCCAGAACAAATGGAAAACCAAATGGCAATTCAGCAGGAAAGCTGTATTTCTCGCCCTGCAGCCAGAGCGCTTCAAACCAGCCGCAGTCTCTGGCGCTTCCTCCTTTCTTTTGTGTCTGGGGCTTTTTAAACTCTCCAGTGTTTGCGGCCAGGGCTCCCCGGAACGGCTGCTTCCCGTTCCCACTGGAAATCGTTGCTCAGAGGTGTCGAAAGCAGCGGAGGAAACCTGCCCAGTCAGCATCGGGGGCTACGGGGGGGCACCGCAGTGCTGCAAACCCACACGTTTCCGTCTCCAGCCCCATTTCACCGGCAAAGAGGCTTATTCCGGTGTCCAGGTGACTTTGGGAACCAAACCCAGTCCCCTGCCCGGTACTGCCGGTACCGCCACCCCCACACCCGTCTCCCGCTGGTGTGGTGCGGGGTTTGCAGCTCCGCGGGCACAAGCCTGCCGCTGCCACCCTGGCGGTTCCCAAGCAGCTGAGCGCTGCTGCGGCTGGGGCTCGGGGCACTAACCGGGGCCTCTCTCCTCTGCCCAGCTGCCGGTTTGTAGGAAAATAACATCTCTGAGCCTTCCAGCTCCCTGCCAGCTACGGCTGAAACTGGACAACATGGTCAAACGACGTTAGGGGAGAGGGTGGGAAGTGAGAGGCAGACAGACAGATGGACCAGCAGAAGGCACCGTTACATAAAATATGTTCCCTGAAGTGGCTGGGATAAAAGCAGGCGTTTTAAAGCTTCCACTCCCGCCGAGGGTGTCCGAGAGTCGTGCTGCCGGGCTCTCTTGCATATGCACGGACGCACGCACGCAGCGCAACCCGCTCCCAAACCTTTGCCTGCAAAAATAATCTGTATGCGGGGCGACGCCGCTGCCCGGCTTAGCTCTCGGCACGGTGACGGGCGCGGAGCTGGGCCCTGAGGCGCGCTCGGGCTCCGGA
The DNA here is from genome assembly GCA_013400035.1 of Rynchops niger. NCBI lineage: Eukaryota > Metazoa > Chordata > Aves > Charadriiformes > Laridae > Rynchops > Rynchops niger. The sequence continues at coordinate 164,083 of VXBH01008587.1, read as the reverse complement.
AGAACGGCGAAAGGCTCGGGCACACACACTGCAAACTCCTGTCGGCACCGCGCAGAGCTACAGCCGATGCCTCCAGCCTCTCCCCATCGCACGGAAACACCGGGAAAGGCCAGAACACCTGGAACCGCTGGAGGAGGGGTGCAAACGCCCCCCCAAAGAGAAGGGCGAGAAACCAGCTCACCTACGGCTCCGCTGCAATGCAGAACACGGAGCCTCTCCTTTATCTGCAGTGCAGGGCTCGGACGGCCCTTCAGTATTAATTCCACATTATTATATTAGCACCGCAGAGGTAGGAAAGCCCTGAGGAAGCTGTCTGGACTGATCCAAGCAACTGCACCAATTTGTCACGCTAACCAACACGCCGTCCCTCCTCCGGCCATGTCAAGCCCACGCCTTGTCCTCAGCAGAATAGCCCTGGGGACAGCAGCAGCGAGGGACAGAGGGGCTGGCACGCCGTTTGGGGTGACGGAGATGAAGCTGCGTGCACCGATGGCTGCCCAGAGCAATTCCTTCACGGGCAAGGCAACGCCCGCGGCTAACAGCCCCTCCACGTGTGGCTGGGCCATGCCAGCATTGCGGGCCACCGAGCGGCTGGGCTGTGCCCGCAGAGGGAGGGCACCCCAGGGGCAGGAGCCAGCCCCCCCTTACCTTCGTCTCTTTGATCTTGACGGCGATGACCTGCTTGCGCTGGCGGATGATCTCCATGAGCTCGTCGCACTCCTCCATCAGCTTGGCCTCATGCATGGCCGTGTTCACCTGGCAGGAACAGCAGGACACCCCGTTAGGAGGGACACGCTGGCCCCCGTGCCCGCCAGCCCCACGGCTCTCCTGGTCACACCGGGGGAGATGCAATACACATCCTCCACGCCAGGCCTGGCTCTGCCGGGGCCGAGCCGGGCAGAAATACCAGCCCCGCAGCACAGAGAGCAGGGGGCTGGCTCGCCTGCGGCCACTGCCACTGCAGCTGCAGGAAGGAAAAAGGCCGTAGAAAGGTGTGAATTCCTCCCCGCTGCACGTCCTGGGTGGCTTGTGGGGCACACACTCCTTCACAGGTACCCTATTTATTCTATTAAATCTGTTTATATTTCATCACTTGGGTTTCTTTATGTTTTTTCCCTGATTCCCCTTGCCGGGTGGGGAGGGGTCATTGGGTGAGAGAATAATTGTCTAAATAACAATAGATCGTTGTGGGTTCCTCAAACCACAGCAGGTGCCAGCGCTGACACCACGCAGGGACGCTCAGGGATCTCGCCACCCCCCTTCCCGGGGCAGGCTGTGTGTTTTGGGGTGCTCTGCACAGCCACGGCTGGGGCTGCTCCCAAGGGACCCCCCTCCCGCCCTGGGCTGGGGGGCAGCGGGAGGTCGCCCAGCCCCGGCCCCAGCTTCCAGCAAAACTCACAGCTCTCCCCGGCACCTACACCGGGGCAGTGCCCGTGTGCTAATTAAAGCAAAAAGAGGCTTAAAAATGAACGCGGGCGCCCTGCCTGGGAGAGCCGGGGTGGCCGTGGCTTCAAAGCATCTGCAAGAGCGAGAGGAAGCGCGCGGCACGGGCAGCGGGAGGGAGCGCAGGCAGAGCCCGCAGCGGCGGCGAAGGGCCATCGGGAAGCGCCGCGTGGGGTCTCCATGGAAGGGCTGAGCCAGCCCGAGGCAGCGACAACCACGGGCAATTCGGGCCGTGGTAGCCACCTCGCCTCTGTACTGGCCACAGCCCCCACCCCGAGCTCTGCAGCACGGGGGCCCCGGGGAGGAAAAATCTCCCCCTCCCGACGCTGGAGGCTGCTCCCAGGGCTCCAGGGGCTCCAGCACCTCCTGGGAGGCGTCTCTCAGCCCCCAGAGCAGGGAAGCCGGGCACGCCATGCCAGCCGGCAGGCAGCCCCAGGCTCCACGGACACCCCCGTGACCCGTGTTCTCGGCCCCCGCACAGCTCCCAGCGCCTGCTGTCACCGAGCTCCCCTCGGGACCCTCTCTTTGAGCAAAGCCTTTTACAAATAGCCATCTTCCCCCTCAAAAAAATAACGAAGTACCAGATGCTGCTGCCACATTTCCTCATAGTGCAAGGGTTTGGCAGGTTGCGAGCCCAGACCGTAATAAATCTTTCAGCTTTCTCCAGCTCAAGACAAGTTTCTTACTGCGCTTGCAGTTCAATTCCTAAACTGGGGCACCATCCCCTAGTGGATTTTGCTCCAGGCTCACGACGAGGGGAGCCTGGTGATGCTCAGACCCACAGTCTCCTCCCTACACCGTCCCCTCCCCGCCGCGGGTCCCAAGGCGAGACACGCAGCTTGGGCTGGACCGGCCCCGGCGGAGTAAGGGAGCGAGCATCAAACAGCACTTTCATCACCACGGCCCTTTTCCAGACTGCTGCTGATATTCCTCCCTCCCCGACCTCATTCCCTGTATTTATGGTTCAGTGGCAAAGACACAGAGCCCACCACACCACCAGTTCCTCCCCCCCGCCCCCCAGCGTCGCTGCGCCGAGGGGAGGGACCTGGGCCAGGAGATGAGACCTGGTGTAGACCCGGGCACCTGAGTCAGTCCCAGGGCGGGACTGAAGACAACACAATCCGACTGGCCAGAGCGTCCCAAAAGTCACCCTCAGGTCTCACGGGCTATTGCAAACGCCTTGGAGATGACCTGGCCTCTCCCAGACCACATCTGGACGGGAGGAGGTGACACGGTGTCAGCCCCAGGAGGCAGAAGGAAACGGTGCTTGTTTCTCCAAAAAATGCTGCACGCGTCCTGCTTAATTTAGGCTAATTAATCCCTGCTGGACCCACTTTTCAGGCTTCAAATAAACAGTTGGTTTTGTCGTTTTAAAGCTGGAAGGAAAGGCATGCAAAGAGTGCAGCGAAAGCACGGGCAGAGGTTCCCGTCCTCTGTGTCCAGGCAAGGCCAGCATCCCTGGGGGACGGACAGGAAAGGGGGACACACTCTGCCGGTGGGGAACTGTGCCCGGTCGCTTCAGTCAAAGGTGGACTAGAGGACATCAGCAGTTTCCTTCATTTGGCACTCTCAAAGCTCTGTGAAACGGTGGGGGTGTCTGAAGGCAGCCCAGAGTTAAACACGTTGGAGACAAGATCTTTTTTTAAAGCCAGCCGGCAGATTACGCAACGCCGAAGTGGGAGACAGCCGATGGCCTGCGAAGATAACGCTGCTGGGGAAAAACCGGTCGATAATCTTCCAAGTGTGCTCAAGGCAGCAGAGGGGGGAATCAGCCGCAGGGTTTGGAGCCCGCAGCGATCTGTGCCGGTGGCAGCAGAGGTGACCCCAAAGCGCGGTGGCATTTCAGACCAACACGGCTCTGCTGGCAAAAGCCCTGGCTCAGGCACACTTATTTGGATGAACTAGTTCCCAGGTAAATGCTGCATTTGGGGGTGAAGACTCAGCTGCAAGTGTAGGAGAGCTGGGCGCGGGGGAGAGCTTTTAGCCATGAGAAGGGGGTGGGGGGAAAATACTTGACCCTTTCCCCTTTTGGGGGGAAATGTGCTAGGGACAATGCAGCCCTACAATAAAAAGCCAATGGTAAAACTCAGACCTGGAAAGAGCTTGTGCTGCAGCTCGCGGAGGGACGAGGAGCATCCTCTCAGCCTGAGGCGTGATTCACGCTCAGACAAACCTCCTCCTCCGCTCCCGGGCGGCAGGAACCCAGCTCTGAGACGGAGCAGAGCACCCAATCCCACCCCCACCGCTCTCACCCCAAAACCGCCAACAGGTTCCTGAGTACGCAGCGAGGCAGCCGTGCCCCAGGGGACACACACTGCCTTCCACCAAGGCCAGCCCCGCGTGGCAGAGGGCCACCAGCCCACCCTGCCAGAGCAGCTACAGGGGCAGCATCTCCTACTGCCCTCCCTGGTGGGGACATCAGGGTGGGTGCCACCTCTGCTGCCCACCCTGGTGTTTTACAGACTCAGCTTCTTTGTAGGGTCGCTACCTGCTCTCTTTGGTCCACATTTCGGTCACGGTTGCTGGATTGGGTCCCCTCGCCCTCTCTCAGCAGCAGCCTCCCATGCACCCACCGCACTGGGAGTCACCCCTCGCAGGGCCAGCGGAGGCTGGGTGGCTTGGGGACACCTCAGCCCCCTTCTCCGGAGCGCCTCCCTCCGCACCTCGGGGCGCTGGTGGCACAGTTTGCCGGGCATAACGCGGGACTCACGCGGGACAGGACTGGATGGGCAGGGAACGCCTGTGTCCACCTATATGCAATGTCCACAAATAGCCCCAAAGCAAAGCCCCCTGCATTCAGGCCCACGGGGAAGCGATATTTTCTACTTCACGCTTTAAGGTACTCTCTGAAAAGGTGTCTCTGAAGGGCAGGACTGCATATTTAGTAAGGCTGAGAAATGCATTTCAACTGTTATTTTAAGCAGAATGACTGAGAGCTGAAAACTCCTAAACTATGAAGAAAATGACAGTTTGGAGGTCTGAAACTTCCAGAATCAGAAAGAAATACCAAATAGCTTTCGATTCATCCCGGATCAGTTCGTTAAGATGCTGGAGCAGGACTCAGAGGAGGAGGAGGAGGTTTGGTAGGACATCCATATGCATCCCTCCTCCATCCCCGGCGGGGTCCTGGAGTCAAAGCGTGACCTGTAAGAGCAGTGAGTGCCGGTGACTGTCGCCAGGGCTCTGCAAGGACGTTCCAGCTCCTTCTCTGCCTGCAGGACGTCCATTTGCTCTCTGTTTTGCCATAATCACTCCGAACCTGCTTAGCCCTGTGGGAAGACGCACCCCAGGACAGACACCTCCGACAAAAGCCATTCCTACCCCAGAGCCAGAAGTCCCTCTGGCCACCAGCCCACACCAGCGGCAGGAGAAGCAGGATGAGCGAGAGGGGAGCATCGGCGCAGCCCCGCTCAGGAAGGCCAGCAGCGCTGCAAAACCCAGGTGGGGGTTTCTGCTCCTTATTTCGGCATGAAAACGCAGAGAGTGTCTCTGCTCCCCCCTCCTCGCACACTGCGCTGCATCCAACAGTGGCCCGCAGCTGCTGGTGGCACTGCTGGCACTCTCAGAAAGGGGGTTGGCACTACGTTCCTCTCTCCAGACCACCAGAGCAGCAACAAGGACCTTATCTAGTGAGCAAAGAGCAAAATGCTGACGCTGCCTGCGGGACACAGCGGGGTTAGGAGGTTCCCGGCCTGAGCTCCGGCCGCTCTCCGAGCTGGGGATGGGAATGAAGAAGCTGCAGGTCCCTGTGCAAGCACATCCCTGTGTGCCCCGCTATGGGGAACGGCTCGGGCAGCATCCCTGCATCCCTGCCGGCTGCTCGGCCACGCGGCAGCACGGGGCAGCCGCAGGGCTCGCGTCCCCCGGCAAGGGCTGGAGCGAATCGAGGCGAAGCAGAGAGCCGCCGTCTTTGCTCAGGCACCGGCAAAGCCCCCGAACCCACGGCAGCGACCCCCACAGCAGCCGGCTGGTTTTATTCTCTGGAAAGGTGTTGGTTCAAGGAACCACTGCTCAATTGAGCAACCAAAAAAATCAATAGCCCATTAAGAAGAAACTAATTGTGACAAGTATCACTTTGGTAAACAAAGCCGCAAATTAATTTGCTATTAATTGGTATGTGCACTCTGAAACAAGAGTAAGGCATTAACTGCCTTCTTCCTCTTGCGCGTTGTCCAGGGGGTGCGTCACCACTGAACTCCTGACTCCGGAGCCGCGGCCAAGAGGCAGCGTCAGGCTGCTGGCACCGCTGGCACAAACACTGCCCTCGCCACGCAAACAAAAGGCGCCTGATTGCGCACCGGGAACACAAAGAGTTTTATAGATCAAGTGGTCAAAGCAGCAAGGTCAGCAGGGTGCCTTTCTTCAGCAGGATTAAAGGTGATCTCTCTTCCTCCCGCGCTTTCTGTAATCCCCTCTACAAAGCCTTTCCCACCTGCTGCTGGCCTAAGCCCCAGCGCCGCCGTTCCGCAGGCAGCGGGGCTCAGGCGGGGAGATCGCAATCGCCATCTCCGACAGCAGGAAGGGTGCAGGGAGGCAGCGTGCGGCTGTTTGGGAGGAGGAAGGAAAGCGGGGAAGAAACCAGCCTCTGCAGACCGGGAGGAAGGCTGGGACCAGCCTTGCCCTGCAAGGGGAAGCTGCGAGGACGGAGACGACGTCCCCTCTGCACCGAGGGGCTGGGGACAAGCCACGGCCTACCCTGCCGCAGGGTGAGGCCGGCCCTGAATGAGAATGAGTTAGAGAGATGAGGAAAACAGCTTTACCGAGCAGGGCGAGGAGCGGCGCAGGGCACTGCGCCGTCCCGAGCAACGGCAGCTGCCTGCCCGGGGGGTCGGAGGTGGGATGGCTCAAAGACTACACGGGAGACAGGCGTGTGAAAACGGCAGCCGCTGCCCTGGGATACAGGAGTGGGATTATAGCCCCGAGACAGCCAAACTAACCCTGTCCTCTCTCCTCAGAGCACTGGAAGAAGAGCAGAGCGTGGCTCTGGCTGGGGAACCGCACAGGATGAGAGAGGCTCTCCCAGAGCTTCTACCCCGGGTAGCAGCAAATTACACGGCAAAATGGGAATACAGAGGCTGGAGGCAATGCCTAGAAATCCTCCTTGTACAGCAAAGGTCAGAAAACACTCCTGTGCTAATAGGAAAAGTAAGGATATGCCAAAGTGCTTAGGAGGAGAGACTCAAATGAGCCTTGACTTCATCAGCAGGCTCAGCCTCATCAGCATTGCTTTGGGTGCTCTATCGTGCAAAGGACCTCACCCCCAACGGGCTTCCCCCAGTCACACCTGACCCCCCCTTTATTCCCTTGGGAAGAGTCCTCATTACCAGCCCTGGTTCCCCAAGCCCCGCAGAAGACACGGGCACATCCGTCTCCAGCACGGAAGACGTGCTGCAAACACACAACAGCCCCGTCTCGCCCACGGGGGACGCAGGGTCACCGGCAGCATCAGTGCCCGAATGACGGGGAGGGCTGCACTGGAAAGCCCCCACGGCAGCCCTGCGGGGGACCGTCTCACCCACTGCTCACCCAGGTGTTCCCAGTATCGCTGCCCGTGCCTCTGCCCCCCCTGACATCCAGCTCCTTGGCTTCGCTCCCGGGATGGGGGTCTGCTACAGCCCAAGCACCCCCAGGTGGGAGCACAGCCCACCCACTAAGTGCTCACGCAGCTGCGGGGATGTTATACCGGTTCCTCGCCAGCCCCGGCAGACGCCCGTGGCTCCCCCCCTCCTCTCCGTCGGGCTGTGGGGAGGACTTTTGCTCAACCCACCCCAGCACGGTGGGATCCCACCCTCTCCTTCCCAAGAGGAAAGGCTTAAAACATAATGAACGCAGCACAAGCACCCTGGAGCTGAGAAGGAGCCTGCGAGAGCTCCCGCGCCGGCCTGGGCAGACGCAGTTTTGACACGAACTGCAGTGACATGACCACGACTCCCTTGTGCCAGCAGCAAGGGTGGCCGGTCCTGCTCTGGCACAGCTAGCCACGTCCTGACGGGCTTTCCTGGAGCACTTGGCACTTTGAGATCCAAGCGCTTGGCAAATATTAGCTGGTTTGCTTTAGCAGCACCCCCAGACAAGAAGGAGACACCACGGCCAAAAGTGTTCGTTGCTGCTGGGAGCGCAGCTGGAGATCCCCAGCCCTTGAAGGCCGGGCGCAGGCTGCAGCACCCCCAGCGTCCCCAGGGAACGCTCCCTAATGCCCCCAGCTGCAGCCAGGGCTTGGGGGGATCAGCCCCAGCAGATCCCACCCGGGCACCGAAGGGAACGGGAGCTGCCGGCAAAACTGCACCGGAGCGCAGGCGGCAGCGAGGGGAGGGGGAGACGGGGAGGGACTCTGGAGCAGGGAGGGGAGCCGTGGGACCAGGGGGAAGGGTTTTACACTGAGAGAGGGGAGATTGAGATGAGATATTGGGAAGAAATAGTTTGCTGTGAGGGGGGTGAGCCCCTGGCCCAGGGTGCCCAGAGAAGCTGTGGCTGCCCCATCCCTGGAGGGGCTCAAGGCCAGGTTGGACGGGGCTTGGAGCCACCTGGGCTGGTGGGAGGTGTCCCTGCCCAGGGCAGGGGGTGCCACTGGGTGGCCTTTAAGGTCCCTTCCCACCCAAACCCTTCTGTGATTCTATGATTCTGACTCCACTCCCCGCTCCCTGCGGGCCGAACAGTGGTCACAGGCTCAGTGTCACCCACGCTTGAACCACAAGCACCCCCTGTCCCCTGTGCCCAGAGCAGACGGGTCCTGCCTCCCTGAGCCAGCCCAGCAGCCTGGGTCTCTTCCCAGTGGCTCCCAGTCATGCCCTCTTCTCCCTCAGACCATACAAACCCCCCGGAACCATCCCCGCATCACCATCATTGGGGGCTAAACTCTGCAAAACAATTCAGCCTCACACCAGCCCCTCGGTGCCAGCGATGCTTCCCACCACACTCATCCCTGCTTCCCACCACGCTCATCTCCGTTTCCCACCACACTCATCCCTGCTTCCCACCACGCTCATCCCTGCTTCCCACCACGCTCATCCCTGCTTCCCACCACACCACCCGGCTCCTAGGGCAGCCCCCAGGGAGAGGACATGCGAGCAATGCCACACATCCCGTCACTTGAGCCGGGAGCTTCCCATGCGCCTTCCCCATCGCCCTCCTGTCCCCCATCGCTCTCACCAACCTCCACTTGCTGGCAGATCTGTATCAGCTTGGCCATCTGGTTCTCCAGTTCACTGTTGCGTTTAACCAGGTTGGTGAGATTCGTCTCCAGGGTTTGCTGCGAGTCCAGAAATGGGGGAGGAGAAAGAGAAAAAACAGAAAGATCAGCAAAGGCGGAGGACTGTCCCCACACCCCCAGCCGAGGCCATCTGCTGCCTGAGGGAGCGACAACTTGAGTAACTTTGGGCAAAGGCTATCGGCTTTCCTGGCAGCTCCTGCCCACGCCGGGGATTCTGTGAGTGCTCGGCCCAAGACGGGGAAGCCACCGAGCTCGGCACCGCGGTGTCCCCGAGGAGGTCACCAGCCGCGGTGACAGCGTGGGTGCCTGCCCTTCGCTGCCCCTTTGGAGACGGTTTGAGAAGCCGGGGTGGGCCGTGTTCCTGCAGCGAAGCTGAGTTTCTCCTGCGTCCCCTGGGAAACTTGATGGGCAGCCGGAGAAACAGCAGCAGTATCAAAGTTTCTCAAAACTGTCCTCAAACCACTCCCTGCTGCCCAACCCTCGCACAAGGTGGGAGAGAAGAAATGTGCTTCTCCCCATGTTTCCACCAGGGAAGAAGCCAGCACGGCTATTTTCGTCACCAGTTTTGTCTTGCACGTGGCAAGGAATCCAAACAAGAGCCTGTTGCACCACCAGAGAGGGATTTCTCTCCTTCGCAAACCGTCTCTGCCGCAGCATCACAGGCACAGGAGGCAGAGCACGGTGGCAGCTCCAGACCGAGCCCTGGGGACAGCTTGCCCCGCGTGGGGACAAAGCCCTCCCCGGCTCCCGCCGGGCTGCCCACCGCCGCCAACACCTCCCACCACCCCCCACTTTCTTATGGGGGTACAAAGAGCCATTCTGCTCCGGCGGGCAGCCAGGAACCCTGCCCGCTCTGGACGACCCGCTGCTATTTTCCATCCCACAGGCTGCAGGGAGCGGAACCGGAGCCAGAAGAGCCCGTCTGAAAAGATCTCGATATCTGTGGCCACACAGTGGACTCGCATTTTTTTGGATATCAATAATTTAAGTGACACCGCATTTCCATTAAAATACGTGGCTCCACTAAGAGGAAATGTTTTATAACAAAGTGCTCACTACCTGTTGCAACGCTTGTCGGGAAAATGATATCCTATTAATATTTTAAACTTCAGGGCTGGGAGAGGATCCCTGTGGTGTTTTATTCATCCTCGGCTAGGAACTGCAGTCCGAGGCTTTCATCAAGACTCCAGCAGACCCATAAACACGGCCTTTCGCTGCACGCACGGATAATTTGGGGGCTAGTTAGCCAAGAGAACTTGAATGATAGTCATGAAGCACAGGCAAAGCATTCATTCCTGGAAAACCACTGACTCCTAAAATACTCCGAGCTCGTTTGCAATGCTGCAAATTGCTAGCCAACGGCAGGGGAAGCAGAACACAGAAACAGGCTTGAAAAATGAAATAAAACCCAGGGTGCCTTCATTAAGCGGAAAGCGCTTTGCACGACGACGCTGTATCGATAATGAAAAAGCCAGCTGCTAACAGTTCCTGCCACCTTCTTTCCTTATAGCTCAATATTATTAAACATAATTTGACTAAAGCATTGAACATTTAACTTGCTAATTACCTTCCTCATCACCAACTCGGCTGCGCTGAAGTCGCAGCTTTGAAATTGCAGCCGATCTGCTTTAATGTTGGAGGGCTGTTGACGGGGGGCAGGGAGGGAAGGGGGGGAGACGAGCTCAGGATACTCCCTTTGAAGCCCACAGTCCAAAGCACATCTGCAGCATCCCGAGTTTTCCAGGGGACAGCATCGCTCTTCTCCCACCCATCGACGTACCCAAAACCTGCCCCGGAGCCCTTATCCCCGCGTTAAGCTGGGGTACGGCAGCGATGCTGGAGCAGCCGGCGGTGGTTCACTGGAACTGATGCCGGCTCGAGCAGCCAGCCCCCTCCTGTCGCGGGGCTCCTCAGCGAGGCGCCTCCGGCTGCTGCAGACCCTTGTGCAGCTCGTGGAAATGCAGATGGAACCATTTCCTTCTGTTTGATTTGCTGAAACAAATAAAATATACTAGAAGCTTTGATTACACCAGCTGGTTATTTTGTAGGTATACATAAATTACAGCAATTATAGGGGTTGTTTTTTAATTGCGTTATAACCTGCTCATAAATTCCCCAAACATTCCCCTTCTGGCCAGAAACACAGAATATTTGATTTCTCTACAATTGGCAAGAGACATGAGAAAAGAGATAAAAAGGAACCACCACCATGTCCTTGAGCAAAAGTCACTGGCGCTCGGTGAGACGAAGGGGCCGGGTCCCGGGGGATGGAAACCCGGGACGGCGGGACCGGAGAGGGCGACTGCATGGACACGGCCCCCGTGGGAAAGCAGCCGAGCCCTTCCCAGCCTGCGCCCGCTGCGGCCGCGCTGTTTGCAAAGTGTCCCCTCAGCACCAACCCCCCCCCGGCAGCTCAGCGCCTGCACCCCATTCACCTGCAGCCCACCAGGTCCTAAATAAATACACTGGCACCCCACCGGGGGAGCTGAATAAGGTGGCACGGATGTGCAGGCGCTGAGGCTCATGCGTTATTTAGTTATCTGCACAACGAGCAACAACTGCTCCATTCTCCTTTTTTTCCAAATGTCAAACAGGCAGTTGAGCTAAATATGGATTTCTCTATTCCTGCTTGAAGAGAGCAGCAGGGTTGGGGGTTCAAGACAACTTTAGGAATTATAAATATTAGGCTTCCTCGGGGTCAGCTGTGCTTTGTCTAACACGGCCCTGCCTGCAGCCGGCAGGACCACGTCCTGCGCTCCCGGCACGGCTGGGACCGCGCTCCATGGCGGGTCCCCACCCACCGCTCTGGAAGCTGGGCCGCACTGGGAAACACCGTCAGCCTCACGGCTATAACCAGCTGGGAGAGGGGAGCAGAGCGGCCTTTGAGCCCCCGTCAGGGAAGGGTCCCCGCCAATCTGCCAGGAGCATCGCACGGACCCGCTCTTGTTGAGTCGACGGGGGACCGACCCCCACGGGCTTGGAGCCACGCGAGCCTGGGGTCTTCTCCAGTGGGACCCCCTGGGCGTGGGGTGGGAGCCTCTGGAGTGCCCTGGAAAGCCTCAGACGCAGGAGTGCAGAGGCTGCCGGTGGCACGGGGGGCTGCTGCTGCTCTGTGCCGATGCTCACTTGCCGCCGTGCTGCTGGGGTGGGCGCGGGGGCTCAGCCCCACAGCAACCTCACGGAGGGTGTTGTGTGGCTCTGCCGTACTACAGGACCGGCTTTCCACAGCCATCTTCATGCAAAGGCAGCCAAAACTGGAGAGTGTTTATTTTCAGTGATTTATTTAGGGCTTTTTTTTGCTGCCCTCATTCATTTATAATAGTTTTCTATAAAAGACGCAGGTCCCGGCCCTGCTCCCTCCGCATACCACAAACACAAACCACATGTGCACGCGTAAACACACACCCCGAAGTCAAACCAGCTGCGAAATGCCTCCCCGCACGCCCGACGGCCGGCCCCGACCACCGGGGCAGGGGAACGAGTCCCACCACCGTTCACCGGCCTCACCAGAGCGATGCAGGGAAGGGCACCCGCGGGATTCCTGCCGGGCTGCGGATGCGGGGCCAAGCCCTCGCGGCTGGGGATGTGCCCTCAGGTCTCCCGGCACGGGGAAGGGTCGCGGCTGGCTGCCCTCTGCCCAATCTGCAGCAGCGCAGGAAAGCCAGGTGCCACCAGCACCTCTCCCAGGGTATCCGGAGTCTCCACGATCGCTCCTGCGGCAGCTGGTCAGATTTTAAAACCAAAAACCCAAGTTCTTGATGGCATCCTGCAGCTGCAACGCTGCTGGAGCCATGGGAAACCCACCCGCTGTCCCTGCTCCCAGCCAAAACGCTGCTTTGCCCCGAGCTTCTGCCCCAGGTACCCACTGGCTCCGTGGGGACGAGGGGCACCGGCGCGACTTGTCCCGGGATCACCGGCACGGCATCTCCTCGGGAGCGGTGACCAGCTCCCAGCAGGATCCGTCCCGACCCCGTCTGCCCGCCCCGAGGCACGTTTTGGGGAGGGAGGGTGACAGGGTGGCTGTGCCGCATCCTCCCTGCTCCATTACGACAACCGTCTCTGCGCTGCCAAACGGAAAGCCCGGGCGCTGGCGAGCACCACACAGACCAGGCTCCCGGCCACGGGCACCGCACGTCTCTGCCGGAGGATGCTCCTGCTCCCACCTCCCCCATGGATGTCCACAGGACCGAGCACGGGGCCCACCCGCTGTTTCCCACCGTCAACCCCGGCAGCGACACGTCCCTCTGAGATGATGTTCATAATCGATTCCCAGACCCCAGCAAAAAAAAAAAAAAAAAAAATCAAAGGGAAAAATATGGGAAGGAAGTCAGCTGCCTGCCTGTGCGAAAAGGATTTCCCCAGACAATAGGACAAGTGACAGAAAGACACGACTGAGCTGCCGAGCGGCTCCCGCCTTGTGACACTAATGCATTTTAAGTCGCTTTGGAGCAAAACACACTGAGTAAAAGCTGAAATAAAGTGCCAGCTTTTGGTGCCTGCTGTCACCCTAACCGGCAGAGCTGACCTAGAAAATCAAGCGATTTGTTACGGTGAGGTTCTGATGCTGTTTCTAATTGCGCTGAAGAGAGTCCAGAGCAGGAGCCCCGACCAGGCAAAGTGGCAGCTCTCCCACCAGTCGGCCACCTCCAGACCCCCGTGTCCCCAGGCGCAGTCAGATGAAGGAGGAGGGAACGGGCCCGGAGCCCAGCGCGGCTGTGCGGGGACGCGGGTGCGGGACCAGCCACACGTGCTCCTCCACACGGCCGTACCACGGCTGGCATTAGCACACCCTGTACCTAGTGTCTCCTTGGGAATTCAAATTTAGGAGAGGAAAATAAAAGAATCATGGAATCATAGAATCGTAGAACTGTCAGGGTTGGAAGGGACCTTAAAGATCATCTAGTTCCAACCCCCCTGCCCTGGGCAGGGACACCTCCCACCAGCCCAGGTGGCTCCAAGCCCCGTCCAACCTGGCCTTGAGCCCCTCCAGGGATGGGGCAGCCACAGCTTCTCTGGGCAAACTGGGCCAGGGGCTCACCCCCCTCAGAGTGAAGGACCCCTTCCTAATGTCCAGTCTGAATGGACCCATCTCTAGTTTTGATCCATTCCCTCTAGTCCTACCGTTACCCGACATCCTAAAAAGCCCCTCCCCGGCTTTCTTGTAGGCCCCCTTAAGATCCTGGTGGGCCACTCTAAGGTCTCCTCGGAGCCTTCTTTTCTCCAGGCTGAACAACCCCAACTCCGTCTGTCTGTCCTCACAGGAGAGGAGAAGAAAAGCCCCAAGTCAGCAGGGCTAACGGAATGCAAAATTTGCAGCTGTTTGTTGTGCCACTGCTTAATTAGCACATCCTGGATTTGCGTCTTATTGGCTCTTCTGGAGCACGTTCTTTTGGACCAAGGTAACCAGCTCAGCTTGAACTTGTCTGGTTACGGGGAGCAAACCTCTCTTCTCTCGCCTCATGAGAGATAACAAAACACCCCGGGGTGGTAACACAGTCCCTCCACACTGGCCGGCTTTGCACGGACCCCCACATCCACCCCCCGCCAACACCGTCACAGGGTCCCAGCAGCTCTACCCCTTAGTTTCTAGCAGGTCCCAAAACCAGCCTGATGAGAGCAGACGAACCTCTGCAGAACTCTGTTTAACCAGCAAAGTGGCAACGCGCTAATTACTGCTCCTTCCCAGGGCAGCTCTGCCGAAGGGCTCGCGCGTGGCTCCTGCATCCCCTGGCACATCCCCGGGGCTCCCGATCCCTCCGTCCCTGCAAAGGACGAGGAAATGCCACGCTGGCCCATGAGGGTTTGAGTTGTGTTGCTTCCCCACCAGGTCTCCAAAGCTCCTGGCCAGGCAGTGCCCGGCGCCAGGCTCTTGCCGGCAGCGGTGCCAGCTGCTGCGGGTCGTCTCCAGCAGTACGTGACGAGCCCTGCCTTGGCCGCTGGCTTGTGACAACTACAGCTTCTCGCCACTGAGGACGCAAGTCCACGGCTGAAGGAGGGACAGGGAATGGCCGCTCAGATGCTCGCTGGGGAAAGCGCCCGTCGGGCAATGGCGTGTCCTGATGTCTCCAAAGCAGGGTACGTCCCAGCCGGCCACCAGCTAAATACAACCCGTTGGACTGTGCAAGCAAAGGGGCGACCCTCCGCCTGCTCACACCGGTGCTGCCCAGCCACGGGGGATTGCCCGGGCACGCGGGGCCAGAGCCTGCGCTGGCAGGGACCCCCTGGGACGCGCCTGCCCCTCTCAAGCCATGGCTTCCTCACGCGAGGCTGCCAGGGGCCTCTCTACATGAGAAACTCATTTCCTCTAAGGGGAGGCAGCCAGACTCCTCCAAACCCATCACCTAAGGAGACAGTAAGATTTTTTTACCCTTCACATAATTGCTGCGGTTTTTACTGCTCAGGTGATTTTCTCAGCAGCTCCCCCAGGACCTGGCTTCACATCAAGGTACAAGCCTTCATTAGAGCCCAAATTCCCTCGCCCCGCTGGTAGGAAAGGAAGCGTTCCGTGCCCAACACATGCAGCAGCCACGCGGCCGCACGTCTGGCCGAGCCTCAGAGCAGCATCAGCAGCTCGGCCGGTCCGGAGACCCCAGCCCCGCGCCCAGCCCCGCGCCGGGCACCAGCAGCCGGAGGGGTGGGAAGGGTGCGCAGCCCGCAGGAAGGGGCTGAGCAGAGCAACGCGGTGCTCCTGGGCAGGGAGGAGAGTTTTCTGCCCACGGATGTGCTGATCCAAAAAGCAACATGTTTCCGACTTGTTATGCTTCCCTGATAGAAAGGATACGGGAAAAACATCTGTCGCGACTGACCAAGCTCTTCCACTCAGCATGCGGTGCCTGGCTGCAGGGAGCCCTCAGCCTACAGGAGACGAGCATCTCCTACCAGAGACGAGCACCTCCTACGGGAGATGAGCATCTCCGAGGCTCCCCTGGCCTGTCCGAGAGCCGGTGTCCCCCTGCGGTGGGTGCCAGGCTGCAGACACCTCAGGCCGTCGACCCCGAAGCGCCGCAGCCGCAATATGTGCGGATGCTCCCCACCCGCTGCCGCCGCGTCCCTGCCCTGCTGCAGGCAGGAGCCCAGGGCAGGCCCTGCCGAGCTCCACGTGCCCCGGGGTCCCCCCCTGTACCGTCCCCACCAGCTTCTGCCCCCCTGAAGGTGCCTCGCCTGGAGGTGAAAGGAAGGGTCCGCCAGCGCGGAGCTGCCTGAGTTACCCAGCGACTGCGAAGCACGAAGAGCAGATGGCTTCGTCAGGGTGAGGGATTTGATGCCGAAGGGTGACGGAGTTGATAATGAAGACGTGACGGCAGGAGCCGTCTCTCCTCATGCCAAGGGACTGGAGGAAAGCCAGAGGAGCGGCCAGGGCTCCTCCCCATGCTCTGCCCAAGTGCCCCCGCTGCCCCGTCACTGGCCCATGGCCACTAACGACAGAGCCCTCCTTAGGGGCTCCTAGGTAGGGAGTGCCTTCCCTGCAGCAGCAAAGACATGGCAATGAGAATGGCTTGTTTATCCTCCTCAGGAAATTCCTCTCCTCCCGCGGCTTCAGATGAGCTCTGCTTTTTGGCAGGATGGGCGGGAGGATGGGACCCAGACCGGCATCACCCGCGAGGGGGGCTGGAGCAAGCCCGCTCCAATTGCACAGACACAGCTCATGACCACCGGGGCGGTGGAAAACCCCGCGGTCGGTGTGAAGAGGCCCTTACAATGAAAGGACATGTCCTATTTTTGCTCCCCCCGGGTCAGCTTTGTGTGAGGAGGTTCGTAGGTGCCGCTGGAGCAGCCCCCGTGCCCCGACGGCGCGACAGCTCGCGGGGAAAGCCCCGTCCTGCGGCCGCTGCCCTGCGCAGCCGCCCGGCACCTCACCTCTTCCCAGGTTATAACAGCCCCTGCTTCTGCAAGCCCATCTCATCCTCCTGGCAAAGCCATGCTCTGCTGGCCGGGGGGCTGATGCTACAAAAGGCACCTTTGCTTTTCAGGGGGTTGCCGACGACGGCCAGCACTTGCCCCGTCCCCAGCTGGTGCTGCCAGGGGGCGCGTGCTCGTGGTGAAAGACCCGTCATGAATTAAAGGAGCATTTTCCTTGCCTGTTGTTAACCCAGCCCCGCAGCCTGGCAGGGCTACAGCACCCCCACTCCCCACGCGAGGTGACCCAGGGCTGCGGGGGGTAACGCATCCGGCACAACCCTGGCGCCGGGTCTCCTGCCCAGGACCTGCCCCCAGGCACCGTACCGAGGTGCAGAGCAGGCGTGCTCGGGACGGGGCCAGGGGTGCCAAGACACGAGCGAGCTGCTCTCACCTGGCTCCGCCGTCCTCCTCCCTGCCTTCCCTGCTGGCGAGGCACCCACCGCACCCCCTCCCCACCGAGCTCCCCCCAGCGGGTGGGACATGTCCGCTGGCAGGATCGCAGCCACCTTTCACAGCTTTTGGGGCTGGAACTTCCTCGAAAAGCGACCTTAACACTGCCATGACCCAGGATATCCTGCTGCAAAGGTTTGCAGGCTCCAAAGCACCTCCTGGACCTTTCCTCCAAGGCGCAATGGCTTTGTCAGGGCCCCTCTCCTCCCTCTGCCGGTGACAGTCCTTGTCCACCAAGGGGGACAGCACTGCCCGTGAACATCCACCTACGTAGTGGCACCTACACATCTTTCTGAAGCCCACCACACTTCTCCTAGAGCTCGTCCCTCCAAACGTGGCGAACTGACGGACCTGTGCATGATTTTACTGCTGCCGGGTCTGGGACCGCTCCTGAGCATCTCTCCATCCCCGTGCACACCCTCGCGTACCACGGGGACACAACCAAAGCACATCCTCAACTACAGCGGAGACTTCACCTTCCACCAACACACACAAACGCACGCAGAGCTTTTGTCTTCTTAAGGTACATCTGGTTTCTCAACTAAAGAAATGAGAGGAAAAAAATGGCCACGGATAAAACTCACTGCCCGTTGGTGGGAGCAACCCAGGGTCACGCTCACCTCTTCCCAGAAACTCATTCCTCAGCCCAATTTCCCCCCCAAAATGACAGAATGTTTCTGCTCTACAGAAAGGCAACCTGAGGAATGGGGTGGGGAGAATGCACTAATCCTCTTATAAATCAAAGCTGTCCCACACAGTTCCAAGGAGGGAAAATAATCACATGAAATAGTTTAATGTTGTCGTTTCTCCAAAGCTGCTGATTAGTTGCAGATTTGGTCTGAAGCATCGTTTTGGCAAGTTTTGCCGTCTGGTTGCTCAGCGTGCATCTCGAGGACTTACACTTCCCCTGTTTGCTTTTTCTGTAACTGCGCCACTTCACATAAACAGGGGCTTTGCTTCCGAAAATATTCCTTCAGGCAAAGACCCTGTAAGAGCCCTAACACATGCAAGTCCTTGGCACGAGTCGTCCTCCCCGCCGCCGAGGAGGAACGGCTCACTGGTGACGGACAACCTTTGCTGCTGGAGCTCGTCCACACAAGCGCAGCGCTCAAGGAACGAGCTGTTCCCTGGCGAGCCACCTTGTTCTGTTTTCCTGCATAAAAGAAGAAAAAGGACGAGAACCAGCCAGCTGACCCCCCCCCCGGCTCATCACAGGGCGACTAGACCTGCTCCTAAGTCATCCCAAGCCACGGCGGATCACAGGGTGCGAGGGCTCCGGCAGTAATTCCACACGAGCGCAGCGCAGGGAGGGGAAAGCCGGCCGAAGCACGTCACGCTCCCGCAGCTCCTGGGCTTGCCTGTGCCACGTCCTGGGAGCTGGAGGAGAAAACCAGGAGCTGCCCAAAGGAGAGCACAGCTTCCACGAAATAAACCTCCAGCGGAGGCTGGTTCCCTTCCTCCCAGTGACAAGTCAGTGCAGGGCACAGCACAGCAGCTTTTTGGGTGGTGTCTCTTCCGCATCCTTCATCACCGACTGACACATCCGAGTATGGCATCCAGCTCCGGGGCCTCAGCACAGGAAAGACGGGGACCTGTTGGAGCGGGGCCAGAGGAGGCCCCGGAGCTGCTGGGAGGGCTGGAGCCCCTCTGCTGGGAGGACAGGCTGAGAGAGCTGGGGGGGGTCAGCCTGGAGAAGAGAAGGCTCCGCGGAGACCTTCCAGCCCCTTCCAGTCCCTCAAGGGGCTCCAGGAGAGCTGGGGAGGGACTCTGGAGCAGGGAGGGGAGCCGTGGGACGAGGGGGAAGGGTTTTACACTGCAAGAGGGGAGTTTAGGTGAGATATTGGGAAGAAATTGTTGGCTGTGAGGGGGGTGAGCCCCTGGCCCAGGTTGCCCAGAGAAGCTGTGGCTGCCCCATCCCTGGAAATATCCCAGGCCAGGTTGGACGGGGCTCTGAGCCACCTGATCCAGTTGAAGATGTCCCTGCTCATGGCAGGGGGTTGGACTTGATGGCCTTTAAAGGTCCCTTCCAACCCAAACTATTCTATGATTCTATGATCTTGGGACAGATCTTGTTACGACATCCGCTTCCAGGCTACGGAGGGGCAGGGATGGCTTCCAGCTCACCTCCAAGACTCCAAGTCCTCCGTCTGTCAGAGGGCACACACCGAGGCACATGGCTGCCCGATGGATGTGGAAGCACCACAGCATCTCTCCGTTACCCGGCTGCCCAAGGCTGACCCCGTGGTGGGATAACTGCTGCCTGCCGGCCGGAGGGACACAGGCCCTGCAGGAGATCAGACAGCCGAGGAACACACTTGAATGGCAACCTGCTTCCGCAGCCCGCCCGCCGCTACGTCTGCCCGGGTGGGTAGGACGGGCAGAGGACGCAGAGCAGCGTTCACCTACCCCAAGGTACATCTGCATCTGTGCTGGTCGCCCAGTTCCCCCTGCGCTCTCCAGAAGAAGCAGCGGCTTGTCCCCAAGGTTCACAGCTGGCAGAGGGCAGCGGAGCCGCCCTGGAGCACTTGCTCCTCTCTCTGGAGGATAAGGGGGTCCTGGCAGGATGCTGCCTTTGAGAGGGGGGGTGATCTCAGCCGAGACTGGGCTCCTCCCCGGCCACCTTGGCAGTGTGACAGACCTCCAAAACATTCACAAGTTACAAATAAACCAAGAAAACAGCAGACAGTCATTGGCGATACCAAAAAGCTTTTCACTTCCACACCAGCTACGAAGGGAGAAGCGCCTGGGGCGCGGGCTGGACACAACGCCGGGGCAGCAGCAAACCCCCAGCAGCGCACATGGCTCCGTGTCTGGGGTGTGCTCCGGGGACCCCCCCAGCCTGGAGGACCAGAGAAACCCGAGGAACACCCAGACCGTTGGCCCCGGTGCAGCCAGCCCCGTCCCCGCACCCGCGGCAGCCTCTGCTCCTGGGACCCCGACCACGGAGAGGAGTCTGGAGGACAAGGTGACCCAAGGGACCCCAGTGCCCAGCAAGGTCCGAGAGCACAGGTTACATTCCAGGTTGGACCATATTCCAGCCTAAGACCACCCAGATACAACAAGGAGCTAACGAGGCACCACAGAGCTTGCCTAACGAACACGCCTGCAAAAATACGGTAGAAATGCATGCGGCTTATTTAGGTCCTTCAGTGTTTACATCCTTTAATCTTTTCAAAGCAATTCTTCCACTATTGGATATTACCATGGTTTTCTGTATCATCGCAGCAGGGTTGAAAATTGTTTAAATATTTTATTAAATTCATCCTGACTGTGACAAGCCAGTTTTTACTCCTGAAGCCATCTAACCATTATCTGCTTGTTTGAGCTGTCCTATTTAAATACCCTGAGACTTCACTCCCCGGTTCAGGCTGCGTGCTTTCCAGCTTAAAAGAATGTGATTTTCAGACATCTTATTAAATTTGCTACATTTGATGTAAAAATTCCCAAGCTACGGTGAATCCTGGGCTTATTTGTTTCTCTTCCACTACTTTTATTTATTCCTTTAAAAAGACAGAGCGGAAGGAAAAGATTTCCACTGCTCCAAGGAATGCCTTTTTCCAGGAATTCTCCTCTAGGGAGTAATTTCTGCCCTCTTCCAAACCAGTACCAGAGGTCTGGCCAGGCCGGTTTCTGACGCTCTGCTGGAGGTGCCACGGGCAGCTGCAGGTCCCAGGGGGTGGAAGGGAATGAACCTCCCCACCGTCCCCATCGCAGACCTGCTGTGGGACCCGGGGCTGGCGGTGGCCCCCTCTGTCCCTCCCCAGCCGCGGGCCACCACGCCAGCCCCAGAGATCCCCAGGACTCATCTCGGGAGCCGCGCATCGCCTGCATCCCTGCTTCACTGAGAAACCCCATCTCTTGGAAAAATACGCCGTTAATAACTATTCTCTTTTGCCGCACTTACAAAACCACAAAAACTGAGGAGGGGACAAAAAAAAGAAAGAAGACACCGTAGATGTCCACCTGCTCCTTCAGCCCTCGTTCTTCGGCCCGCGGTCCTTTCGGGTTTCTGTCCCTCCCACACTGCACTAGCGGCTCCGGACCCGAGCACCCCCCAGAGCCATCGCCGGCCTCGGCGTGGCCACGGCTGCGGGGCTGGTCCCCGCCGGCCACCCGTCCCCTGCCCGCCTCTTCAGGAGGGCAGCCCCGAGCCCCGGCCAAGCGACGTTCATAGCGCAGGGAGGGGTCGTCAGACCGGGCTGAGCACTGGGGACTCTGAGGCCTTTCTGACGTTTCCTGCAGCTCTTTGTTTTCTTTGGGGTTGGCTAAATTTATCATCCTTTCGGGTCATCGTGCAGAAAGCGCAGGTGGCGGTGGCAGTGATGCCGAAAGCCCCCCGGGCGACGGTGTGCAGGGGCAGCGTGCCCGAGACCAGAGCGAAACCGCAGGTGAGCAGCAGAAATCATAAATAAAAGACCAGTCTCCTGACGTGAGACGTCAAAAAGGAGCTGAGCGAACTGTGCTTCAGCAGCACCTCCCTCTCCTCTGATGAGAAAGGACATCCGATGGAGCAGCTCGGATGCCGGCATCTCCAGCACATGCGACTCCAGGCTGGGAAGAGCAAACCCATCCAAAACTATCCAAAACTGGGAAAATCTAAGGCCATTTCAAAGTTCTTCCTCCTTCTTAAAAAGTCACAGTTAGGGAAATACCCCTGCAAAATACTTCACTAGGAAAAGGGTGGGAGCCTTCAAAATCAAGTGATTTACCATGGGCCTTCTCCGTTCCAGCCGTCCCTGACTCGGGGCACTGAAGCACGCGGCCACGGCAAGCGCCTGTGCCCTCCCTGCCTGCTCACACAGGGGCTAAGATGACAAATCTGACAGCTTGCTAGAAAACTGGCTTCATTTAACCAGAAAAGCAACAGCGTGATGACTTTTCTCAAAAACTCTCTGGAGGCTGCAAGGGAACAAGCCCCTTCCAGCCCCCGGAGACCCTGCAGCGGATCCCACATGGGAGAGGGAGGATTTGTGCGCGGGCAGCAACGCGGATTCCCGCCTGAGACACTCAGTGTTTTAAAGACACCTGAGGCGACCCAATCCCCCTTTGCAGGGCGTGCTGCATCTCCTAGGGTCTGCGAGAGCCCGGTGGGGTGGGCTTCCCTGGTCCCACGCCTGGAGAGCTACACCAGCAGCATCTCCTGAGCCGGACGGGGAGAATCCCAGGCGGCAGCGGGTGACGGGCAGGCAGAGGTTACACACACAGCCCTGCGACGGCAGGGACTTCACAGGGCTTGCAGCAAAACCCAGCCTGTAACGCGGACTAGCAGCCTCGGACACGGAGGAAGGATTAGGAACCAGCGTGCACCTGGAGGACCCCTTCCGAACGCAAAGGAACGACAAGAGGAGAAAGCGAACAACAATGCACGAACGGGATGAGCCCGTGAGAAAACCGCGGCTCAGTTCCCCGGCTGAGGAAGGGCTGTCAGACACCACGCAGGAGGGGGCTGCAGCCCCCAGCACCCGGGTACCCCTGGCTTTGAAGCCAAAAGCGAACAGAACTCCTTTCAAGGTATAAAAGATAGACAACACAGCTTCATTCCCATAAATATGTATATGCTCGTGGAAGAATCGGCTGGTGGAACAGAAGATGCGTCCTGTGAAGGATTTACATGTGCACATGGCAGGCAAAGACAAAGAACTACACAAAAGTTGCCCTGAAAAGGAAGGGAAGGGAGGGGGGGTGGAGACCAGCACCAGCGAGTCTTCATGGGCTCGCTAACGACAGCGCAATTATGTTAACTGCTCTTGCTGCAGATCGTGGTGGGGCTACAAAGAGCCCTTAAAAATATTCCTATGGGTACGGCAGAGTCTCCTGAGCAGATGGGGTTTCCAGGAAAAAAAGCCTGACAAATACTATCTGAGACACACGGGGAGGGTCAGAACAGCAGGAGACTAAGTGCCATGGATAATGTTTGGGATCAATTATTAAAGACAGAAGAGGACAAGCTAACTAAAAGACCATCAACAAACAATTTTGCCATTAAGGTTTCCTAAGGAAAAAAATGAAGACCATAAACGTCCTCGAACACGGAACACTAAAATGAATTTGGACTATGAGGAGGAACAACATGTGGAGAAGATGTAAGGAGGGGCTGTAGGAAGTCTACAAAGGGACAAACGCGGCCAGCGAAGGGGGATCCCAATGGCTTCCGTGGGCCGGAGGCGTGAGCAGGACCAAAGCTGGGCTGAGCATCCCCCAGGAGGCTGCTCCGACAGCGCCCAGACCTGTAACGGACCAGCCGGGAAACAGAACCGTAACGAAAGGCAGAGCCATCACGGAAGACGCGGAAGTTTCAACAGAAGATGTAGGAAGTCCTAATGTGAATTATGAGCAATACGAAAAACGTGCCCTCGACAAACAAACAAAAAAAGCAGTGGTATGGGTTGTTAGAGCAGCAATGTTGTGATAAATTAAGAACTTTTTAAAACACTTGGGGAACTGGAGCTCCAAATCAGAGACCCAGCTCCACCTCTGGGGCTGCTCCCTCCCCGAGACCCTCCTCCTTCCTCCTACCCCCTGCCCTCCCGCTGTCCCACCCCGGGCTCAGCCTGGAGCGTGTCGCTGCCGAGGACCCACCAGGGTTCTACCAGAAGGCTCCAACGCTCTGCTGGCCATTCCCTGAGCTGCTCTGATTGAAGACACCCTTCGCTCCTCGCCTTCTGGAGCTCTCCACGCGATTCACAGCCGAGAAAGCTTCATGAGTCAAACGCTCGCTTGCATTTGCTCTCTCGAAATCGGAGCGCACGGTTATGTGGGAGGAGGTCACCAGTACACCTATTTCATTGTCGTGACTGAGTGACAAACAGCACGGCGCCGCCGACTCCCTCCCCAGTGACCGTCGTAATAAGCACGTGTATGAAATCAGAGCGGGCTGCATCAGCTCTCGTCGGCACTGTAAGCACGGTCTGACAGCCGAAGTGACGGTCTGCTGCAGCCTCAGGAGCTCCGAAACCACCCCGTGCCACTTGCAACACCGAGGCTCGGCGCATGGCTCGAGTTTTGAGAGGTCTGACGGCCTTTCCCGATGAACGGTATCATCTGAAGAGCTTAAAACACCCAATCCGAGGCTGCTGAAAGGAAATTTGTGACTTGGCACATAGTTTACGCAAATTCGTATTTGCTCTTAATAAACAATCAAGCTTCTGTTGCAGAAATGAAGAGATGAAATTTAAAGAGTACTCACTTAGCAGAAAGTTTAGGAAAGCACCAGAGAGAAATTCATGGAAGATTCGTACACTTGCGAGGAACATCTGGTTTCCATTCAACAATAAAGAAGACGCTTTGTGATTTTCACCAGGCAGATAACGGTTTTATCAAAGATTCGCTAATTACTTCATTCAATTTCTATCACACCTCCCAAACCAAATTAGCAAAATTCAAGCAAAAAGTAATGAAAAATTGCAAGGAAGGTACCTGCTATACCCACTTCTCCTCGCTGCCTGGCCTGCGTATCAATATTTAGATTCAGCTGTTCCAAAACTGAATAGGAAATGCATAAAATGAATTAGAAATAGAATTCACGCCTAAACACCAGGGAGATATGTTTTGAATTACAAATACAAAATTAGCTTGAAAGTGAAGCTAAAGCTCCTGCATTTCAAGTTATTGCAGAAAACGTATTGAATTCTGCAGAGATCAGAAAGATACAGCATCAGAGGTCGACGACAAATGACGGGGGAGAAATCAATTCAAGGGGAGCTTGACTCGTGTTACGACCACGACCCAGAGTTTAGCTTTACTAACCCAAGACACCGCAGAACATGATTTTAATCTAAAATATTAATCGGCAATGAAATGCATAAATTATATCTGCAAATGGCTTGTCCTCCGGATGGCCTGTCAGCCCCACCTTGTGCATTTATTTGGTCTCTCCCCGGTGGCTTTTAGTGTCACAGAATCACAGAATCTTCACGGTTGGAAAGGACCTTTGAGATCATCGAGTCCAACCCAACACCCTACACCCTCTGCCACCAGAGCATGCCCTGAAGTGCCACATCCAGACGGTTCTTAAACACCTCTAGGGATGGGGACTCAACCCCCTCCCTGGGCAGGCTGTTCCAGTGCCTGACCACTCTGTCAGTAAAGTCATTCCTCCTCATATCTCACCTAAACCTCCCCTGCCGCAGCTTCAGACCATTCCCTCTGCTCCTGTCATCACTCACCTGGGAGAAGAGGCCAACCCCCACCTCTCTGCACCCTCCTCTCAGGGAGCTGTAGAGGGCAATGAGGTCTCCCCTCAGCCTCCTCTTCTCCAAGCTGAACATGCCCAGCTCCCTCAGCCTCTCCTCACACGACCTGCTCTCCAGACCCCTCACCAGCCTGGTAGCCCTCCTCTGGACACGCTCCAGCACCTCAATGTCCCTCTTGTACAGCGGGGCCAGAACTGAACACAGCACTCGAGGTGAGGCCTCACCAGTGCCCAGTACAGAGGCACCATCACTTCCCTGCTCCTGCTGGCCACGCTGTTCCTGATACCAGCCAGGATGCTGCTGGCCTTCTTGGCCACCTGGGCACACTGCTGGCTGACGTTAAGCTGCCCGTCCACCAGCCCCCCCAGGTCCTTTTCTGCCGGGCAGCTTTCCAGCCACTCTGCCCCAAGCCTGGAGCGTTGCTGGGGGTTGTTGTGTCTGCGTCGCTGCCGTACTTCTGCCCACCGGCACCCAGCGCCGTGCCCCACGCCAATTTCTCCCAGTTCCTCTGGCCGGGAGCTGGGCAGAGGCTGGTGCGGGAGGAACATCAGGTGGGTCCCTGCTGGAAGGGCGCGAATGCCGGAGGATGGCGGGAGGAGGGTTTGGGAGGAGGATGGCGCAGGAAGGGTCACGGGCACTTGGTGCGATCACCAAGGACGGGGAGAGCAGCAGGTTCACGCCGAGGGGAATTGGTCAATGAGAAACCCATGGCAAAGCCCCATCCCATAGCGAGAGAAGGGCTGTCCTACAGCTACGGTGGGGCAGGAGCTGCCCGCCCTGGGGCTGCAACACCCATCCCTGGGGCTGCAACACCCATCCCGCCGCTGGGGCGCATCCCACCCATGGGGCCGGGGCTCAGGATCTCCGAGCGCGGCAGTCAGAAGCACCAGGACAACCTGCCCAGGGCAGCAGCCTCCCGGCACCCGCTCGCAATGGGTCCCAGCACAGACCAGGAGAGACGTCGACAAAGCTGTTCCAACATTCTCTCCTCCAGCCCCGAGCTGCTCCTGCCCCCCTTTCTCACACCCTTCCTCCCTCTTGCAGGGTCTCATGCTGGAGAGGGGGCACCGAGACGGCTGCAAATGAATGATAATGAAATACAGAGCCTACGGTTTGGTGCCTTCCCTCTCCCAGCGTGCCCTAAAAAACTCAGCTCCCAGCTCTGAGGATCAAACAAGATGATCAAACGCTCCAGCAGCTGGTTTTTAATTCCCCGTTGCTCCAACTCCTGCGCACGCCCGAGAGCCTTTTTTTTCTTCCTTCCCCCGTCTCTGCAGCAGAAGTAACGGGAGCTCGCAGCCGCAGGAGGAGAGCAGGCTGAGGCATGAGCAGCAGACGTGAGAAAGTCAAAAATCAAAAGCACCTCTTTACCTGCCCCTATATCGAAGGATTTCTCTCAGTTTAACACCTTCTCCGTGAGTTGGACGGGTGGGCAGCATGGACGGGCTGGCCCTGGGCGGAGGATGGAGATGCTGGTGGGACCTGGCTCTCGGGTCCTCATCGCCCCGAGGAGGACGCAGGGGGAGAGAAAAGCCAGGGTTTCCCCAGAGGCCCCCCTGACACATGGCTTCCCAAGAGGTAAAGCCACGGGAAACGCGCACAGGGCGAGGAAAAGGATCAGGAAGTTCGCGGGGTCTTGCAGTGAGCGCTGTAGGGACCTCACGCGTCTGCGCCCGCTGCAGCCGGGCATCACTCCCAGGGCACGGCAGCGCTGGAGGAGCCGCAGGGGGGAAAGGCTAGAAACCTACCCTGATCTTTAGACCATCATTTCAGTCCTGAAATAGATGTAGAGGCACCTCGCTCCGCGTTTAGCTTTGCCAAACCCTATTGTTAGCAACGGGAGAGGATCTTCAGAACCGGCAGGAGGGTTCAAGGGTCCACAAGCCCCTCGGTGGAAGGGACACCGGGAGCGCGCAGGAGCCCGCAGCGGCTTCAGACGCCCCGTCTGCCTTGCCTGTCCCTGGGGAAACAGCCGGCCCCGGGAGGATGCTCTCGGCTTGGCCATCAAACGCAACCGCCAGCTCCTGAGCCGGGGCTGGGAGAGAAGGAAAGCCCTGTGCTGCTGGTGGACAGTGCTGCAGGACAAAAGACGGAAAAGTTTCCTTAAAGTCAGGTTCCCCACACTGCAGCTATATTTCTCCTCAAATTCGAAGTATTCAAGCTCACAGCAGGGGCAGAAGGGGAGATAAAAGAGCAGAGAAGCTCCCACAGCCCCCAGAGCAAAGATCTACTTACTTTATTTTGGGGGGCAGGGTTTTCCAAGGGTTCCCTTCCCTCCGAGGGAGAGCAGGACAGACAGGGGACCCCGAAAAGGGGGAAGATTTCACAGGGAAACGTCCCTAGGAAAGTTGCACCACTTGGTGGCATCGTTCTCAAAAGCTTGGGCAAGTGGGGACAGTTTGCCTAATGGGTATCGCAGCGATTAGAAGCATCAAATTATCTTCCGCAGCACACAACAAATAACGCTAATGGTAGGGATAATGTCAAGCAGAATCACATTGGATTTTAAACAGTACTGATAGCACATGTTAAGCAGACATATAATTAGCGCTGTGGCGCCTTGATAATATTAATAACATAGCTAATTATACTGATATAAATAGCAAGATTAATTGTCACAAAACATCAGTATCAGGCTTTGAAAGGCATCCCCAAACCTTGCCACTGTTTGTCAGCACTCGGGCACCGGGGCCGTAAGAGATGGCAGCAAAACATTCCCGATCCATCCCTCTCCCGGGGCTTGACCCGTTGTCCCTCCTGAGGGTCCTTCCCCCCGAGGGACAGGGCCCTCCCCGGGCTCCGGCCAAGGGCCACAGAGACGGCACTCGGTGAGCACAGCAGGGACACGTCCGTGCCCCCAGGAGCCGGGGCTGCTCGTGGACAGGCCACCAGCCAAGCAGCCATCCTGTCCCCTCCGTGCCCTGTGGCACTCGGCGGGGTGGGAGCCCCGGCCAGGCGCTGCCCCAGCCCTGCACCCGCAGCACCCGCAGCACCTGCAGCACCCGCAGCACCCGGCCCTGGGCTCTGACAGGCTCTGATGGAGGCAGCAGCGGTGGCAGGAGGGCACAACCTGGCGCTGAGCCCCCCCCGATCAAGAACAGGCGTGCACACCCCCAGCAGGGCCGGGGTGCTGTTGGAGCCCCCGTCCCCGTTCAGCCCTCGCAGCCCCGTCTGCTCTGCATTAACCTCCCTCTGCTGAACGGCGGCTCTGCAGGAAATAACCCCGGCTGCTTTCCCTCCCCGTGGCCTGAAGACAAATGAAGGCAGCCGTTGTAAGCCATCGCAGGAAAGCTTTTTTTGCATCAGGGCATTTGCGCTGTCCCTGTTCACGGGAGCAAAAAGAGACCCCGAGGCCGCTTTAGAAACCCGCATCCCAGCGCTGGGCAAAGGCAGGACGGTGACAAATGGGAACGATTAAGCACAACATGCCCTTTGGGAGACGTAACCTCTCGTCTGCGGTTGTCTCCTGCCGTTAGGCCGCTTCGCTAAGCGGACGGGCTGGCAGGGAGCGCAGCTCCGCCGCCAGTGAAGGACGGGCTGGAGGGCAGCATCGCAGCGGAAGGTCCCTCCTCCCACCTCTCTTTGCAGAAGAAAAAATTTGGACAGAGAAAGCAGGACGAGCTGGGCAGAGGGGCACCAAGGTAAAGCCCATGGAGGCTGCCGTCTAAATAACTCCCTCTCAAATTCCTGCTTCGTGCAGGACTTGCCTGTGCAGAACAAACATTTCCAACTGCCTGGCACAAACCTTTCCACTTTTCTGGCAGCGGCACACGAAAGCCTCCGGGGGCACGTTCAAGATGCCCCGCTCCACATTCCCCAGGGAACCTGCCCTGAGTTTTCTCCCTGTCTCGCCCCAAGCCCTGCCGTCGGGAGACGGAGCCGTGCAGCTGCGCTGGCTGTGCGGGGTGTCCTGCCCTGAGCAGCGCAGGACTCATTTCTCTTCTAAGGCCTGGGAAAACTGCCCTTTTAGAAGACTCTAGTGTCTGAACTGGTGAAACTATTTACTTTGCAGCCAGCTCTGGGGTGTGGGTTTCAAGGTCTCAGTGTTTTCGAGCTCCCCAGGTGCGGGGACGAGGAGGAGCGAGACCCGGGCACTTGACCCAAGCTGCCAACGGGATTATTTCATACCATGAACGCACATTCAATAGAAATTAGAAAGCTTGCTGAGGAGTTTTCTCTCTCTCTCTCTCCCCGGTGCTGGCTGCCATCCCCAGCACGCCCTGCCCCGGTGCCGGGGCCCTGAGCCCTTCCCTCCCTCCCGCAGCCGCAGCGCTCGCAGGGTCCCACGTTGGCTGTCCCTGCGGGGATGCACGGCTTCTGCTGGGGAAGGGGCTGGGGACAGTCTAGTCCTCGTGTATTTGACATTGGTATCGGGATCAATACTGGTTCTTTAGTGTTATTAACGTTAATTATTTAGTCCTATTCTATTATATCTGTTTATATATTAACCCTTGGGTTTCCTAGTTTATTCCCCAGTTCCCCTTCCCGGGTGGGGAGGGGTCATCGGGTGACGGAATAATTGTCTAAAGGACAATACACGGCTGTGGGTTCCTCAAACCATGGCAGGGGGCTGGGGGCTGGCCCAGCCCCGGCTGCAGGGCCCTGGGAGAGGCGGGCGCAGGGCTGGCTCCCGCTCCCCTCCGC
Source organism: Rynchops niger (assembly GCA_013400035.1). NCBI lineage: Eukaryota > Metazoa > Chordata > Aves > Charadriiformes > Laridae > Rynchops > Rynchops niger. The sequence goes on along the minus strand of VXBH01008587.1, from coordinate 134,245 downwards.
TGGCAGGGCACAGCGAGCGCTGCCGGAGCCCCGAGAAGGATGCAAACCTTCAGGTTTCTCTTGGAAGCAGATACAGCGCGCCAACCAGCTGCCAGGGATGGAGCTTATTTTGGCTGATTCATTGCTTATGTTTAAGCCACGGTGAGACTGTTAAAATCGGAGTTGGAGATGTTGAGATAGACCGGTACAAACTCAGCCCCAGGGTAAGCGCGCTGATTTCAGCAGGGTTACACTGCGAGGAGGCTTTAACTCCTTCTGCAGATGCGAGCACCAGAGTCTCCTGTTCCTGCTGCCTGCTTCTTCCCTTCACTGCTATTTTGCTGCTGGAAAAGCAAACAAAATGCCTAAACCCACCAAAAAGTCACCAAAAACACCACTACGCAATGGGACAGACAGCGCTTTTGGAGTTTCTTCCGCAGCCAGAGCCTCAGCGCTGCCTGGGGACCCCCCTGTCCCCTGCCACCTGTGGGATGCTACAGCGGGGCTGCTGCGGAGGGACACGGCAGGTACAAAGCTTGTGCACCCGTGAGTCCCGTCAGACCAGCAAGCACCGCGGAGGCTCCAGAAATCTGAGGCGAGTTCACGGAGCGCGGCGGGGCCGAGCCGGCAGCCTCCTCCGGCAGCCTCCTCCGGCGCGTCCCGGCACGCTCCCCTGCGCCCGCCGCCCTGCACGGCCCCTGCTTCCCCGCTTATCCGGCAGATCTCGGGCACCAGCCCCGCGGATTGCACAAGCTTCGACGACTTACAGCACCGGGCACGAGGGAAAATGTCTGAACAGGTTTTCCTTCCTGCAGAAAACAGCCTGCTGCCCGCTGCCCTCCCCGCTGCCCGCCCCAGCCCACGCTGCTCAAGGGCCGGGGACACGACACGGTGACGGCAGATGCCAACGTGTTCGGGCAGCCCGGGTGACACGGCGTGTGCCCAGCCCGGCCTCCAGCCAGCCCCCGCTGATGTCCCCAGCAGCAAGACCCCACCTGGGCCGCCCCGGGAGCTCCCCACCCCGCTCCACGCTGCTGAACCGACTCTGCAAAAGCCTCTCCAAAGGCCACTTGGAGGAGAACGGCCAAAACCAACCAAAGACAGACTTTTCAAAAAGTTACAACATTGGGAAAATGCGGAGGGAGGGACCGCTGGAGCCTTCAAGCCAGGCACAAGGGTAACTGCTCATGCCAAAACCTGTTTCGGCTGCTTTAAACTTGGCTAAAACTTCACCCAGTGAAGTGTAAAGCTCCCATCAGTCCTTGTTCCCTCTCCAAGAAAAAAAAAAAGTCCATTTCAGAGAATGAGAAACGGAAAAAATCTCTTTCCTCTCTCACACTAGGAGGGAAAGCCCTAAAATTTCAGTTATTTCCCTAGAAAACAGCCAAGGCTGAAGTTTGGAGGATAGGGTTAGCTGTTCTGGAAAAAACCCAGATGTACCAAAGCGATGAGCTGCTGCAAGGTGATTTAGAGTCACTGAAGCCGCCGTCTAACGAAGGGCAGAAGCAGCGTCAGCCACGCACCCAGAGCACCCGCCGCTGCAGACAGGACGCACGCTGAGAAGGCCAATGCCTTTGTCGGGGAGGTGAACGCCCCCGCATGATGTACGGCTGTAAGGGTGCTGCCGTGCCGCGGGCAGAGGCTTCAGCTGACGCCGGCGAGGCTGCGGAACGCCGAGCGGAGCGAACCGCCGAGCATCCGCAACACACACAGCCCGAACCCCCGCGCCTGGGCCTGCAGCTGGGCTGACACAACACACCAACCCAGTGAATAGAGCCGACGCTGCGGAATAAAAGCCCCAAGGAAAGCATCTCCCTGCTACGTGCAGCACCGGCTTCAGGGAGCACAAAATCTCGGCGAGTTCAGAAGGGAAAAACCTGCCGAATTTCATGTGCAGCTGAGGCGGCTCTGAAAGAATAAGCGGGTGCTCTAAAGCCGCCTGCAGCATTCATCCCCCGCACAAAGCCGTCTGCTGTGCTTCAGCGAAGCCAGCGCCAGCCCTTCGCAGCCCCCGCCACATCACGCAGCCCTGGAATGGGATGCCCTGGGAAGGGGATTCCACGGAAGGGGATTACACAGAAGGGGATGTGCTGGGAGGGGATGCCATGGAAGGGGATGTGCTGGGAAGGGATGCCATGGAAGGGGATTCCATGGAAGGGGATGCCCTGGGAGGGGATGCAGCAATGNGGAAGGGGATGCCATGGAAGGGGATGCCACGGAAGGGGATGCCCTGGGAGGGGATGCCATGGAAGGGGATGCCCTGGAAGGGGATTCCACGGAAGGGGATTACACAGAAGGGGATGTGCTGGGAGGGGATGCCATGGAAGGGGATGCCCTGGGAGGGGATGCAGCAATGTGCTCCTCCACTCACCTCCTTCCTACCGCCAGCCCTTGCACTTGACACCCATCAGCCAGGGGTCCCCCAGACCACAAGGCTCACAGAAACCTGGTGTTCATCTTACCTGCTTCCTGCCTTTTGAGTCTTTGAAGGTCAAAACCACGTATTTAAAAAGCAAGCTGAACCTCTCCAGCCCCAGGATTCCCACGGCTGCAGACGCAGGACTAATGCAGATGCCCAGAGAGGTGGGGAGCGGAGCATGACCCGGCAGACGTCCTGCCACCCCCATCACCTATCAGGTTCTTCCCCACTGTGCTGTCTTGGGTGTCACAGCTTGGTTTCACGATACCTTGCAACCCCATTTCTGGGTACTGCTGGCAACTTGCCCATCGAACGGCCCAGCAGAGCTGCCCTGTGGTGGCCACCCCTCACTGTCTGCGAGGGGCACAACGCCCCCAGCACCCGGGGAGCCCCAAGGACATCCAACAGGTCGCACCCCAAACCTGGTCCAGCTCCTGGCTGGTGGCAGAACCAGCCCGCAGGAGGGTTTCCTCCGTGTTTGTCACCCTGAGGGTGGGAGAGGGAAGTCTGTCTGGCCTCCACAAGCAGAAAAAAAAAGGGTTGATTTTTTTTTTCGCTATTAGTTTCTGGTGCCCAGCCGCAAGCTCTGCCCTCCCCCTTTCCCTCATTCCGCATCGCTCCGAATGCCCTTTGGGAGTTCTGGCAGTAACCGATAAACACCCGACTGGAAACCCAGTGGGGAGGTAAGTGCCCGCTCTCCCACCGTGCGTCCAGGCTGCGGCGGCTCCCACCGGCCGTGGCCCCCAGCTGCCCCCGGCGCCGGGGGAGAGTCCCCAGGGAGCAGCTTGTGCGTTTTAATGGATGGGAAAAGCCTCCAGAAAGGGCTTTGCACAGCCAACAGCTCCGCTATTCCCCTCACCGTACCCCTGATCGCTCGCGGCATTACCCCTCGCCGCGAACTGCCTGCCTGGACCCCCGAGACTGGCCTGCCCCCCTCCAGCAGTCGCTCCCGGAGGTTTCCCTGCAGCCCAGGCTCACCTTGCCAAAGTAATTTTCTTTAAAATGGGCCTTCTGAGCGCCCTAGCAAACCGCAGAGAGCTGCCATCAGAGAAGCGTTTACTCGCGCTCCCAACACCCAGCCACAAGGGGCCGGGCGCTGTGCCATCACCCGGCCGCCAGCGCGGTCCCCGCAGCGCGGGGGGGTAGAGATGACCCCTTCCCCTTGCAATTCAAATCCCAAAGATTATTTCTCCGAGATACTTTGCGGCAGAAAGGAGACAGATCCGCTCTCTGGCACGGCTGGCGAAGGGGAGCCCAGGCCCCCCCGGGGTGGGGTGCGATGGCGCAGCGCCGGCATTGCCCCCCCTGCCACCCCCGCACCCTCTCCCCACACACAAGGGTTGCCAGCCTGGCCCCAGCGGCGCCCCGAGCCACGAGCAGCTTCTTGCCCTGCGAGAACACGGCGGGGGCCAGGGACCAGCACCGAGGGTTGCCCGGGCCCGGCAGCAAGCCGGGAGGTTTCGGGAAGCGTGGGGCACCCCCGCGGGCAGCCCCTGCCCTGGCAGCTCCCGACGGCAGCAGAAAGTCCCGGGCTGCCGAGCCCTGGCGTTCAGCGAGTGAGTCAGAGCCCGAGCGCGTCACGAGACCGGCTGGAAAATCCCGAGTTTCAGAAAACAAATAAATACCTGGTGGGTACTCTTTATTTGCCTGCCGGCTCTTTCTGCAAGCCTTTGGAGTGGATTTGAGTCAGCTTTTGGGCTTCTCTGCGAAGTCTCAGGCTCAGAATAACACACGAGCCAGCCCCAACGATGCCTTATTTGACACGAAAGCTGAGGCTCTCGCATCCCCTCTCTTCCCCAGGGGTGGGCTTTCCACACACCCCCCATAACTGGGATAAGCACTTGCACCAGTGTCACCCTTTGCCCCTGTTCCAGTCCCACTGGGGACCGGGAAGGCTGGAGTTTTCACCTGGCATTGGTGGGAAGCAGCTGGGCATCACCAGCGCCGGGAGCCATGCGGGGAGCTGCTGCCGAGCATCCCGGCTCCGCGGGGCCTGGGCTGGCTCACGGCGGGCACCGAGAGGGGCCGGCGAGCCCCACAGCTCCCGGAGCGGAGCGGCAGAGTCCAGCAGAGGCTACGAAGATGATGAGGGGACTGGAACATCTCTGATAAGGGAAGGCGGAGAGCCCTGGGGCTGTTCCACTGGAGAAGAGCGGGCTGAGAGGGATCTCACTGATGCTCAGCTACAGGGCGGGGGGCAAGGGGATGGGGCCAGGCTCTTCTCAGTGGCGCCCAGTGACAGGACAAGGGGCAACGGGCACAAACTGGAACATGGGGAGTTCCACCTCAACAAGAGGAAAAACTTTGCTGTGAGGGTGGCAGAGCCCTGGCACAGGCTGCCCAGAGAGGTGGGGGAGTCTCCGTCTCTGGAGACATCCCAACCCCGCCTGGACGCGTTCCTGTGCCCCCTGCTCTGGGTGACCCTGCGGTTGGAGGGGATGATCTGCAGAGGTCCCTTCCAGCCCCTGCCACTCCGTGGTTCTGCGATGCCTTGGGAGGGCTCTGCGTGGGGCAGGAACGCGGGGAGACGCAGCAAAGCCGCAGCACGGGCCCTGCCCGCACCCTCCGCGGCGGCGGCAGCGCAGGAGCCCGGCTGGCCCCAGCCCGGACGTTTTCCAGGCAGATCCTGTGTTATTTCCATGAGCCGCTGGCCGCGTACAGGCGGTCCCTGCCCGCTCCCTGCCCCCTCCCGCTCCAGCAGCTTCTTTCCTGCACATTCACCAACGGGTCAAAAGACTCTTTCAAAATTTAGCAGTGTCACGGCACAAAAATAAAACCACCACATTGATCTTCCTGGCAGAGCCGTCCACAAAGAGGGTTACTCAGAAAACCTTTATCTAGTTTTCTTCTCTTTCCTTTATTTTTTTTCCTCCAGTCCCCTCATCTTTCTTTAAAAGCTAATCTTTGCTAACGGGAACTTTTTGTTCCCTCTGACACTGCTAATATATGTGTTGGCAAGCATGTCTGTGAGCATACATCTTCTGGAAGAGGCCTTGTCACGGGCTTTGAAACCAGCCCAATTAGCATTTTATTTCTATTTTCCGATTGCAGTGTTTTACAACAGTTTAAAAAGCAGATATTGAGCACTAAATAGCTCTCACCAACAGATATTATTATAGTTGTAAGGGATCTTTTCGCTTACCCAAGAAGAATTATCCAAGGTTACACAAAGCTCAGCTGTGGATAACTTGGAAGATAAACTCCCTGGCTGGGCATGACTGGGATTTCAATGATTACTCTCTATTCTTACTGTTCCCCGCTTTCCCTGTGCCTCCGCCCGGCAGTGAACGGCGCTGGGACCTCTCCGGCAGCACCGCCGGCAAACGCCCATGCCAGGGAAAGACCCCGCAGTGTCCAACCCCGTCTGCTGTTGGTGCATCACCCCGAAAATAATCCCCCAGCTCTGCAGGTGGTAATTACAGTGCTTTCAGACCAACAGCCCCTCCACGCAGCCCCGGCAGTGGATGCTGGGGCGGAACCAGTCTCTCCCCACGCCGAGGGCCAGCAGGCTCTCCCAGCGGGACGGGGAGCGTCGGAGCCCTGCGGGGGAAGCGGCTGTGAGCCGCCTGCCCAGCCAGAGGCAACCCCGGGGGCTCTCCCTCCCGGTGTACCGGGGTTTGGCTCCGCGCACGCAGCGCCGGCAGAGCTGTGGAAGGGCTCTCCCTGCCTCCCCATCACCGTTCCGCCGCAACACGCCGCGCCCGGGGCACGGAGCACCCGTCCCCAGGGAATTTCCCACCAGCTCCCTGGCCCGCAGCCACAGCGCTGCCCTGAGACACCCCCCCAGCCCCGGCAGGGCGCCGAGCAGCCCCCCGGGCACTGCCAGCACCCACCGCTCCGCCCAGCTCCATCACCAGCTTCCCATGCACCGAGGCATCACGCTTCAAAAAGATCACCCATTCTAAACAAAAATAAATAACGCGCAGGTTCCAGGGTGGGGGTTTTGGCATAATAAGGATTTAACGTGAGCACAGAGGGGTCGGGGCAGTGCCTGGCGTTACCTTCTGCCTTCCCCACTCCGCTCTCCGCCAGCGGCCGGCAGTCCCAGGGCACATCCCCGCAGACTCCGGCACAGCACGAATGGATTGAAACACCAAACCATGCCCAGATCCTGGTGCAAACGAATTTTTAATCCTCTTTGCTTCACTGTCCTCCCCCAACAAACGCCCGGGGAGCCTGCGGGAATTGCTGGCAGGGGCTGGGCGCTGCCAGGCACCGTCCCTTGCCAGGGCTGGGTGAGACGGGTGGCGAGCAGACCTCTGCACGGGAACATGGAGCCCATGGAAGGTTTCGATCCATCCCTCCCCTGTTCCATTCAGACAGAAGGAAAAAAAAAAAGGACAAGTTTTGTACCGGGAATAATATCCCCCTCCCTCCAAATATCCCCACATGGCCTATCTGTTACAGACTCACTATTTTGAGAGGGGTCACAGCACGCAAACGCCTTCATCCCTTCATGATACATGAAGGGAAGACTCTGCATCACCTCCTTATCGAGGCAAACTCAGAAAGGGAGAGCAGCCCTAAGGTGTTTTTAACGGCTCCATAGCAAATGCAAATGAACTTCGGCTAAGGACACCAATTAATTCACAAAAGCCCATTCATAAAGCATTCTGTGTCCAACCAACAGTTCTCCACGGGATGTGTCCTCCACCCAAGAGAGATGCTCAGCTCCTCCCAGCAAGAGCATGTGCGGCTCTAACAAGCTTCTTGGCAAAGCCCCGTGGTAAAAAATTAAAAAGAAGAGAAAGCTGCGGGTGGTTCTAGACCTGGATCATAACTGCACCGCTTTGGGTGAGATATTTTGCTACGTTTCAAAAAATAACTGCACATTCATGTGAAAACCCCACGTTGTCCTGCTGCTCTGCTGGCCAAGCCCCAGCCGCCCCGTGGTGAAGCCGCTCCAAGAGAGCACCTTCCCGCTCTGCTCAAACCCCAGTTTTGATGAAACGGGGAAAAAATCCCAACCTGGCCCACGCCATCGAGCTGGGGTCCGGTGAGGCTGGAGAAAGCTCACCCCTACCTTCATTCTGCCGAGCCCCTTCCAAAGCGGATGGGGGGAAAGCGGAGGCTCCCACAAGCATCCCTCCAGCTTCCCTTCCGAAGGCGCTGGCCCAATATAAAGGGGCTTCGTCCGCGCTGCTGTATTAAAATCGCTACCTTTGCTGGGACACGACCGAGCAACGCTAGAGCAGAGAAGCTGGTTTCGTTGATAATTTATGAGACAATTTATTTCAATGATGCGCTTGAGTGCAACACCTCGCTGGGGGCTGCCCGTTACCAGCAGGCTGAAGAAGCTGCAGGATTCCTTCGAACCCTGCAGCAAAGGATAAAACAGGGAAATAACGGCTGCAAAGTGGCAGGGAGATGAGAGGAAGGCAGCGCAGGCAGGCTTCAGCATGCCGAAATGGGACATTTAAATGGCTTATTGGAAAGACTGGGCCACCTCCACTTTCAGGGGGAAGGTTTGGGTTCCCATGTGAGGAGCCCACCGTTCCCCAAACACGTGTGTCCTCCAGCAAATCCCTCCTGGGATGCGCAGAGATGCTCTAACTGACATCCCTCGTAGTAAGTGGTACAAATTCAGCAGATCGAAACCCCGTGCTCAGAGTCTTGACCCAAAGACATCGTCCACCTTGTGCTCCATCAGAGCAGTGTCAACAAGCCAACGTTTGCCGTCACCCCAGAAGGCGTGACCCGTGGGAGAGCTGACGCAGCACCTCCATGAGCAGAAATAACCATTTTCCTTCTGCTTAAGGATGCTCCTCTCTGAAGCCCCAAAAAAGCCCGGAGGGAGACCCTGAACCCAAAATAACCACACAACGCCACACGTGGAGCTCCTGGCATTGGGCTTTGGCTCCGCCAGCACCGCACCCAGCGCGGCTGCGGGGCTCGGGCAGAGGCTTCCCGACGGTTCAGGGAGAGATGCCGCGGAAGTCACCGTGGGCAGACTTCAAGGGAGGCTGCAGCTGACGGATACGGGCACAGCACAAGCGACGCTCGCGCCCGGAGGGAGGGTCTGCAGCCCCGGGGGCCGCGGGGACACGGCGAACCCCCCAGGGCAGGGCAGGGAGCAGCGCAGGGGCACCCACAGCAGCGCCCGTCCCCTGCGCACCGCACGGCGCTCCCCAACTCCAGCTGCGCCCGCAGCGGAGCCGGGACACGACACCCACCAGCGCTGCCAGGGCCTCACGCGCTCGCTGCCCGAACAGCGCGGGAACGGCTCTTTTTGGCCTCCTCCCGTCCTCCTCCTGCCCCAACACGCTTATGGATTGCGTTAATTAAGCCCGAGTGGAATATAAAATAACTCGGCATCTGTCTGATGCACAACCCCCGGCCAGCACAGCCTCCGACCAGAATTCAGAAACAAAATGAAAGAGAAACAAAAAAAAAAAAAAAAAAAAAAAAAAAAGGAAGTTAAATAGGGGGAAAATTGATTAAACTCCAGAGTTCAGTGAGTGACGTGTTTAATTGCTAATGTGGGTCTGGGATTATTCTTTTTTAAGATTGTTTTACCAGCCCAGCTGGTGTCATCCTCTAATACCCAGAGAGCAGCAAACAGATTGCAAGAGACGACGCATTCTCTCGCTGTGCTTTCTGTTAAAAAAAAAAAAAAACAAACCCAAAACCAAAAAAAAAAAAAAACCAACAACAACAAAAAAAAAAACAAATAAAAAAGATAGATCAAAGAAGTGAAAAAACCTTCTGGTAATATTTTTCCCTCTGGTTCCCAACTGGTCCCAAACATATTTCCTGCTGGGCCTGACAAGGAACACTGTCAAATTAAAAATCACAGCTTTAAGAATGAAGTGGCATTAGGTTAAACAGAAAGGCTAGTTTTTTAAGCAAGGGATGATGTAGAAGGGCTTGAGCAAATCCTGCCCCGGCCGGGCACAGGTGCGAGGGGGTCTCTGCCAAGGATGGAGCCCTCGGTCTCCCTGCCCCAGAACTGGGCCACCCTCCGTCACCGTCCTCCCAACTCTAACCTTTAATATGGGTTTTCTCCAAGTGGCCACGCAACCCCTGTGCCTCCCCGGCAGCTGTTTCTGGCGGGGGTGTCAGTGGGACACGGCTGCCCCAGTGCATCCCGGCCCAGAGCGGCCGGAGCAGTAACTGCGCCACGCGCATGAGGGCGAATCCCGCCAGGAGCAAAGTTCAAGCCGATGCTGGCAGCATCCTCACCCCCGCCGGAGGGGACGCGGCGCTGCCCTCCCCTCTCCTCCTCCCAGCAGCAGCTCCTCCGGACACAGCGGAAGAGCCGTGGCTTCCGCAGGCGTGCAGAGACCCACGGGAGGAGCAGAGGCCAGCGCTGCCCTTCTGCGAGTTCCTGCTCTCCAACGCCATGCCAAGGGCTGGCAGGAGCAGCCCAGGAGCCACAGCAGAGACTGTCCCCGAGCCGGCCGCCGCTGGAGGGGTGGTGTCCTCCCCCCACATCCCTCCCGCACCTCCGCTCCCTGCTTCCAGGCAGGAATGATTCAGCCTCCATTCACAGGCTGGGCTGAGACACGGGAGATGGGGGAAAAGGTGCATCAAGCGAAGGCAGCAAGGCTCTCCCGCTACTTAACGAACGATGAATTAACTGAACTTTTCTCAACCCAGGAAGAACAGATGGAGCATCGCCAAGGGTGGGGACACATCCATACCTGTGCTTGGGGCACGTGGAGTTCCTCCAGCACAGCTGGTGCTCTCCGGAGACAGGGAGGCACAAAGCAACCCCAAAGGTCTCCACGCCCAATGAGCAAACGAAGCCCCTCTTTGCCTTCCTGCTTAATATCGCTCTTTATTTTTGAGCTGACAACAAATGACCCAAAGAGGTAGAAAGGATCTCGCCCTCCAGCGTGCCTCCTGGGTGCCCACTCTCACACGCTTCACCTGGAGAAAGGTGAACAGCAAGGCTTGGAAACAGAAGTCAAGACAGCAAATCATTAACGGCACACAGCGTTTAGTCAGAAAACTGACAACCCCATTCGAAACAAGGTGAAGAACAATCAATCGCTCTTCGCTCCACCAGATGAGCTCTGAGCTCAGGAGATGGCGTTGCCCTTCAGTAGCGGCTCCTCTCAGCCATCTTCTGTCTTTCAAATGCCAGTCTCACACAGCACTGCTTTGAAGAAGGGGAAACTGAGGCAGAGCACTGCAGAACTTGCTACAGGCGAGGAGCAGGAGGCTGAATTACCGTAAGCTGGTTTGGGGGGTGCAGCCCAAGGCAGAGCTGGCAGGGGACAGCCTGTCCAGCCAGCGGGAGAAGGACCACGGGGCCATGAGAGCGGGGCCAGGGACGAGGGACTGGGACAGCATCTGCCCCTATGATCTTAGGAAAGGAATTTAATCAGTTTTGGCAAAGATTAAGTTCTCCCTCCAACTCAAAAGGCTCTTCAAGGCAACAGGAGGCTTCAGGGGAGCAGAGAACTTCTCCAGGCTGCAGTCCCAGAAGATGGTCCTCCAGGAGCCCAGGCCCCCGGTCCCTGCTCGGGCAGGACCCGCAGCACCGTCCCTGCTCCCAGCAGACGCTCTGCTCGCTCAGGGGCAATCAAAGGCCCAGGCAACCCGGCCGAGGGCGCGAGAAGCCGTGCCGGGAATTGGTGGGGCCTCTCAGAGCCGGCCTGGGGAGAGCAGCTCCTCACAGCTCCCGCCTCGTGCTCCAAACCGCCCGGCTTTCACAAAAGCAGAGATCTTACAGCTGATTTTCTTAGTGAATGCTTGTCAGATCAGAGCGCAGCAAGAGCAAAAAGTTGAGCCAGGCGCCGCTTTGTGAGAGCCCATTTCAGCTGCTCGAATGGCTCTTGGTGACATCTGCGCGCGGCTGCTCTTCAGGGGGACCGCAGGGACGGACCCCTCGCCCAGGCAGCACCAACGCACCCCGCAGACCCTGCACCGCCTCTTCGCAAGCCCTCTGCCAACGCCAGCCACACGCTCGGCAAATCGGACAAGCGGCATTTATGGTTTTTTCCATGATGGAGCTTCAGCTGAGACTGCACGTGGAACGGGATGGATGGCGGCGGGACGATCGAATGGGCTCCAGAGCTGGCAGAGGCTGGCGTCCCAGGAAAGACATAATTTCTTGCAACTCGCGCAGCAGGTCTTGATCTCAGCGACGGACGCCAGCAGCATCAGCAAAGCATGGGAGGAGGCCCGTGGGTCTGGCGGCCAGGCCAGCAGCGCTGAGCGAGCCGGGAGAGAGAAACCCCTTCTCTGGAACCAGAGCGGGCGCAGGTCTCAGCCACGGCCCAGCAGTTCCCATCAGCCGCGGCGGTGTCTCCTCCACCGTCCCTGAGCGCAACACCACCCCCAGGGGCTCCGTGACAGCGCCCCACAGCACCGGGGGGGAGCCCAGCGAAACCATCACCCCTCTCCTACCTCCCACCTCTGCCCTCAGCCACACAAATGACCCTCTGCCTCTGTCCTCGCCTCGCACGTCCAACACCACGGCAGTACGCTCACGGTGCCAACAGGGCCCCTAAAATAGACCCCCGGTGTCCACGCTCCTCCCTCCACCACCCGCTCCCAGCCTCTCCCTGTTTTCCAGCCTGCGTGGCTTCCTGACGCGGATCCCGGCGTCGGGAGTCTCTGCTAAGGAAGGCATTGCTGGCAGAAGCTAGGTGTGGCTGAAGCGAAATTCGGCCTTAAACTCTCCTGGCTTTAACCTAGTGACTAGTCTCATAAAACGGCAGCGTTCCCCGGACACCGCCGCGGGGCGTACGGCTTCCCCGAGACCCTCGCCCAGTTCTTCACCGTCAGAGAATACCCAGCTTTAAGCTTCTGCACCCAATAAACCCCCAAACCTCCATCCAGCATTAATAAAATGGTTCCCCACAGCAGTTATCCGGGAAGAATACCATTTTAATCAGTGTGGAAGTACTCAGGGTAAGTTATTTTGAGACAAACCTTTACAAATGCACTTTAGAAAGAGCTTCCATGGCGTTAGACGCCACGCTGCAGACGCCGTTACCCTTGAACCACGGCTCTTGGAACCGTCTCCTTCTCCATAGCACTGGGAGAGCCTCGGCCAGGACGCAATTCCTTCCCTGGGAGGCCAAAGAGGNTTTTTTTTTTTTTTTATGTTTTCCATTATAGGCTGGATTTTTATGGATCCCTCCACCACAAACGTCAGACGACTGCCAGGACGCAGAGCTGCAGCGGGCGTATCCGTCAGGCTCTTTCGCCTCGTGACCTCTATTTTCCAATCATCGTCATCATAAAAATAAAAAAATAAAGCCAAACAGCACACGCTGAAAGACAACCCGTGCACGTTTTCTCTTGGATACCGGATGTTTGGTTTCCAAAAGCCCTTTAGAGGAACAAGGGAGGAATCTGGATTTATTGCTTTGGCACATCCCTCACGACACACGCCTTTCTGCACATTATTTTCTGAGCTTATCCCATAAATCAGAGATGCCCGTAGGAGCGGAAGGGGGTTCAGCAGGCTCACAAGGATTCGGCTGCATATCGCGCTGATTTTGAAAACTACAATGCCCAAATCCCGGCCCCTTGCAACCAGATGTGCCTCCAAAGTCGCAGCACGGGGTGCTCGGCCGGGGGCCAGCCCGGAGCATCCCTCCTTGTCCTGTGGCCCGCTGGCCAAGGACACCGGTGCGCTGCCAGACGGTGGGGTGCAGCCCATTGATCCACTTGCCTCCACAGGTGAAAATGGTTTATTTCACGCCAGGAGTGTCCCAGGCTGCTCCCAGCCCGCGTGTCCTGCTTGCACAAGGCAGCGGGACGAGCACGCCAGCGACGGTGCCGGACAGCCCTCCCGAGAACACCGTTTGGGCAGGCTCCCACCAAAGCAAAATGCTCTCCCAAACCAACCAAAAGGCAGGCAACGGGCAGGAGCAGCAGAGACGCCTGATCCGTGCCTTGACTATCAGAAACCTCTCTCTCCACTTCTGGAGACTCCTTCTGCTCCAAGCAGCAAAGCCAAGGACATCGATCTACGCCCCAAAACCGGCACATCGGCTCCCCAGGCCAGCCGGCTCACACGGGCACTTCAAGCACCCGAAGGCAGCCCTAATCCTGCTGCGTACGGCCAGAGCCCCATCACGAGAGAAAGGCAGGTCAGGAGGACTGACCGCCTCATTAGTTTAATTAGTGAGCAAGAATTCGGTCTCAGTGCTAGCCCAGCGCCGTCACCCAGCCCGGCTGCACGGCCCACGGCGGTGCTTCCATCCTCTGACATGGATGCCGTACGTCACCCATCGGTGGCACAGAAGCTGTACGCTGACGCTGCGCATCACCCAGCATCGTACAGTGCCGACGTCCCGCGAGGGCAGGGCTCTCCAGCTGCTACGGACGTGGCCTCCTATGGACCACCCAGCCAGGAGCGCAGGGTGCAAGAACTTGTTCCTCTGGAAGCCAGCCCAGGAGGCTCTGGGGACACACCTCTGCTTTCCTCAGCACAGACGTACCTGTTTATAGATAAGGATCATCCCCGGGTGGGCTGCTCTGCCAGCCGTTCATAGCATCATTCAGGTTGGAGAAGTCCTTTCAGGTCAAGCGGATGGTCCCAGCACCCATCACAAGCTGGATTCTGCCACGTCTGCGGGATGTGCCCAGCTCCGCAGCGGATAACGTGTGCCTTCCAGCAACGGAGGGTCTCCCTGGAGCCGGCACGCCGAGGAGAAAGCCCAAAGCAGGAGCTGGGACACTCCAGGGACCAGCTGGAAGGGTAGAGCAGGTAAACCCCCCCCAAAACCCTCATCTCAAGGTCCCAGGATCCATTTCCACTCCCAATACAGGAGGACTTTTACCAGCAGATGCGTTGCTACTGTACATTAATTTCTATAAAAGGATACATCAAACTACACTGATAAGATATTCAAATAGGTATTTTAAAAAAGCATGTCAGCCATCATGGTAAAATCACTTAATAACACCTGTAAGCCTATTTAAGGGTCTAATGTGATAATAATAGCAATATTCAGCATCTCGGAGCATGACTTCGAGCCTGGTAAGAAATTCATATGACGCTCTCCCCAGTGCACGCAACCGATGCTCCAAATTGCTTAAAGATACTGAACGTTGCTGGGACACGCTTTCCGAGCGAGAGTACGCGCCGCGAATCGCTGAGCACAGCCCTAACGACAGCCAGTGCCTTCCCCAGTGCGCACGCAGCATAATTAAGCGAGCTATGCTAATCCGCGCTCTTGAATATTCATTACGCCCATCACGCAATATATCCTGAATATTAAACAACAGCTACTCAGGGCAGGAACATGAATCTTTCGGCGGAGCTGGGGCGAGTAGAGGGCTGCGGTGCCGGGCGGGAGGGAGGGGGCCAGCGCTCCTCCCTGGTGATAGCCACACTGGCCAGCTGGGCTAGTGGCCCCTCTGTGCCCCAGGAGGGGGGTGCCCAGCTCCAACCCACCCGGCAGTGATGCTCCTGGGGCAGCAATGCCGTCTGGCCCCCGCCTCGAGGGACAAAAGCAGGGCTATGCTCTCCGAAAGTGCTGGCTAAGCACTTTGGTTTGTTTGGGTTTTTTTAAGAGAAAATGGACTTTCTCTTCCCCACAGGAGCATGCTGACAAGGTGCCACCTTCCGGCGTGAGCACCCGAGAGCCCTCTCCCCTTCCCAACGGGGTCTGCCCACGGCGGGAGGTTTCAGGCAGGGCTTAGCACCGACACGGCTGAAGTCACCGCGCGGCGCCGGGACCAGAAAGAGGGAAAAATCCTAATAAAGGAGAGAGTGCAGCAGCCACGACCTCTCCGGAAACGTGGCCGTCAGACGGGGGAGCGCGGAGACTCATTCCCTTCCCAGCCTGGGAATGGAGAGGGTCACCTGCAAGGGACCGTGTTTCCGAGCAGGGCCAGAGCCCTGAGCTACAGCGAGGGGAGGAGAAAGCCAGAGCCGTGAGCAGAGCCTGCAGAGGGAACGCAAGGACACGCGGCAGAAAACCTCCTGGGGTACGAGTGTCACAGGGCAAACACACCTACAAGTCCAAAATAAATCTGCCCCCCTCCCCGTGACAGCCCCGATGCGGAGGAAGGGGCACGCCGGGCGAGCGGGTGGTGCGGGGAGCGGGGACTGCGGGACACGGGGCTGCCAGAACAGGCTGCCCAGAGCTCGGGAGAAGCCTTGGGAATGGGGCAGACCGCGGGGCACCGCAAGGGCAGCCTCCAAGGGACGGGGTTACCAACGCCGCAAAGCAAAGAGGAAAATTCAGAGTAAAGGTGCAGAATAGCTGAGAACAAACGGTCTGAAACAGCGTCCTGCTCTTGGCGAGGTGCGCGTCTGCAAGGAGCAGAACCAGCTCAGGGAACCCGTGGAAAGGGAGCAAGGAGCAGAACAGGTACCCGAGGCCCGAGCTGGCCGGGGGACGGGGCAACGCCGTGCGGCCGGTGGAGCACCCCCTCCCCTCCCGCGCAGGGAATCCGCCGCTGCCGGAGACTCTCCACGGGATCTGGAGTTGCACTAATTCTTTTTTTTATTTATTTTTAATTTAAAAAACCCTATTCGTGTAGAACTGAAAGAGCTGAAGTTCAGCTCACACCCTTAAAAACATCACAAACCAGGAGCCTTGAAAAGCTAACGGCTTGCAGTTGTGTCAGGAAACAAAAGCACCCGTTCCGGGAAGGAAACTGTGAGCCAGGGGGTAAGTTTTTCCTGAAAGAGTTTGTGTGGCAGAGAAACAGCAGGAGTACATGAAGAGAAAAATCAGAATTAAATGGAAATTTAGAAACAGCAAAAGATAACACAATTTGAGGCAGCCAGAGATGCTGTAAAGAAAACTATAACATAAAAGTATCGGCATTGTTAACAAATCTGTTGACAGGGGGGAAAAAAAAATATCTGTTAAATGACATGACAAGGGATGGCTAGAACAAAGATCAGGTTTGATGGGAACATAAATTGGCTTAAAAAACTACGGGGCCGTGGCTCAAGGGCTGGCATGGGTTTGTTTACACTGGAGAGCAGTATTAAGTATTAGATCTCAGAGATTATTCCCCCTCTCCAGAAACAGCACTGAAAACGCAGCGGCTACGCCTGTCCCCTCACACCCCCCCCTCTTTGACGGACACCAGACCAGCTGCAGCAGAGCCCACCGAAAGCCACAGTTGGACTTTGCAGATGATCAAGACCTCGCTTTTCGCGGCGTTTGAACACACCGTTCCAGGTCCGGAGCCACCACCTGATGGAGTCGTGCAAAGCAGCATCGGGGAAAAACCCACCGGCTCAGCCAGCGGGGCAGCACCTCCCAAAGCCAACGCTGAGCCGCGGCCGCCAGAGCCCTGTCGGAGGGGACACCCCGGACCACGGTGCCTCCATCCCCGCTACAAGGCTCCCCGACAACCCGCTCCCCTTCTCCAGCGCTGTTACCAAAGCATACCCCTCTGATGTTATTAGTAACTAGTGTGGAGAGGCCATATGTGTATTCCCACGGATAACGAGGATTCTATCCTTGAATTTATGAAGCACGAGTTAACGAAAAGAACTCCCAGCCAAGGGAGGCGAGTGTTGTGTCGTTCTCGAGGATGGCACTAATCAACGTGCTCTGAGGCGTTCAGCCAACGGGGCAGGGATGTGGAAATTCTTAGTGTCCCGCGCTGAAGCGCCTCCATTGTAATGGTGAAAATCACACCCACGGGTCAAGACGACCCCGGCCCCGGTGAAGACCCTTCCCCTGAGCACGCACGGTAGCTGTAACCCCGTGGTGCCGTCGTATGTGAATTACCGACCCATCAAATACAGGGAGGAGGTACGGGTGTCATCAGGATGACGTGAAACGTGTACGAAAATCGCACAGAGTCCTGGTGGGTGCGCGGGGCGGGAGGAGAGATCCCCGTGCATCCAGCGCTGCAATAAAGAATGCCTACCTTACAAAACTCAAAACAAGTCTTAGAGGGTTTGCCTTTAACTGGATTTTATGGTAACAGCGGCACTGCCCACGCTCTCGGAAGGTGGCCACGGCCGCGCCAGAGGCAGCGGCGAGGTCCCAGCATAGACCGGGCCACCACAAGAAGCCCAGCTCCCACGCGGGACTCGCTGCCATCTGACAGTTCCTTATTTCCACCTCTCCCTCTTCCCGCTGCCCAGGGACAGATCCCCCTCCGAGGAGGTGACAACCAGAGACGTTTTCCTGCTCATCACTAATTTTCCTGGCGGTCCTCAAGCCCCAGGGTGTAGGACATGAGCAAGAAAACACTCACGAAGGGCCACGCAGCCCAGGGTCTCGCCGCAGGGAGAAAGCTCCTTCCCTCACGACGCAGCCCGGCTCCTCCACAAGCCCCTCTGAGCAGGACACCAGGTACCTCCAACGCCGGCGCTTCCCTGCGCGTCCTGCTCAGCACGGGCTGGAGGCACGAGCAGCATCTCCACATCAATTATTCCCACCCAACTAATCGCCCTGTAAGAGTCAATCATCGTAAGCAGTACAGTTAAGGAAGATTTTAATACCTAACGATCTGGAGCTGCTGCAGTCGTACAATTTGACAGGCTCATAAATTTTTCATTGCTAATCTACCAGTGCAACAACTTCTGCCAAAAAAATTCCCCGTCCCCCTTCAGTAACTTGGACGTGTTTCTGTTCCTCGTTAGCCCCCGACGAAAGCACCGCAGGGCCACTTGGGGTGGAAACGCTGCGTTTCCAGCCCTGTTTATTTACAGACTAATGAAAAAAATGACATCTTCAAAAGAGCATCCTCGAGCTGGGGAACCAGCAGCGTCGCAAGAAAGCGCAGACCGCACCGGTGCCAAACACACCATTGTCCGCCAGGGAAGTAGCACCAGGGGCACGGCAGCCCCGGGACCCGCAGAATGGCCCTGGGGGCTGCATGGCCATGCTTCCCAAACCCCGCCTGACCACTGCCCGCACCAGCACCTTGCCAGCGGCCCAGAGGCAGCAGCTAATTAATATTAAAGCAAGCCACTGTTGCAAAACCTATTTGTAAGGAGAGCAAGGGGTGGCACGGGGACATTAGCGGTGCCCCCACAAGTGATAACATGGTCTGAGCATCCTTTGGCCTCATCCTTAGGCGTGGGCTACACAGGCTCATCGCGAGCGCGTTGCTGATGTTAACGGCAAAAGGTTCAAGGACTTTTATTTTATTCCTGTTGTTTTTGAAAGCCCATCTGATGCATTGCTGCCGCCTCACCGCAGGCCTGGAGGAGCCGCCAAGCTGGGAGAAGGTGGGAGGCTGCGGCAGACAGGGGCACCCGCTGGCTGCAGCACCGCAGGGACGCGGCGTGCGCATCAGCCACGTCCTTCGAAAACCGCCCCGAAAGCCAGCGTGGAGGACGCGCCTGGCAGCCCCTCTCCCGTCAAAAGCCAGTAACTTCCCAAGGGAGACGTCTCCCAAAGCAAGGGGCTGAAGCTGCCTGGACACCTGGACCTTCCCTCGCCCCTCTGACCCCGCTGGCCTGGGCACGGCCGCTCACCTCCTGCCACATCCCGTCGCCCAGGGCTCTGTACCGAGCGCCGCCGGCAGCGGGTCAACGGCGTGGTCCCTATTGGCTTCATCCGCCCAAACAAGGCAACCCTCCAAGGCCACCAGCATCTCCCCCAGCAGCGTCCCGCAGCCTCGCGCGCTCCTCGGCTTTCCCGCTCACCCTCTCTACACTCACGCGGCTGGTAAGAGCCGTGAATTTGGGTTTATCAAGCCCAGCAAGGGTAAAATTCATTCATATCCTTAACCATCACCATCATTCCTTCCCGCTGTGACAGATGAACAGGCAGACCACCAGCCCCTTTCTGAAATTAAGGCATTTCGGGGCATTTAATAGAAGAAGGTGACACCTGTTATTTAAAAAATATCTTCACCTGCTTAACGTCTTGCTTCTTCCACAGACGTCAGTTCTGGCGCCCCGTCTCGCAGCACCGAGGGCTGGAGATTCATCCTTCAGCCGCAGCCCGAGCACAGCCTCCTCCAGTGATTTTTGCACAGCTTTGCACTTTCATTTCCCAGCTCAAGCCGCTCTTGAGATAGCGGCACCGAAATCAGCTTGGATGTGAATGCCGTTTTGCAAAAAGCAAGAGATTAATCCAACCAACGCAGTTTCTCAGGTCTGCTATCTCAAGACCCATAATAACTTAGTTTAAAAAAATAATAAAATAAATCCAAACCCTCCCTAAAAAGCAGATTTATGGAAAAAAAATAAATAATCCAGGATCCCAGCACTCAGTGCCGATTGCTGGTCCCCGTGACCTACAACCAACCAGCAGTTAAACACTTACCAACGCTTGGGTCCTCCACGCCGATGGGAGCCTTAAATTGGGAGCTACGTCAGGCACCAGGGCAGGTTTTGATCCGTCTCCTATTGCAGGGCACAGCAGCCAGGAAAACGCTGTGTTCCCATACCGGTCACGCTCCACAGGTAAATGCTAGGGCAGAAGCGCTGCTGGGCTTGCGCCCGCTCCCACCGCACGCATCAATTGGTGTTTTCAGTGAAACCTGAGCAAAAGGGTAACGGCAGCGCAGGCCGCGGTGGGGAGGTGACGCCAGCCCCAGATGTGCTCCCCAGATGTGCTCGCAACCCTCCTCCTGGGGCCTCTGCGAGGCCAGGGCGGCCGCTCGACGGGGGACAGACGTCCCCGCCACCCTGCGTTGCTGGTGCTTCCCGCTGGCATGCCAAAAAACAGGCAGGGCCACAGCTCCAAACGTTTCGTTCAGCCTGGTTATTGCCAGCCTGATTTCCACGGCTACAACCCCCAGCCCCGGAGCTCCCCTGCGGCCGAGCAGCCTCCGCCTCCACGGGCACAGCACGCCAGCCGGGGGACTGTCCCCTTCCCCTCCCCGGGGAGGGCACGGCTGCGGGCGACCTCGGCTCCTGCAGATGCGCTGCACCCCCAGGGCCTTTCCCCGTTTCCCAGCAAGGTCCCCAGCTGGCCGCAGCTTTGTCACCAAGCCGCAGCAGTGGGTGGCACCCGAAGGGCACGCCGAGTGGCTCCAGGGAGGCCGGGGCAATCGCTTGATATGGGAACCTGGCAGAGAATCGAAGCCTTTATCTGCACCAGGGACAAGACAAGATGCTCGTCTGCGTGTCTTCGACACCCGCTGAGCGCCCGCCGCTCTGCAAGGCCCTTGGCTGCCACCGCGAAGCGACGGGAAGGAGAACCCTGCGCTGGGACCCTGCCCTGGAGCACAGCTCTCCGTTCCCTGCTCAGAGGGGGCTCTTACACCCAGCCCCTGCGCTGCAAACGCGACCCAAGACAACAATAAAACCACAATGAGACCCCCTCTGCCAGCACGGCCGGGGCCGCCCGTCCCCCCACCAGGGTCCCCAGCGCAGAGGGGGGTGGCAGCTCCCACCGCCGCCAGCCCCGGCCGGGCCGGCATCCCCTGCTCGACGCGGGTCTCCGAGAGGAGCAGCAGGAGAGAGTCCGGTGCTGGGGGGGTAACGCAGCCGAGAGCCACCCCGCAGCCAGAGCTTCCCACATTCCTGCTGGGAACAGCCCCCCGTGCGGTGTAGGAGTCACAGCAGTCACCACTGCAACCCTCCTCCTCGGCTAGCTCTTCTTTGTCTGGGGGAAATACATACAGATATATATATATATATATATAAAAATCCAGTTTAGCCCCATGGCAGTACAGTAAATTATAAATTAAGCAGCAATCTCAGTGACTCACACAGCGCAAGCAAGAACACGTTCACAAATCCTGAGGCGAAGAAGTCCTATATCGCAGCGTGGAGGAAGTTCTTCCCCCTCCTGTTTTCACCCCACCACTCTCTTAAAGAGCCTTGGAACCAGCGCCAGCTCCCTGCACACCCTTTGTCTCCCACGGGAGGTGGGGTGGTGGTTCTTTTAACCTCGAGTCCCGCTCACAGAAACCCACTGGAGGCAGCACACCTCTCTGGAGCGTAACAGGCTTTCCACCTGGCTCATTGCTCTTCCTTTAGCAAAGAGCAGGTAGAAGTGTTACAAAATACAGATTTTTTTTTTTTTTTTTTTTTTTGGTATTTCCAGCCTGTCAATCAACAGGAGCCTCAGCAACAGCAAAGGAAAAGCCTCCTGTGAGCTGGCCCTCAGTGGGTCCCTGCAAAGGGAGCAGAGCAGACAGAAAAGCAAAGGACGGCAGCAAATAATTAAGGCAAAATCCTTTTCCTGCAAACTCCTGCCACCACGAGCAGTGGACGGGAGGAACCAGCCAGAGCCCTTCAGTCCTGGCCTTTCCTGCCCCATCCATCCCTCCCTCCCGGGAGTCGCGGCACACGGCGGACACCGGCACGGCACGGGGAGGGCACCGCTCCCCGGAGAGGATCCTAATTACGAGTTTCAAGCAATCTGAATTTATAATTGGCTGAGATTTTACTCAGCAGATAATGTGCTGCTGTCCTAGGCGCTCGCTTTATCTAGGTCAAGCCATTAGTTTTGCTTTTAATCTACATACATTTTTAATTTGATCTTTAATGTCGATTTTCAGCCAGCAAGCCGAGTTGACGGACTCCTTTACTGCTTTACCACTGATCGCGTTCAACATCTCCACCCTTCCTGAACTTGCAGAGAGGGAAAGCAAGCACCAAAAATCCCCAAGAGCTTTGACTGCTCATAGCCAAGGTCATGCCCACGGGGCTGGGGAAGTGAAAGCCAACGCCGTCAGCGAGCGAGGCTGGTCCGCGGTGCCGGCGGATGCCTCACCGCCACACGAAGGGCTGCCCACACGGCAGGACTGGCAGCCCGAGGCTGAGCAAGCCCACGCCACGCAGCACACACCCCAAAGACGCAGGACCTCCAACAGCTCATGCCGGGGGTCTTGGGCAGCCAGCGACCCTTAAGGTGAGCTGCGAGAGGACAAGAGATACGAAGATGCCTTCAAACGTGCAACGTTGACTTATGTCCACATTCTGAAGGCACGACCCGGTTCTTCTCCCAGCTGAATGGGTGCCACCTCAAAGCCGAGCGGGTGCTGGAGATAATTTCCGACACGATTATGTCGCCAAATGAATCCTCAACCGGCAACATGCCAAGACTCTGCCCAAAGAGCCCAACACGTGCCCTCTCCCCAGGCTCTGGTTGAGCAGCCCGGCTTGAAGCAGAGACGTGCCCGCAGCCCCTCACCAGGGGAAGCGTTAACGCCAACGCCTGGCGAGGGAGAAGGGAAGGAGCCCTTCTTTCTCCACCCGTCGCAGCTGCAAGTGAATAAAAGGCAGCAGCACAAGGTAAGCACTTCTTCTGGCTGAAGGGAAGTGTCTGTCGGCGGGGGATTACGCATGAACATTTCAGCATGGGTCTTGGCCCCGCGGGTCGTGCTGCGGCAGGACTCGCTCAAATGGCTCGCTCCCAGCAAACGCCGAAACCTCAGAGCAAGCGGAGAACACGGGCGGAAATCCAACCCCTCAAAAGCATGGCAGCTCTCGCCTGCCCTCCCTCTGGGTCCCTCTGGCATCACCCTGTCCTCGCGGCACCGCTCCGTATTGCGGCTCCCATAACCACAGCTCTCCGAGGGCTTAAGCACAGGGCTGGGAAACAGCCACTCCATTACCAAGCACTTTTCTACCCAAAGAGCTCTTTTTCCCCTTCCCCCAGGGTCTCTGTAGCTGACAACCGTTGATGTGGAGCCTCCCCAGGGAAACAGGGTGCCGCTGCTTCCATCCCAGCCTCGGAAAGCTCCGGGACACACTCCCACAGCTGGCATCCCGCCCGTCCCCTCCGAAATGCAGACGCCGCCTGACCCGGGCTGCCATCCCACGGCGAGGGCCAGGGAGCGGGAGCTCCTCTCTCTCCGTCTCAGACACAGGTGGGTGCTTTCGCAGTAGAAAATCCAGCGGCGTTGGATGGTCAGGGCTGAAAATACCTGCGGTTTGTCCTGCCCTGTCAGCATCCCCGGGGTCTGCGACGTTCCTGCAGCGGCTGTTGGAGCTGCCAGACCACGGCCGGTGTCCGAGGCGCAGCGCAGGAACCAGAGACGCTGTTTCGGAGGAGCCAACCCATGGCTTGAGGGAACTCAAGCAGTGTGAGCTCACAAACAGCAGTGTGATCGGAGCGAGCGCTCCTTCACCCCACAGCAACAGGCATGGTGTGAGCAGCCACGAGCAGGTCCAAAGCCCCAGCCCGGCGACACTCTGCTCGGATTTACCGGATTCAAGGAAAACTGCTCGCACTTGCCGGCTTCTTTAGAATATAAACAAGTGGAGTTGAAGATGCACAAAATAAAACGCCGTAACACACCTTAAAGGGCTTAAAGATGGTTCCTAAAGCACCCCGAGGTTTGCCATACGGTACAGACAGGCTGTGTCAGAGCCTGGGGGGGAAAGGCACGCTGCGGGCTCGCACCGGAGATTTCTGGTGTCAAACAAGCCCAGAGGGGAAGGGGAGCCCCGGGAGATGGTCTGGGTCAGACACAACAGGACCGTTTTCAGGCATTCAGCTCTTCTAAAGAGGGGGGGGAAATTAATCCCCCCCCCGAGGTTTTTGTGGAAAGCACAGCCCTTTTGACAAAATGAACTTACTCAGTTCAAAACACATTTTTCCATCAAAAAACCAACTTGAGAGGCGTTCCCAGCTCGCTCTAGCTGCGGGATCAAAGCCGGAGATTCAGAGCAAGCGCTCGCTGCCCGAGGCCCGGGCGTGCGGCGGGTCCCCCAGCGGCCGCCCAGCTCGGCGGGGGGACCGCAGAGGGACGGAGCCCTGCGGGGGGACACGGGGGCTGAGGGAGGGAGCAGCCACCCCCATCAGCGTCCCGCCAGTGCTCCCAGCCCAGTCCGGTTTTAAGGGATTTCACGTATTTCAGATCCTTGCGAGGATGCGAAGCGTTGCCAGAGAGCGCGCTGTGGTCGGAACGGCAGAGCGGGGCTGGGAGACGGCACCGGACACTAATGCAAATATTGACTCTGCCGGCAAAGCTCGGCATCGACCCCGTGCAATTCTTGCAGGGGAGGGAGAGCATTAGGGAAAATGCCATCCAAAAAAAGCCCAAAAAGTAGTCAGAGGCAGGGACTGCAGACACTGAGCCGAGGTGCCCCCACGGGGGGTGCCCCCACCGGGGGGAGACGCGGCCCCTCGCCCCGGCTCCCCGTCCAGCTCCAGCTCCTGCCGCTGAACCGGCGCTGGGCAGGATGAACAGCACAGAAAGAACGTTTCTAGCAGAGGAGGCCTTCCCTCCTTGTCCAAAATCACTTAAATCTGTTATTTAAAAAACAAAAAAAAACAAAACAAAAAAACAACGGTGTTCTGGCAACCTGCAAAATTTGGCTGGCTGAAGAAGCAATTCAGGTTGCCAAGGGGGTTTGTCTCCAGATGAACGTGCCAGGCCAGCTGACACGGGCCGGAGTGGGGGGGAAATATTAAAAGGGTTTTGATTTCTATCCGCAGGTTTTATTGCATGCAAACATACGCGGTCATTTCTTTCTAAGGTTTCCAATTTGCTAATTGAGACATTTCCTCA
Source organism: Rynchops niger (assembly GCA_013400035.1). Lineage (NCBI taxonomy): Eukaryota > Metazoa > Chordata > Aves > Charadriiformes > Laridae > Rynchops > Rynchops niger. Next base: position 109,530 of record VXBH01008587.1, on the reverse strand, counting down.
TGGAAAAAGAATGTCCTGGCCCAAGGACGGGGCTGGCACCGCTCCGCACACCAGGGGAAGCTTAGGTGAGGCGCGATGCACAGGGACCGGCACACCAGGGTCGGCGGGCAGAGCTCAGCCAGCCCGGGCACCCCCCGGCACCCCCACCCTCCGGCAGCACCTCCCGAAAGGCTCAGGGGGAGACGGAAACACGTCCGGGACATCCTACAGCGCGTCCCTCCTGCTGCTGCAGAGGTTTGACTCGCACCACTGGGCAAGTCACACCGGCTTTGGGAGGGTTTTGGAGAAGGGCAGGTGGGAAACCAGGCCAGGAAACTGGACATGCAGAAAGATTTCTTTCCAGGCATCAGCTTCATAAAAAAAAAGAAAAAATAAAGAAAAGGAAAAAAAAAGGAAAGAAATAATCTGGCCGGCACATAAAAAAAAAAAAAAAAAGTCTTCTGTATTTTTGCTAGAGTGATAGAAATATTTCTTCTGCCCTCAAAAAACAGAAGAGCAGACAAATCGATTTTGTTCAAAATATTAACAAGACAAAGAGCCAAGAAAGCACTTTTGGGTCAGAACAAGCCCAGAACATTAAGCAAGAAAGGACCAAGGAAGGAAACCCATGAGAAGGGCTATAACGGAACACGACTGCTGCCACGGTTACAGCCTCACCAGTGTGACCTCTAATGGGACCAGCTACATATATATATTTTTTTTTTCAGTATTGAAAAAAGGAATTAAAACCACTTTGCAGACTCACGCGGAATGCACGGGGGACAAAGAGGGATTTCTAACTTTAAATAGGTCACACATCATCCACACGGGTTCACACAACATTCAGTACAACCGCAGCCACTGCATAAAAGTTAAGCTTCAAGGCAGCGCGGAGGGATCCCTGGGACGTTTGCCCTCTCCTACCTGAGGAGCAGCAGAACAGTGATTCAGTTCGGCTCGATGCATGCTACGAGTGAAGGGGGGCAGAGAGCGATTGCCCATTTCTGCTGCTTCAGCTTGGGGGAGAACACGGGCTGTCGACAAGAAGAGGCTCCCCACCACGGGGGCTCCGGCTGCTGGGGTCGTTGGGCTCAGCAGGACGCAGGTGGAAGGGAGACCCCAGGCACAGGACCATGGTGGGATCTTCAGAAGCCTCCAGCCACCTTCTACACAAGATGGAGAAGGTCCCTCTGTGAGACACAGAGGACCACCCAAGCCATCCCTGGAGGGGTGGGCATCTGCAAAGAGCCAAAGCGCTGAGATCCCACAAGAGGGTGAAGGACAGAGGACCTTGAGGTACTCGGGAAGCAGAGGGGAGCTCCATCACTGCCTCATGGAATCACAGAGGGTTTGGGATGGGAGACACCTTCAGAGACCATCCCGTCCCACCCCCTGCCCTGGGCAGGGACACCTCCCACCAGCCCAGGTGGCTCCAAGCCCCGTCCAACCTGGCCTTGAACCCCTCCAGGGATGGGGCAGCCACAGCTTCTCTGGGCAACCTGGGCCAGGGGCTCACCCCCCTCACAGCAAACAATTTCTTCCCAATATCTCATCTCAATCTCCCCTCTCTCAGTGTAAAACCCTTCCCCCTCGTCCCACGGCTCCCCTCCCTGCTCCAGAGTCCCTCCCCAGCTTTCCTGGAGCCCCTGGAGGGACTGGAAGGGGCTGGAAGGTCTCCGCGGAGCCTTCTCTTCTCCAGGCTGACCCCCCCAGCTCTCTCAGCCTGTCCTCCCAGCAGAGGGGCTCCAGCCCTCCCGGCAGCTCCGGGGCCTCCTCCGGCCCCGCTCCAACAGCTCCGTGTCCTCCTGCTGTTGGTGCCCCGGGGCTGGAGGCAGCGCTGCAGGGGGGAGGGATCTCCACAGAGCTGAACAGGCACGGCCGAGCACAACAGCCTCGGGGATGATGCTCACATGTCCCCCAGGCCACTCTTTGCCACCGCAGCTCTGTCACAGGACAGGACAAACCCCAGGGGAAGCCACACTCCTGGGGCAACAGCCACAGGCACCTCGGTGCCCAGTGATGTTTCCCTGACTGGCGGCTTGGGCAGAAGGTCCAACGCCTGGGCTTGACACATACACACACACCAGCAGGAGAAAAATAAAACAGCAGAGACTTTGCTCCAATTGTGCGAGCGAGACCCAGCTCAGGCTCCTGGTACCGGTGCCGGAGGAGCCCACAAGCTCCATCCTGCAGCCCACAGATCTTTCAGGAGCCATTTGGCTTAAATAAGAGGTGCCCCTGGGGCATCTGGAACCAGCTTCTGCTCCGGCAACCATCCCTGGGCAAACACCGGCCCCCCGCGGCCGTGCTGGGTGCTTACCTTCAGCTTTTCAAAGCGATCGCTGAGGGATGCCACTTGGTGGTCCCGGTGGCGGCCCACCAGTTTACATAAGGCACAGATGAGCTGGTCGTCAGCAACACAGTACATGTTCACCTTCTCGTTCTCGTGCTCCAGACACGTCAGTCCTCGGAAGTGCGCGTCGGGCACGGGCTCCACCAGCCGGTGGCTGGTGAAGGGCTTCTTGTTGGGGTGGGTGGCCCGCAGGCAGCGGTCGCAGTAGGAGACCTCGCAGGTGATGCAGGTCTTCACCGCGTCCCGCGGGGGATCCTGCTCGCAGAACTGGCAGGCGATCCGCTCGCCGGCCACGGACATGGTAGGGCTGTTGCGGTAGGTCCTCTCGCGGCGGCTCTCGCTGGGGGAGTTGGGGCCGCTCAGGGACGCCTTCTGGAAGCGGTCGATGATGTTTTGCAGGGTCACATTCCTCTTGAGGCCCTCCAGGCCCCGGTGGTTGAGGGAGATGACATAGCGGCACGTGGGGCACTGGAAGGCGGTGATGGGCTCGATGGACTCGCTGGAGGAGCAGCTGGAGACCAGGACGCGGTGGGCGCAGCTGAAGCAGAGGCTGTGGGCGCACGGCAGCAGGAGAGGGTCTTCGAATAACTCCAGGCAGATTGGGCAGGTCAATTCTGACTCCAGTGTTTCCATCTTTAGTTAAAACGATCCTGATTCAGCATCAAAAGCCGGGGAAGGTGGTGTGGTACCTGGGAGAGAGGAGAGCAGAGAGGTGAGACAGTGGCTCTGGGCAGCCCCCCTCCACCAGAAGCAGGCGCCCGGGGGAGTCGCACACACATCACCTCCGCAACACCCCAGCACTCTGCCCCCCGACGCCGTCACTGCAGCCCATCGGCGTGGCTGAAGCGTCTCGCCAAACCGTCCACCCGAGCCCCGCCACCGGCTGGGAGCAGCGCCCAGAGACGCCGTGGGGCAGGAGAGGCGGGAGGAGGGACAACAGCACGCTCCTCGCCAGCACCTCCCTGCCCAGCCAGGGCAGAGGGCTCGGACAGCAAGGACGAAGACAAAACCAGGAGAAACCACATGATTTGGTGCTTCTTTTAGCGAGCGCTGCCCAAGCCAGGAGCGGGGGCCGTGCTGGTTGCCCAGCTGCACAGCAAAGACAAACTTCTCAATACCCCTCTAGCAGCCACACAGTCCCGTCTCCCTTTGGCGAAGGGGAAAAGGTGAATCATGTCCTGGAAACTCTGAGCAAAGTGCGTCAGGAGCTCTAATGTACCATCCTCCTGCCCTGTGTTTCGCCCAGCCGTCGCCTTTCAGGAGCGGGGCGGGGAGAAAAGAGCAGCAAAATTACAGCCTGCAAACTTCCATCTCTCGGCTGTCCTCCGCTGCACTCCAGCAGCAACCAGGGATGCCCAAATCAACTCCAGCTGGAGACGAACGAGCCCGTATTTTTAGATCTCCTCCCCTGCACGAGGCTGGAAACGGGCTCCCTGGAAGCCACCAGAGCCGCTGCCGTGCCCAAGCTCCGGTTCTGCAGAGCACCGAGTCGCACCAGGAGGGCTGGGCTGCCTCTGCCCCCATCCCACCAGGCGCCCAGCAGCCCCCTCTCTCCAGGGGGTAGCCGGCACCCTCCCCACCCGGGCTGCAGGACACGTCCCCGGCCGGGCAGAGGAGCAGCAGCAGGCACCAGGGCAGCCACCGACAGCCCCATCTTCGTGAAAGCCCCACCGAGCCGCAGCGGGCACGGGCTGCCATCCCACCTCCACACCTCGCACCGGCTTCTGGCAGGTCTCCGAAACACAAAGGGATGGGAATAACAGCCTGGCAGGGCTAAGAAGAGGAACCGCCCGCTTCCCACCCCAGCTTCGCCGCAGCCACGCGCGGTGATGGGGACTGATTAGCGAGGAGGGGGACGGGGTTTGCCTTACAGGCAAACCAGCAACCCATTCATCAGCCCTGTGCTTCCCCACCGAGAGAAGGGCTTGAAGAGCTGCTCCCTGCTCAGCAGCAGCGCGTCACCGCTCCGGGCCAACGCCGGCGGGGAACGTCTCCCGCAACGGAAGGAGTTTCACCGCCCGGGCAGGGTCCGGCTGCGCGGTGGCGGGACCCAGGAGATGCCGGCAGGAGCTGAGTCCCCCGGGGTGCCTCACGCTGGCGGGGGCAGCAGGAGCTGCCGGCAAGGACGCGCCCAAGGGGCAGCCTGGGGATTCCTTTCCAAGTTCAAGGAGGGGAGGGGGACACTGAGAAGGTAATTGCCTTGGGACACTGGTGTCCCAGGGGTGGGAGAGGCACAGCTGGGTGTTACCACCTGCAAGTCACCATCCTGTTTTTACCCCCCGAAGAGAGACAGTGAAAAATCAGCCGTGTCCAAAAAAGCTGAGGAGCACACAGTGCTCCCAATAGCTTCTTCTCTGTGCCCCCCGGTGCTGTTCTCGAGCCCCGGAGCCCATCTCAGCCATGGGAGAGCATTGGGGAGCAAAGCTCCTGGCCACCTGCCCGGCTCCCCCCGCGCTCCCCGCCTGCACGGCTGTAATGTCACCGTCACCATCACCGCGGCCATGGGCAGCTCCCCCGCACTGCTCCAAAAGCTTATAAACCCCCTTTGGGTCAGGGTCGGTCCCTCGCTTTGCCAGGACGCTCCAGGTAGAGCGGCTGCCTCGCGGTAGGAGCCCGCTGCTGCTGGCTGCACCGACAACCCCCGCACCGGCAGCGGAGCATCCCCACCTCCCGACTCACCCATGGACTCTCTCTGGCTGCGAAACGCAGAGAAAGGATAAAGGACAAGAACAGGACTTTTTTCAGAGTCTGACCACCATCGGGAAAACAATTTAAAAATAAGGCTTGGTGCCAGACACTCCCCAACAGCCCCTGCAGAACAGTGCGAGCACCGCTCCTCGCCGGGCCAGTCTCCCACCGGGCAAACGTCCCACGGAACCGCGCTACCATGAGCTGCCGCCAGCTCCGCTGCCATCGGGGAAAGACACCGAAAGTTTAAACAGCCTTTTGCTTTGTTCCTGAGGACCATTCTCATGTTAATCTTGTTTTCCTTGCTGGGACAACATCCTTTAGATCCGAGATAACCGAGAGGAGCCTCCAAGCCCAGGCTGGAGCAGAAGCGGGGCCGACGCTCGCTCAGACGCACCTGGGCGAAGCAGTTGGCGCTGCCTTCGGAGCCTTTCATGCCTCTCACTTTGATGTTCGCTTTGATGTCCAGGATTGACGTGGCACGAGGAATAGCTGATTAGATCATAATCTACTTTGTTTAGAGTCATTAGCTCCCTAAATATAGAAGTTATATTAACACGGTTTACAAACAGCCCCGTGTCACTTGTGCCCAAGGGTCAGACGCCGGCCCTGGCCACGCTCCCGCCAGCCCCTGGGGAAGCTCCGGGCGGCTGGGCAGGGCTGGGGCTGCGAGAGGCAGCAGTTTAACAAAGCCGTAACATAACAAACATTTTTGCCCTGGAAACGCCTGGGTGGGATTTCTCCCATCGCACTGCACAGGGCAGCCCGCAGTGTCCCTCCAGCTCCCGGCAGGACGGCAGCGAGGAGCGGCTTTAGGTGGGTGCCACGTGCCCGGCGGGCACCCGCGCTGCTACAGGGCAGAGTGTGCAGCGGGAGAGAGGCAGGCAGGGCACCCACCCGCATCCCTGCGACCCGCACCCTTGCCGCGGGTGCCACGCATCCCTCTGGGTACCACACTTCCCCCCGGGCCGCTCCAGAGCTCCCGGCTGACGGACTGGCCGGGCTGGAGGCACAACTCACGGAGAGATGTACATGGCCACGGCTCCTGCATCCTCGCCCGGGTCACGGCTCCAGGCGGTGGGAGCGGGCCGAGTGCCACCTGGAGCTCCTGCGCCAGCCCAGCAGCAGGGAATGGCACCCGCACCCCATCCCTCCTCCTCCCAAAGGGACAGACCCCGCAGCAGCACCTGGTGTAAACCCCTGCCGTCCCCCGGCAGACGCTGCGCTGCCACCACCCGCACGTACCGGCACGTGGGGCGAGACCCCGCGCCTCCCGCTCAGCCATAGAACGATCCCAACCGCAGGTTGCTGCTGAGGAACAGAACGGGCTGCGTTAATTTGAGCTCTGTTCAAAACTCAAGGGAAAGAGAGGAAAAAAATAATAGTAAAAAAAATAATCAATGACTACCAGAGAAAGCAGGGCGGAGCTGGAAGGGAGGGACGAAGGCAGCAAGCACCAGGGCGAGCAAAGCGATGCTGTGGGTGCCACAGAGCCGGTGGCAAAGCCAGCCGCCAGCTCCCCTGGGACACAGTGTGACCAGAGCTTTTACTTCAGGCCCAGCTTTTTGATGGGCTCCAAAACCCACGTGCTGACTTGGAGCAGCATGAGCGTGGTGAGCCCCAGGGGGGCACGGGACACCCTTAGTCCTTAGCAAATTATACCAAGGGCTGTTTGGTAGAAGGGTTCCCCTATCATCTCTCACAAATTATGACTTTTACAAGATCAAAGCCAAACAGGCTTCATTGCTACCTCCAGCTCAAAGGTTCACCGTGAGTGATGCAGAGGTTTGTCACCAAGGAAAGGAGGGAGGAGAGAAATGGCAGATGTTGCTCACATCACCCCATCTACACCTGGGAGGGGACATCCCGCTGTACATCACCTAATGCCACGGTTGGCCAGCCCAAAACTCCCCTTGATCCCTCTGACCCTCTTTAGGCAGCCCAAAAATCCCCTTGCACCTTCTGCTGTGGTTTCCCCTTGGCTCCCGGTGCAAGAAAGCTCTTGCTCACACATCCACGCCACGCAAGCCCTGTGCCATGAAGTTCGGGTACCAAAAAATCAATACGGCGCACTGTATCCACATTTAAAACCAACGGCTGCAACTCCTGTTCGTGTCTTGGGCTTGCCCACAGCTACCTCTTGAAGTGGGTCCTCCTCCCCCCGCCAGCAGCGCCCCAGCTCTTCCCGAGCCCCGCGCGTTGTGGGTTTGATATACTTAGGAGGCAATTCTCGCGCTCTCCAGACATCGGCAAATAATCACGGTATAACTGCGCAGGGTTTATCAGGCCAGAGAACTCAGTCCCACCCAGCGTGTGGCTTTGCCACCACGCCGTGGTGACAGGTCAACGCGCCTTGTGCCCGGCAGCATCGGCCTTTGCCGAGCCCAACACAGCAGCACCCACCTTCCTAAACGGTTATGGAGAGTTTTAAACCCAACAGCATACCTCTGCAGGTCCCGTTTTCCGCTCCAGCACACCCTCCTGGCCTCCGCCAGCCCTCGCTCTTACGTTTGCTAAGCCCACCCCAACTTCCCCCAGTCCCCCCAGCACCAAGGCTGGGCAGGGCTTTGCCAGCCTTTCAGAGCCCACACTGCAACCACCCCGCTCTCCAGACCTGCTCAGGCAAACACTAACTCTTCTTTGTTTGTCTCCTTTCCCCC
>VXBH01008587.1:85006-101675 GCA_013400035.1 Rynchops niger | reverse complement strand
CCCTTTTCCTAATTGGCTCCACGACAGCAGGATACAAAATCTGGGCAGCAGTTGTCTCTGTGCTTTTTTGTTGTCCTCGGGAAAATTAGCTGGAAATTGGATCGCTGCTCAGGGAAGAATAAAACGCCCCATCCAGCAGACACGTCCCGTCCCCGCGGAGCCCAGGCGGGGACCCGCTCCTGATGTGATGGGGAGAGGGGCTCCCCCGACCACACCGCGCTCCGCAAACATCATCACCCCTTCCCACAAACAGCCCTAAATTCACCCGTGGGACAGGTCCGCCCAGGAGAAATGGGGGTTCTCCAAGGAAAAACAGCCCCCAACCATGTAATTAGCGGCAGCTTCCTACCTAACGAAGACACTCCAGGGAGAGAGAGAGAGAGAGGGGAGGCAATCAGCCTCATCCAGCCAATTTAGACCTAGCGTCACCTAATTTTTCTGTGCTTGACTTGCAACCTTGATAAGCCGGTGCGTGTGGAGCTGCTGCACGTATTTAACACCAAGCGTTAAGCTTTAAGCCCCGTCCAGAGCAGAGCATGTTGATGTGCTGGAGGGCAGGATGGCGCTGCAGAGGGACCTGGACAGGCTGGACCGATGGGCTGAGACCAATGGTACGAGGTCCAACAAGGCCAAGTGCCGGGTCCTGCACTTGGGTCACAACAACCCCATGGGCGCTACAGGCTTGGGGCAGAGCGGCTGGAAAGCTGCCCAGCAGAAAAGGACCTGGGGGTGCTGGTGGATGGCCGGCTGGATATGAGCCAGCAGTGTGCCCAGGTGGCCAAGAAGGCCAACAGCATCCTGGCCTGTATCAGGAACAGCGTGGTGAGCCGGACTGGGGCAGTGATCATCCCCCTGTACTCGGCACTGGTGAGGCCCCACCTCGAGTGCTGCGTTCAGTTTTGGGCCCCTTGCTNATCATCCCTGGAGGGGTTTAAAAAAAGGGTGGATGGGGCACTTAGGGACAGGGTTTAGAAGTGGCTTTTGTCAGGGTAGGTTAATGGTTGGACTTGATGATCTTAAAGGTCCCTTCCAACCTCAGCGATTCTATGATTCTGTGATCCTGTCCTTTGGCCAGTCTGTCACCGCCACTTGCGCCTCTCCGCCTGCCCCGTCCTCCCAGGACATCTGCGAACATCAAACAGAACCTGGCCTTTCCTCCCACAGCTCCTGCCTTAACAGTTTCCTTAATAACTCAGCGAATTTGTCTGAGGCTTTCTGAAAATCCAGACAATTCATCTCCCAACCGCTCTCCCCAATCACCTTATCGCAATACGGAAAAAAAAGAAGAAAAAACCCACCCTGGATTAAACTGGATTTCCTATATAAAACCCATGCGTTGTTGTCCTTAATCTATCACACTGAATCTCAGGCATTGCCACATGAGCTTTAATTATTTTCTCAGCCAATTTGCTCGGTGCTAAAATAAAGCTGGCTGCTCTGTAATTCCCACAGTTCTTCTCGTACCTCTTTAAATTAAGGACAGAGCAGAAGAGGCTGTGCTCCCATCCAGCAGTTGCTGTTAATGAGAGATTACTTTCTGCTGCCAGTTCAGCCGCTTCATCGTTAAATCCCTTCACAAGAGCTGGCTGGAGCCCATCAGGCGCTGCTGATTTGTTGCTCTTTAATGTCTCCGTTTGCGCGGTACCTTATTCCCCTGGGAATTTCGTCTTCACCACTGCCGACGTTGTCTTGACTGACGGCATGAAGCCATTTCATTTCATCACAGCATCCTCCTTCTCCTGAAGCTCTCCTGTTGGGCTCCCCGGCCTCCCCAACTTCTGGTTAGGTTCTGCCCCCCCCCCATCCTAGAAAGGGGATCCTTCCCCATGTGTAACCTCTGCCGGAGCCCCAGCAGGGGGGAGGCAGGCACTGCCCCACGCCAGCCCCCCGGCAGCGTCCCTGCTCCAGCACGTCCCCCTGGCCACCGCTCCCGGCCCCTGAGATGCTCCGCTTTGGGGCGTTGCATTTTCCACCCCCCTTTTCTCTCGTCTTCCCAACAACATCTCCCCGCTCGTCAAGCGGCTCCAGGAGCCTCCGCTCTCTTTGCCCCCGGGGAGCTCCGTCGTTTCCCATGCACAGCAGCCCAGCCCTGGCAGCTCTCCCCAGCGCTGCCCCAGCACGCCCCGCCGTCCTTCCCCGCCTGCCAGCGCCGAGCTGAACGCTTCCCATTGTTTAAACAGCTAATAATACCTTTACAGCTGTGCAGAAATCAATTGATTACACCATTTGTTCTGGCGATGCCATGAAACCTTCCCATCTGCAGCTGCCTCCGCTCCGCCTGGTGTGAAACGCAGAGCCCCACTCCTGCGGTACTGGAAGTGTGATGTGGGGAGGGGTTTTTTTTTGGCCTAGAGTTAAACCATCAGCTGCTAATGTCCTATTTCTCTGGGCTGATAGGGTTGCAGCGCAGGATGAAGCACAAAGGTTGTGGCGGTGTTCTAAGTCGGCCTGGACCGCAGGAGAGCACAAGCCATCACCAAGCTGTGCTCCTCATCCACCGCTGTTGGGTGCCAGCCTTGCAGCACGTCGTTTGGCTTTCATGGAGATCCTGAAAGCACCTCAAACCCACCAGTATCCACAGCAGCGCTCTGTGGATGGAGACAAATGCTTCACCCCCAGCCCCTTTGGCGGGAGCCCAGCACAGCTGCCACGGCGGGGAGCTGGCGGGGGGCAGGGGCAGCTCCCAGGGGCTCGTCTCAGGGTACCCGCACGGGGCAGGGAGGCTCCGGCCAAAGCCCAGGAGGTGTCCACCGGGGAGAGACCTCATTCACCTCCAAAGCCTCAGAGAGGCAAGCACCAAACACAGCACGTCTATTTTTCCTCCGGTTACATTCTGGCCAAAGGGAAGACCGTACCCCTTTCCGACAAAGGGTGCCCGGCTCAGCATCGCGCAGGAGGCACCTGCTCGGCAAGGTGGCAGCTCACCGGGACCCCAGCCCAGCACGTGCCCACCGAAGGCTGCTGGGGATCCAGCACTTGGAGTAAGCACCGTGCGAGGCAGGTCAGAGAGAGGTGGAAGAAGCAATTCCCTCAGCGGCTCCCTGCACGCCAGAATCATGCCATGTGGGTTCCTCAGCAGCTGGCACGGCTCAAGGAAACCCCACGCAGCAATGGTGCGCATCGCCCTCCAGGAGCCGTACGGGGCAATTCCCACAGACACGGCGTGGAGACCTTCCCCTGCCACCCCCTTCGGTGGCCCGGGGGCTGACAGGACACGAAAAGGCACAGGGCGTCTCTCCGGTCCCCCCCCGACTCAGCAGCTCCCCAGAGCTCAGCGCAGTTGCTTTTGATCCCCAGGGAATGCTGCGTCTCCCGGGGTCCTCTGTGCCCCTGCAGTGAGTAAAAGCGGGGGCTGCGGCAGCCGGGCGCACCCTCCCGCAGGCAGCAGCCCAGCCCAGACCTCCTCCCCCAGCACTGTGCCGCGTCCATCTGTCCGTCCGTCCGTCTCACCTCCCCAGCCGGGCGGTTCTGCCTGGCACTGCCCAAACCCTGCAGCCCCTGCCCCTCTGCCACCACAGCCTGGGGGACAAAGCCCGCAGCCAGAGGGTCACGGCAATGCCGGGCACCCCCAGCCCACCATGCCGGAGCCAGGGACATCTGCAGACACCCAGCTCCGAGGGCTGCAGCGGGAGCAGCCCCACCTTCCCAAGATTCCCAAGACCGGCACAGATGGGAGCGAGCCACTTCCAGCCCGGCCATTGAGAAAAAGCAGCTGGGGACTTGGCACGTCACCGAACTGGCACATCCGGCACTTCCGTGGCCCTGGCAGCCCTGTCACCCCCCGCCAACCTTCCCTCCCCTGCCCTCCAAACCCCCCTCGGACCCGGGTCCACCACCTCCCTCCCTCTGTCACCTCTCCTGCAGTCGTTCGCTCTCCTGCCACCCTGGTCTCCGCTGCCCAGCACGGCCAGCCGCCGCCGGAAGGCAGGCGAGCGAGACACGGCACTCGTGTCAGCACCGGCAGCTCCCAAAAAAAAGACCTACGCCCAGCCGGCTCCTGCCAGACCACACATGGCAGCGGCTTTTTGATCCAAGCCTTCCTCCAGGCGCAGCCCGCAGCTCTGCCTCCTTCCCCTCTCCCTTGGCCACCGCCTGCAATGCAGCTCAGCCCCGCAGCGTCCTGCCAGCAGCCGGAGCCCCCGGCCCCGCAAGGACACGGGGAGGGCAGAGCTGCCAACGCAGCGCAGCAGCAGCTGGTGCTTCACAACAGCCTTTTGGGCTGGAGAGCAAGCCAGGGCTGTTATCCCCCAGACGGATGCTGCACGGGGGGGCAGCCAGCCCCGCCGAGAGCTGCTGCAGGCAAAGACCCAGCGATGCAGCACCACCCCAGCCATCAGCTGCAGGGCGAGCAGAGACACCCCCCCACCTTCTACCTGCACTGACCACTACAGCTCAGCTCCATCACTCAGCCAGAAGCGAGGCGAGGCAGCGCAGGCGGTGGCGTGTAAATCCTCCGCTGGCCTTGGAGCGTCAGGGTGGCTGAGGAGAAGCGTGTGTGCTGGGGTATCAGTACGTCAGCACCATACTGGGAGCTGAGCATCCTTCAGGGACTGCATCCCAGGTACCACACCAGGGTTATCCCCACTCTGGTGTTTCCAGCTGCGCCGCCAAGTCTCGGCGCCTGACACCGGCACTGCTCACCTACGGGAGAGAGAGATGCTGGGAAACAAAGCGAGACGGCAAAGGCGAGGTTGGGCTCACGGCAACATCCACTGCAGGACGGAGCCAGGAGAAGAGACAGACCCAAACCTGGGGAGGTACCAGTGCTGCTGCAACACAAGCATGGCACGGCGAGGGGCTGGCCGTCACCAGTGCTCTCCAGGGACCCTCGAGCTGTGCAAACATCAAGGCTGCTCCCAAAGGGGCATTTACTGGGGGACAGAATGAAGACAGATCTTCAACCAAGGAAGGGGTTCCTCCTGCACAGTAGGGCCCCGTCCCAGCGAAGGCGCAGAGCCCGAGCGTGCCAGCCCGGTGGGTGGCACCCCGCGACCTGCGCTGCACCGGGCAGCCCCGCGGGGACCGGAGGAAAGGAGCGGGACCAGACAAGCCGGGCACGGCTCCGAAGGGCCAGGAGCTGCTGCCTGGACCAAGGCTCCCACCAACGTCTCGGCCCGCTGAGGGCTCCAGCGTGTCCCACAGCAGCTCCGACGAGCACGTGTGCCCGGCGCTGCGCCAGCCCCGCGAGCCCACGTCACTGCCGAGCGCTGCCAGCAGGAAAAAGGCTCTTCCACCCTCCCCGCAGAGGGCTGGCCCCGCGGGAGGCCGTGCGAGGCAGCCCACAGCCGCCGAGCCCCCCCGGGCTGCCCCGGCCTCCAAACCCCAAAACCACCCAGCGCCCCGGCCGTGCTCCCGACGGATGCCACGCAGTTGGGGAATTCAAAGGCCATTGTGCTGCTTTGTGCAAGTTTAAATATATCTGCACAGGCTCCTTGGGGTTGCATTCCTGGTGAGGCGGGTAAGATAAACAAGGCTTCCTGCAGGAACTGAAGACAATGGGGGAATAATTAGCATTAATCCCCAATGCAGAAACAATGCAGGTAGCAGATATTTCGGACTTTCACACCCTCCCCCCTGCCGCAGCCAGGAAGAGGCGCCCAGACTGGTGTGACCTGGCCCACGGCCTCGGCCAAGGGACACGCGCCGTGGAGCGGGAGGGAAGAACACGCTGCCGGGGCCGAGGGTTTGCCATTCCGGCCTCCCCCTCCCAAAAGCCGGCTGTGTTTCGGAGACGTGTTTCCCAGCGTCAGCAGCTCCAGGCGCCAGCCGGGCTCACACTGGGGCTGTGGGCACCCACACGCCCGGGGTCCCAGCGCAGAAGGTTTGGGCATGGAGTTTGTGCCCGTGCCCTGCATGGCTTCCAGCGCGGCACAGCCAGCAATGCCAGACCGGAGCAGCCGCCGGCAATGCCAGGGAAAAGCTGTCCCATCGCCGCAGGGCTCCCATGGGGAGGGTGCTCAGACCCCACGCCTCCCTCCACAGCCCGGCCAGAGGACGTCGGAGATCCGCTGCTCCAACAGTTACCACCTTTTCATTCCAGAGAGCGACAAACCAAGGCTTGTTTTCAAATCATGGCAGTTTTTTAAACTGTTTTCCCACATGGGCCCCTTGGGAGTGCTCTGAACACGAGCCAGATTTCCCCGTCCTCCTCCCAGCGATGCAGTGACAGGTGACAGAGGGACCTCAGCACTCTCTGGACGTTTTGCCAGCGCATTAAACAGGTCATTTAAAGTCTTTCAAGACAAAATGCTCCTGCACTCTGAGGTGACTCACATGCATTAGCATCCCTTTGGAGAGGGCTCTCCAGCCCTCAATCACTTCTGCACATAAGCACTTTTACCCTTCATCTCAAAGAAAAAAAAAAAAAAGAAAGAAAAAGAAAAAAAAAAAACACCAATTCACCTGGCTCAGCTTTCCCCCAGCTGTATTCCCCCCAGCACCGAGATTATTCTGCAGTTGTGTTTGCACTGCTCCACTGCCACGCTCAGAGCTCACAGCGGGGGATTCAAGGAGCTCAGTGGCCACCCCTGCCCGAACCACGCTGCTACCGCGTCTCCGGCAGCGGGCCGGGCACAAACCGCGGGCAGGTTCCCACTCCTGCATCTCCCAAACCCCTGACCCTCGCGTGGTGGTCCCTCGCGCTCTGTGTGACACGTCACAGGATGCTCCGCCAGCAACACACCCCAGCGTCCTCGGGAGCACCCCGGGCTCACTCCTCTGCCACCGAGGAGTCCTCTGACCAACCCAGCTATCAGCAGGACACCAGTGAGGCTACGCTGCTGCAGGACACCGTCCGCCGGGTCCCAAGGCTCGTGCCAGGATGGGGACTAAACACCCAGCGAGCAGAGCAGGTCCTGAGCGCGCACAGCCAGCTCAGAAACAAGCAGCTCACCAAGTCCCCAACAGACCAGATCACGGCCAAAGACCAGGGCATAGCCCTTGGACCCCCAGCTCCGAACCCCAGCGCCGTCTGCGTCCCAGCGCAGACGGAATAATTACACATTCGCACCCTATTTCCCAGAGGATTCAGACCACGCCGGTTGCCCCCATCGCCCCCGGTGCCTGGCACAGCAGCCCACGCTCCCCAGCTGGCATGGCACGGCCACGCAGCATCGCCCACAGCTCCTCCCTGCTCCACGGGGCAACCGGCACCATTTTGGCAGCGTGCAGGGGGCACGGCTCTCCCAGCCGTCCCTCCCAGTGCTCCTCAGGCGCAGCTCACGAGAGAAAGCAGGTAACTCCAAGGGTGACTTCCTCCTGCCATCCCTGCTCCCTGCCTGCGGGCTGCCGGAGGGAGGCAGGGGGTGGCTTTTAGTGACAAGAGGCGCAGCGCAGACAATACCTGCTATATAACACTGAAGTGTTCTTTTAACGGTATGAAACAAAAAGGAAACCCTCTGTATTTTGCATTTGTAATAAATCACAGACCCTGCGAGAGGCTCGCTGGAGATGGGGCTTTACAGGCAGAGGCGCCTTCGCCTCTGAGAGCATCCGACTGCCTCAATTCTCCGTGCGAAGCCCGCTGCACCTCCGCAGAGGGACGGCAAAGCTCACGGCTGGTGAAGAATAACAAATGCACACAAATTCCAAGGATGCTAAAGGGAGCACAGCACTTTGCAGGTCACATAGGGACCGCACCGGTGGCCAGAGGCTTAAGAAAGTATTGGCAGAAGTGAAAGAGTGTTAAAAAAAAAAAATAATTAAAAAAAATATATAAGTCAATTTGTCCTGGCGTGCCCAGACCATGGCCTTTCTCAGCCAAGGGCTGGAGCGTTGAGCAGCTTTCCAGGCACTGGGGAGGAGCCCAAGGCCCCTCTCCCACCTGCTGTCCCCCCACACACAGCGAGGACACCGGGGCCAGGGCGGGAGCTGGATCCTCCTCCCTCACCCGTGGCAGCCCCGGCACGGCAGAAGGCATCACCACCCTCCGCTTCGAGGGGACACCAGCCCTGTGGCATCTCGCCAGGACACACGTCACCCTGCCACTAACGACTCCCGCAGAGCAGCCGAGTCACCTCCCGACAAGCAGGGCCACAGCGATGCTTGATGGATATTCATGAGATGAAGCGCTGCTAAAGGACTTCAGGAATCCAAGAAAAAGGATGGAAAAAGGCTGAAATATTTAATGCCAGAAAAATACAAACATGCCACACACGGAGACAGGGGGCCAGGAAGGCGACAGCAGCCAGCACCCAAAAAAGCACCCTCCGGTGACAACCAGAAGCTGGGCTCCCTCTTTTCAAAGCATAACAAAGGCAAAGACCAGTGCAATATTCACCCCAGAAATTCAGTTTTGTAGCCCAAACACTGAGTCGGGGCAGGTGCCTGGGGTACCAAAAGCAGAGGCCGCAGCATCCCCGTGCCGTGCTGGGGTGGCAGCAGCGCCAGCAGAAAGCCTGTCCCCGGGAGAGGCCAGCCCTCGTCCATGAGGAAGCGGGAGATTTCCCAGGAGGAAAACAAGGCTGAGAGGTGAAGCATGGAAAAGCAGGGGCTCAGGAGAACCTCAGGCACGGTCGTGGGGCCAGCGGAGATCCCAGGGGACATCTCCCACCCACCGTCCATGGAGGGGAAGGAACGCGCCGAGCACCAAGATGATTATGGCCAGGATTGCTCGTCGCAGAAAAGGCCCCGAGTGGTGCAGCTCGGCACCCCCCACCCTGCTGCAGGACAAAGCCCAGCCCGTTCCTCCTTCCCACCGGCACACAAACGCTCCCGGCACCAGCGAGCAAGAGACGGAGCCACCCGCAGCCAGGGAAAACCTCCAAGCAAAAAAAGAAAATAACAAAAATCAGAGCACATTTCTGGGCCGGAAAAGCGCAACGCAGGCAGACAGAGGCATCGGCGCGGAGAGCTGAGGCCAGGTCCCAGCATGCCACAAGTATACCGTGATGCAAAGCGCAAGCCAGAAGAAATCAGGGGGAATTTGCTAAACAAATGCAATTGAGTTTGGCGCATTCTCCAGCACTCTGCCACAGCTCAGGGTCTTGCATGCGGAGTTTCGGAGTTGGCCGGGATGCTTGCTCTGTGCTCCAAGCCCCCTTCAGCTCTGGGGGAACCGCTTGCAGCGACGAGAAGATGACACGAGCGCTGAAGTGAAGCCACCGCGGGAGAAGCCACTGGCAGCAGGAGTGCCGCGGGCAGGGCTCAGGGGACAGCCGGCGGGCGGGCAGGGATGCACAACATCCAGCAGCTCCTCAGCGCCAGCTTTAGGAACACATCAGATGCTTTAACATAAACAAAATACCTTTACATGGTCTGAGCCGATATATTTCTGTAATAATTGAGAATGTCTGGATTTCGTCTGCACCTGGTGCACCCCACCACCCAACACGGACAACAGGAACCAGGAAAAGGCAGCCCAGCTCTTCTGCCCGGCTCTGGGCAGAACCCCGGGGTGGCCCCGGGCAGGACGGCCGTGCTGGGCTCTGCAGAAGCTGCAGCTCCACGGCTGGGGACAGGGACAGCCCCCAGGAACGTCCCCTGTGCTGGCAGGTCCTGTGCCCCAGGGACACCCAGGCACATCAGGGCCGAGCTGGGACCCTCCTGGGAGCGTGAGGAGGCACCACGTCCTCACAGACAGCAGAAGGCTTCTCCCAGGCGGCAGAAACCCTCGTGTGACCTTGAGACCAGCATCTTCAAGGCCAAAAGGCCCCTAGAATGGCCTGATTGCACACATAACAGAGGCCACTGCATTTTGTCCCCAGCTCAGGCTTGCCTTGGCACTTCTCCATTGTCTGGACACCTTTGGATGCTAATGGAACACATTTCTGGAGCATCACCACCTCTCTTTTTGCAGTAATTCATCATGCACACTATTGAAAATCCATGCCTGGCTTCTCATCTGAATTCCCCAGCTATGCCGGGGGAGCTGAGTAGGCAGCAGAGCCAGACCGACCGCGCAGGACGACTCCTCGAGACACCACCACTGCCTTTTAGGTGCGCTGGGCTAAAAGATTAAAATAATTCCTAAATGCAGGATGCTTCCCTTGCTCAGCTCACCCATAATTGCCTGAAAGAGTTTTCCTCTCCTCTGGCCCAGGCTGCAAAGCAGGAACCTCTGACATCCACCCAGCACGTCCCCCATAGGGCCACCCACACCCCCGGGGACCTTCTCGCAGCAACATCCCAGCCCTGAAGTGGGTCATTATTTCCTTCCACCTCTTCCCTCCTCAGCTATAAAACCGGTGCTTTGGAGGACCTCTGGACCTGGGGCATGGTCTCACCCCTTTCTACTCTGTTTTTCAATGATTGCTCTTCCAACACCATCACTGCTGAACAGCCCCACACCGGGGTCGTGGGGGGGCTCCCAGCAACCTGACCCTAAAACGGCGGGTAATTGACTGTCCCTCCTTCGCCAGGAGTACACCCACTGGCACCTCGCTCCCCCTTTGATGCCCATCCCCTCAGACAGTGGTCCCCAATATTAAATTCCCTTTGAACAGCTTGGCAATAGGCCCTTCCCTTCGCGCCTGGGCTCCACTTGTCCCCGCAAGTCACCCCAAGGACAGGCGTCACCTCTGGTAACAGCCACGCAAGCAGGCTGCTGTAGGGTGGTCGCCACTACACCCCGCGAGGTGACAGCGCAGGGCCATCGGCTCTCCCAAACTCCTGTGTTGCAAGGCGAGCGCTGGATACGCTGCACCCCTCCTCCCCGGGGACCACGGGGCACCGCGCTCTGCCACCAGGCCCACCGCACTCCCTGCGGCTTGAGGGTGAGACACCGGGCAAGTCACGGCAACGCTGAGGTCCGCAGGGACCTCCGGGGACAGAGAGGACCTCCCAGGACGGTGGCCCATTGAATACCTCCACGNAAAAAAAAAAAAAAAGTGTTCTCTTGCATGAGATTTCATCTGAATGCAAGAAGTCGGAGGTGCAGACACGTCACCTGAAGCCACAGCACCAGGGCAGCCACCACCCAGCGTGTACAGGCTCCAGGGCAGCTGCGACCAGGATAAATCCCCTTGCGCAGGACTTCTGAAGCCTGGATCCACATCTGATCCCTTGCACGGGCAGCAGGTCCAGCTCTGGGGCTTTGGAGCGCTTACAGGAAGGATGCGAAGCTCCTGCGCCGGTCCGTCCCCCCTGCACGGGGACTGCAGCCCCCTACCACCCTCGCTTGCCCCACTCCCCCCCTCCCAAAGGGGCTGCTGAGCGAGACAGCGGAGAGCAGGTCCTGCACCCGCTGGAGCCCCGGACACCCCGGATGGGCCAAGCAAAGCCCCGGAGGGACACAGAGCATCTTGGGCAGCACCACCGCAAGCACAGGAGCCACCAGTGCTGCCGCCACAGTGTCACGGGGGGGCTCAGCACCAGCACGCGACAGCAGGCGGCACCTGAGCCAGCACCCGGCAAAAAGCCCAGCCTGCTCCTTACAAAGCGTTAAGCCAGGTCGCTCTACAGCTCAAATAAACCCCCCAGACTCCTTCCTCCCTCCCAGCGCATCAAACACCAGCGCTGCCGCCCCAGCCCAGCCCCGCTTCGGGTACTCGAGCATCATCAGATGGCCTTAACCTGCCTAATTTTATTCAGCCCAGTTACACAACCAGATTTAGAGAGGTTCTTCTGGTGACTGCCCAGGGAACACATTTAACTCACTCCGCACCTCTCTGAACACACAGAATCTAATTTATCCCACGTCATCTCTGAGCTGCTGCCGAAGGATGCTGCATGGCTGCATTTTGGGGGTGGGTGTGTGTACACGCATCTTCTCATTACTCCCGTACAGCTCCTCAGCCAGCTCACATTCATTACGCTGTGCTTCAGTCCTGCTTCAGGAAGGCCTCTGCCTGCTGTCTGAAGTTAATTTTTTCCCCTTCGGTCAACCAACTCAAAATTGGTTTTGCGTATTAAAATGAAATTTAATTTCTAGGCCATTACCCCACTGTGGTCTAGCTCCTGCGTCTGCAAAACGAGGAGTAAACAAACAGACCTAGCAATTCATTTCCCTCTCAGACATGAATTCCAGTTATAAACAACAGTAATGACATTCCGCAGAGGCACGGAGCCCCTTTCCCTTCGGGATCCCAGGCCACGTCACGGAGAGCCGGCGAAGCCTCGGGACTCCTGAGGAGCCCCAAGTGTGGGGGGCACCCACAGACCGGCTAAAGCTTTCCTTGCACGGCTGCAGAAAGCATCCCTTGGATTTGCCCTCAGCTCCTCACCGACATAGCAGGCTTCCCATTATTTCCATGTTGGCTTTTCACAGGCTACCGGGTTTTCCTTTTCCCTTTCACAGGCTACCAGGTTTTCCTTTTCCCTCTCACACAGAGGTACATAAAATACAGTTTTGAGACTCAAGCGCTTGCAGCATCCAANAAAAAAAAAAAAACCCAACACAAGAAAGCCCAATCAAAAGCCAAGCCCCCAAATCCCCAAACAACAAAACCCCTTTCTATTTAGTCTCTCTACTCTTAAATTTTGAGAGCAAAAAATCCGGCATCATTTGTAACCCATGCGGGTGAGACCAAGTGTCCCCGTGATCCACAGGGCGCTCTGGCCGAAGATCGCATTTGAACCAGATCCCATCCGCACCCTCTTCCTTCCGACGCGCGGAAATCCCGCGGGAAATGCCCGAAAGGAAACAAGCCCAGCTGCCGGGGGGAGCGGGCGGCCGTGCGTCACGGGCTGCCGCAGCAGGCTACGAGCTCGCTGCTCCGCATGGACACAGCCCAGCCAGCACAGCCCGACACGATAAACACGCTTTTCATCGGGAAACACCCTCTGGACCCCACAAGCCGTTTCCACTTCCACTGAAGAGACTCCCCAGGGTTCAGCCCAGCCCAGAACGTGCCTGGAGCGGCCGAGGCAGCCCAGGAGCTCACGGGCGATGGGGCCGAGCCACAACACCTGCGGTGCTGCCGCGTCCCCTCCCTGGTCTTGGGCTCTCGCAGCAGCCGCTGGTGCGACACAGGGGGACACCAGGACAGCCCACGTCCCGTAGGAACACCCCTGCGCAGAACAAGGGGACATAGCTGGGGGGACACAAGAGGGATGACAGCTTGAGGCTATCAGCGAGGAGGACCCAGAGGGGAGCAGGGGAAGGGGTGGCAGAGGGACGTCCCCTGCCCTTCCGGCACCCGTGGGCACGTCAGGTTTGTTTGTTCGGGGAGGAAGCTGAGCCCAGGCGGTGACGTGGGGACAAGGGAGCCGCACAGACCAGCGGCACCGAGCAGACAGGGCAGGGAGGGAAGACAGCAAGAGGTCCACACTCACGGGCAGGCATGGCTGACCCCCACCCCGAGACCCTGGGGGGCGGCTGTGACCCGGCACAGAGCCTCAACCCGAGGGGCAGTGGGGCACACCGAGCTTTTCGTCACCAAGCCCCGTCCCCACACCGGGGTGGTCCCGAGGGGCAGCACCCCACTCCTCTCCCCGCTGTGCTGGCGTCAGCGCCGGGGGGGGCTGCCCGAGCCCAGAGCTGGGAGCCTCAGCTGAGCAGGGGCGAGGACGTCCCCATCCCAGCCACGGCTCCCCGGGCACAGGACCCGCTTGGACCCGGGGCTGCCCAGGTGCGGGGAGAGAGCGGAGGCAGCGAGCGGAGGCAGTGATGGAGCCTGGCGCTGCCAGAGAACACAATAAGCGATTTCCTGGGAAAGGCCAGCGTGTCCAGAGGCACAAAAGGAGCTATTCTGCCGCCGGCCCCGCTCCCCAGCCTGCTCGGGGCCGGGACAGGGAAGAGGGCGGGAGGGCAGATGCTGAAGCCACCGAGCACTGCACATCTCGCTGACACCGGCAGCCCAGCTCTGCCCCGCGTCACCCCCAAGGGTGACAAGCCGCAGGCTCGGGGCTCAGCACCGTCCCCCTCTCCGCTCCCAGCGGACGAGGGGCCGCTGGCAGTAAGAGCGACGGCGAGGTTTTCCAGCAGCCGCGGGTAAGAAAACAGGAAGGCGGCACAGGATCGAGGGGCGAGACGCTCCCTCCCCAGCGCCGCCCGGGCTGCCAGAGCCGCCCTCGCACGGCACAAGGCAGCTTTCAGCGGCACACAGACAGGCCTTTCTCCTGCACGGTGACCTCCCTGCCCTGGCATTTTGGGGACCCCGGCCTCCGCAGCAGCCAGTGACAGCACTGGGAGAGGCGGCTGAGGGAGCCCAGTCATCACTTCCCCGCTGCGTCCTCTCGTTAATCGGGGAGGCTGACGGAGTTGCTCATTTGCAAAAGACGACCGTAAAGCCAGGCACTCATTAAGCTGCAACACACGCTCATTTTCCAGGGGAAGAACATTAAAAACAAGCCCAGGAAGCAGCACAGGTCCGAGCCCTGGCAATGGGACCGGACCCTCACCCCAAGCCTCCCAGAGGCTGTTTGTCGCCCTCCTGCTCCCCTGGGCATCCTCTGCAGCCGCAAACCCTCCCAAAACACTCTGCCAGCTCGCCCCGAAGAGGGGAGCACCAGCCTAAGCGAGATCTCAGGTGAGCGAAGGTGGGTGCGTTATCGGAAGCAGTAACTCCCTCCAGAGGTACAAAATAATCACGCTGCTCATTAGCTTCATTTAAAGAACCGGCTGTGCAGCCTGCAGAGAAAGCCCTGGTTCCGCCAGGTCCGACGGGACAGCCGAGAGCCACAGTCTCTCCAGCGACTGGCCTCCGAGACGTGGTGACTCCCAGAAGCTGACCTGAGAGATGACAGGCTCCACCCCCCCCCCCCACTGCAGAGAGTCCAGCGGCACCAACCACAGACCGCAGAGAAACCCCCCCAGAGCCAGAGTCCAGGGGATTCCGGACAGAAACGTGTCTCCCCATCCCCTAGAGGAGACGATCCAGGGACAAGATAATCCTGGTGTTAAGAATAAGTCATTTATCAATCTCACATGGTCTCAAGGATGATCCCACCCTGCTTACAAACATGTGTGTATATATATATGTATGTATGTATGTATGTATATGCAACAAGACACAAATGCTTAGCGCATCACCCCCAGCTGTGCCTGTGCCAGCGAGGCCACTGGAGTGCAGCCCGCCTGCGAGCGCTCGTCAAGGGAGGAGATTTATCACCCACTGCAGCTTCATTTCTTTTTCTAAAGCAACGTTTACCAAACAGGCCGTGCAGATGCCGGGACCCCGGCTGTACGCACGCACCACTTTCACCCCACGCCGCAAACGGCTCCGCAGGGCACAGACCTGCCTCTAATCGCTGGCGAGGCAGCCGGCACACCCAGGCTCTGGAGCAATAACACCACCTGCCTGGATCCCTGCGACTGCTCCTCTCCCTGACGTGCGCTCTTCCTCCTCCCATCCCTTCCCCACTCGCTGTCTTTTCTCAGTAGCATCCTCAAGGAATACCCCCTCGGGTGCAAGAGCATTCCGACACCACTGCCCGGGGAGGGGGACTGCCATACCCAGCCTCCCGTTTCCTGTCTCGTTCTATTACCCCCTCGTTCGGGGTTTCGGGTGTGCTCCCAGCAGGGGAATGGCAGCAGCAACAACCCCAGCGCAGAGCCCACGGCACCTGCCAAAGCCGTAGAGCTCTGCCTGCAACAGGCAGCTCTGCCATAGCCCCTCCGGCACAAACTGCCCTGACGGAGCGGGGGGAGGCAAGGGAGGGCAGGCACCACTCAGCTTATTACAGGGGTGAAGGAGCAGCTCAAGCCCCCACGGGACCCCGCGCACGCAGGGTGACGGGTTGGTGACAATTCCCAGCTGTGCCGGACGCTGCCGGGCGGTGACCTGGCGGCTCAGCCGATGCCAGCCGGAAGCCAGCAACGTCCCAGCGGTCCGGCTGCCAGCTTCGGTCTGGCTGCAGCAGCTCCTCAAGCAGAGTCGGTCTCCTTGAAGCCGCCTTCCAACAACAAAGGCTCCGTCGCGGTTTCAGGGCTCGCTCGAGAGCGAGGAGGCCTGGGCGAAAGCCAGGCAGGGCAGGCAGAGCCGGAGCCATTAACGCCCTGGCGTGTCAAGACTTGAGGAAATTATGGAGCAACAAGAGCCATTTGCCCTCTCCAGAAACTCCACAGCCCGCTCCGCAGAACGGCCCTTTGCCGCCCCAGCTTCGTTACAACCATCTTTAGCCGTGCACATTAGCGCAATAAAATATGCGGTTGATATGTTTTTGGAGGCAAGACACATAAATAAGGCGTGCGGACGAGGAAATTCAGCTCTCGTGTGTCACTCCGGCACATTTTCTAACAGCTCGACAGATTCTCAGCGCGAGCAAAACATGCTCCGCTTCGAGACCAGCGGCAACATCCTGAGAACGGGCAACAACCCGCCGGAGCGATCCCCCCCGAGACGCCGCGGAGGGCTGGGGTACGCGGGGACCTTCACCTGCCCCTTTTCCCCCGTGCCCCGCAGGGAGCCCGCGATGCCCGAGGGCGCCGGGCTCGGGAGAACCCGTTACCTTTTAATTCCCATTTAACGAAACTTCACCGGGACGGACGCCGGCCCCGCCGCCGGGACGGGAACCGGGAGCAGCCGCAGGCAGCGGCTCCGCGACGGGCTCCTGCCGGCGGCGGAGGCCCGCACCAGAACCGCGGGGATTTACAATAAAAAACCGGGCTCAGCGGCGGAACGGACGCGACCCGCTCGGCCCGGGGGAACCGGAGCGGTGCCGGGGACCGAACCGGCCGGCGGGGAGCGGACATGGCGCGGGAAGGCGACTCCGTCCCCTCTCCGCCGGGCGACGAACGGCTGCTTCCCGGCGGGAGGGGCCCCGGCGAGGAGAACGGGCCGGGAAGGAC
>VXBH01008587.1:32471-84804 GCA_013400035.1 Rynchops niger | reverse complement strand
GGGGGACGCAGGGTGTCACCCGCCCCTTCCACCGAAGGGCCCGCGGGGAGCCCCCACACCTCCCACTGGGGGGGACCGCGGGGTGTCGTCCCCCGCCCTTCCACTGGGGGGGACCGCGGGGTGTCCCTTCCTCTGCGGGGCGTCACCACCCGCCACGGGAGGGGCCGCAGGGGGCCATCGGCATGGTGTGTCCTTAGGTGACGGCGGCCAACGTACAGGTTGTTACGGAGGGCGAGATGCACGTTCTCACGCCTGCGCTGGGGGCCGGCTCCTTGCCCCCACGGCCTTCCACGCGCTGGTTCTGCCATTGGCGACGGGGCTGAAAAATGGGTTAGATGGGGGGGTTTTACCCCTTGGTTCGGCGTGGCGGGGGGTGTCCTGGGGTTCGCGCACAGCAGAAAGGCTGCTGGGTGAGGTTACGTTGTCATTATGAAGTGCACATATACATATATATGTATCCACGGCAATAACATCAAAGGCAAGCAAGGGAGGGGGAACCCAGGAGGGTAATTTATTCCTCGGCAACGTGGATACGTGCTGCACAGGTTATTTATATTTGAAGACTGCCCAGAGTGTTAAATGAGCCCTCTCTTTAAAATAAACATGAGGGAAAATCTACCCAGGCTCCCGGTGCTCCCTCAGGTGCGACGGGAGAGGTTTCTGCCGCGCTGGAGGAGGGTTTCGGTGCGCAGGGACCTGCAGCCCTTTCGTTTTCTGCCCGCAACGCGCTGCGATACCATCGTCGCTGCACACACACACCCACGCGCGCACACCCCCACCCACCCCCGTGCTGTGCTTTACAGTCAGACACGGAGCACATGGTAGCTGTCACGCTGTGACTTTCCAGCGGAACCAGGCAGCTGGAGGTCAACACCGCGGCCCCGGCCAGCCTTGTTCTCACCACGCCAAGGAATTACAAACCCTTTTCCCGAGGAGGACCTGACAGCGGGATAGTTAATATGCGCCACTTATTCTGCGTTAAATCCTATCTCTGCTTTTCTGGCAGCAAAAACGCAGCCCGCGCGGCCAGGGCCAAGTCACGTAATCCACGGCTGTCCTGGGACCGGTCCTCACCATTCGCATCTGTGCAGACGGAGCGAGGAGAGAACAAACAGCGGATCAGAGCCTGGCGGGGCCCGATCCTCCTCGGGGCAGGACGTTACAGCCGCTTCCCCGCGCTCGGTGCTGCTGGGTCCGGGCTGCTGGGGCCAGCCCGCGCTGGTGGCCCGGGTGACGCAGCGAGGGCAGAGCACAGATGTGCTGCCCTGAGACACGGCGCATCAGGCTGCGGGAGAAACCAGGCCACCAGCGACAGCAGATGGCTGGAGATCGCAGCAAAGCCCCATCGCCAAGGGCTCGGCGGGTGACGGCCTGGCTGTGCGGGGCTCAGCGCAGTGGCCGCAGGAGGGTGGCACCTCAGCTCGCACCCCCGCGCAGAGACACGCAGGGTTCCCCCCGCAGCATGGGTTCCACCAGCAGCAGTGGCCGGCAACCTAACGTGACGATGTTGTGCCAGATCCCAGCTCTGGTGACGGCATCACCAAGAGGGTCAGGGCACGGGGGGCTGGCGTAGCTGCTGGGGTGACACTGGGGGGCTCAGCCCCAGCCCCAGCCCCTTCCTCTGCCCACCGGCCAGAGCAGCAATGGGCGCGCACGGCTGTGGCTCCGGCTGTGGGACAGACCCGATGCTGATGCCCAAGCGGGCTGGGACCTGCCAGACACCAGCTCAGCGACGGAAGCGTATTTTTTTTAAGTCCCCCAAAGAGTTTTCTGGAGAGACCGCCAGCAGACGACAGCCCTGCTCACAGCGTGCTGAGCGCTGAGCTCAGCTGGGCCTCCACTGTAAAAGCGGGAGGTGTCAGAGGTGACCTTGGGCAAATATTTACAACTGCAGTGGCGTTGTGTGTGTGCATGTGTTCAAAACAGAAGGGATCAGGTTCAAATGGCACTTTAATTGAGCAAGCAGGGCAGCGTGAGGGTAGAGCTCTTTATGCTAATCTGCTAACCACTCCAGATGAGTCACAGTCGTTAGGGTGGGGAGATCATCTCCGTCTGCCCACGAAGTCGTTTTGGAGTGGCAAGTGCTCCACAGCCCTTCCAGGAGGACCTGTGCATTCAGAATCGGGGCTGTTGGTTTCCGCAGGAGTCCTGCTGCCCCTGCCCAAGGCGGGTGACCGCGTCCACGTCTCACGGGCGGGGAATGGAGACGCTCGGGTTGTACCGCGTGCCTGGGATGCCTGTTGAATAAGTACCACACGGTTCTAAAGCAGGATTTCTCCTCCACAATTTGTTCTTAGAGTGGAAAGCATAGGGGAGAAAAAAATCCTTTTCAGTTCTGAATGAACCCCTCTTCCTGCTTCTTCTGAAGCGCAGGCAGGCAGCTGTAGAGAGGAGCAGGGATGGATGAATTCCCCTAGAAGAATCTCTTCTGGTTTTCTTTTTATATTTTGATGACTTCATTCTTCTAGCTCTCGTTAGCACCTCCTTTATCTCCAGTTCTTCCCCAGAGGCATTCGGTTCTTCCTCCTGCTGCTGCACAGGGAGCGGCGATGGGAAGTGGATGCTTTGCACCACCTCATGTTGAGGCCTGGAATTTCAGAGCCTGAGCCGAACCCCGGCTCTCTCCCACCATGAGGAAACCAGAGGCCTCACCTGCCCCCAGACAAGCCCTTCTGGCTTAGCATCCACTTGCCCAACACCTCCTCGTCCCATCGTGGCGTCCTGCGCTTCGTTAAGGCTTCACTGTCCGGCATCCCCTGCATGAGCCCCGTCTGAGCGCCCCCGCAGGGCTCCAGGGCCGTCTTCCAAAGAGGAAAAACCGTTCTCTCAAGGGCATGGCACATCCCTGCTCTGCACACAAACCCATCCTGAAGCTCAGTCCAGCCCAGCTCTTTAAGGAGGGTCAAAGGACAGGATTTTGCACCACCTTTTGTGTGAGCAATCCCATCTGTCTGCCGCCCCCCCCTTCTCCCAGGAGGGAAGTTCTCAGCTGGGTAGGGAGCCAGGGTTTGATGGGTGAGGACGATCTAGCCAGGTTCCAAGCCCTCTTCTGAACATCTCCATATTTCAGCTGCTTGTTTGCATTCCCCTCATGCCAGAGTCCTGCCATCCCACTTAGTTGCAGGTAAAGCGGTTTTGCTCAAGGCGAACACAAGCATTAGCAAATCCAGCCCTTGACGATGAGGAGCCCCTCTCTCTCTCTCCTCCTGAGGAAGAGGAGGCCTCCGGGAGGAAGGTGAGGCACGGGGGGGGGGAGAGCCCAGCCCGTTCCCACAGGCGGGGAGCAGGAGCAGTCCCCAGCTTTGCCTCTGAGCTGCCGGGGGCGGCGGGGGGGTGGGAGGAGGCGCTGAGATAAGACACCCATTACCTGGGATCTCGCACTGGGGAGGTGAGACACGAAACTGGGAGCTGGAGGGAAGCAGGAAACTCCCCACAACAACATCTGCGAGAGCTGCTCCCTGTTTTGGAGCTCCTGGGCAGGGGGTGGCGGGTGTCTCCAAACCCTCCCCTTGCCATGACAAGCCCCAGTCCTCCCCGTTCCCAGACTGGGCTGGGCGGGTGCGTTGCACAATGTGCCCCAGCCGGGTCTCCCGTGCCTCGCCAGGGGCACAATGAGCCAAAACCCTGCCTTCCCTGCGCTTGTGGAGGCACCTGCAGCAACACCTCCCTGGGGAAAAGACTACAGCTGGATTTTAAAGCTGTGGGGACGGACTCCCCCGTATCCCCGGTGAGTCACCCCAGCAGCCAGGACCCTCGCCACCAAACTAAAGCACAAGTTCTCCGGTCCGCATTTCTTGTTTCATCGGGCCTTCGCTAACCCCGAGAGTCCTGCTGTGCAGTAACGGCTCTCCCCACAGCGGCTCCAAGACGAAGCCATTCCTCAGCCAAATAGGTTCAGCTTCACAGACTTCCCACTAAGGCAGCCTTGCAGGGCAGTGGGGACAGAGAAAGCAGCACCGGTGCCTGCTATTTTCCCTTCCCTCCCTTCCCAGACCGGTGCCCGGCAGCTCCCTCCCTGACCATCCAACCCCACACCCCCCGGCTCTGCCCCAGCCACATCCATGGCTGGAAGCGCCTCTGCTGCCACAGCCGGGGTCACCGGCGCTGGGCGTCCGCAGGATGGATGTGCTGGTTATCCATGTGGGGCACAGAACGGCGTCACGGGACAATTTGGCTTTCCCTGTTCAGGCTGGTTTTTAAGCCTAGAAAATGGCAGAGGAAGAGAAAAAGCAGACGGGAGCCCCCAGACTCTGCAGTTAGGCCCCCCAGAGGGCAGTCCCTGCGCAGCCCCTCCTGTCTGTGCATCGCAGCCACCTCTCCTCGCCCTCTCCTGACTCCGCAGGGCTCCCTCCGCGCTCCTGGCAGAGGATGGATGGTGCCGAGGGAGGGGGCTGGGGGGGGTGTCAGTCAGTGGGGCTCTGCAGGGACCCCTCCTTGCGTTTTCGTGAAATGAAAAAATGCCCAGTGGCTGCAGGCGGAGAACACCAATGTGACGGGGCATGGCCAGTTCGGTGGAGCCTGGAGGACCGGGGCCTTACCTCTGCAGCCTCTGCAGAGCTGGAAGTGGCCGCTCCTGTCCTGACATTCCCTGCGTCGGGATGGAGCCTGGTGAGCGCAGCGTGACCCATCAGCAGATCTACACGCATAAGCCCCGTCCTGCCAAACACTTCAGGGGGAGAAGAAGGACCCCCAGTACCTCAGGTCGGGCATGCAGAGGGATCACGTGCTGTCTCTGCTTTTCCCTAATCGCTTTGGGCCACAGGTCCCAGCTTTCAGATATTCACGCTGGAGGAACACTCGTTATGCTTGCGGAGCACACGGACAAGTTATCAGCTCCAGGGGAAGCACGCACGAAGACATCCGCAGTTTTGCATTCAGCACAGCATTGCACCGGAGCTCAAGAAAAACCTGGTGAGAGCCTTATTGTGGTGAGCAAACACGGAATTGTTGCATGAAAACCCTGACCAAAGCTTACAGGGGCCCGGGGAAAAAACTGCCAAGAATCCCATAGTTAAAGAGTACCTCGCCATACATATGCATGAGGGGAATTTGTGGAAGGCGGAAACTTCGCTTCCCAGTATGTACGAGCTGAGCCCTGAGAACGTGCTTTTAAAGGCAGCCCCCAGTCGGACACGGGCTCCAGGGTGGCAGCAGGAGGAGCTGGGGTGGGAACAGCCCTCTCGCTGTCACACAAACCCCCGTAAGGGCTCACAGCTGGGCGCACAAGTTGTTCAATCACTCCACCAGTGTCCTGTCATCTAAGAGATGCAACAGTGACTGCCAGCTGCAGTGGCAATCGAGGGCTAGTAACTAATCGCACAGCAGATGAGCGGTTCTCAAGCCACGAGCCCCTCTGCGGCTGCCCAAATGAATGGCTCAAAATGATCAAAATGGATCAAGATGCCCAAACGGATCCTCACTGAGCCTTGGGCGAGGTTCTCCAGTGTGCTGGAACAGGGCTAGAGCCACCCAAGTCACTGCTGGTCCAACTGATTAACACTGGTCCCCTCCACACCAGTCCTTCGTAAACCTCTTCCAGTGCACGAGGAGGGCGAGTCTTCCACCCGCCGTGAACCTCGCTGCTCCATCCCACACGCAACGCCAGCGTTGGTAGCCTGAGCCGAATCTGTGCCAGCACCCCGATAGGAAAGGTGCCCCAACCCAGTCAGCCTGGCACCCACGGAGGTTATTTGGATCCCCAAACCAATCAATTCAGTAGGAAATAAAACAAGAGGGAAGTACAAGGGTTATTCCCGAGGTCAAACCGTGCAGAACGTGACAGCAGACTCGGTGGAGGGCATGGATGGCACAGGGAGCAGGTCGGTACTACGGAAAGGTTTCCCCATGGTCTTGATTTCAGGCTGGTGGAGCTGCCTTACAGCGCGTGCGAGGGGAACGTTGTCGCCCAAGGCAATGAGGTTTCTAAGGACTTTTACCAAGGTTTCTCTTTCCCCTCACACACACCCAAAGCCGCACATGAGAAGGTCCCGTCAGACACCGGCAGGTCCCGGCGTGGGCACAGAGGGAGAACAAGGTCATGCTGCACCTGCGCTCCCAGCTCCGGGCCGAGCACGGGCTCCTGTAGCACGCTGTGCTGTCTTCTAGGACACTTCAGGGTAACCTCTATGCCTTGCAAAAGAGAAACTGGCTCTCAGCAGCCAAACCAGCCTCCCGTCCTCCCTCCAGCCAGCCCCGGCACCACCAGGCCTGCCCTGACCCTCCCGTACCGCGGGAAGCGTTCCCACACATCCCGCGTCACCGGGCGCCCGCACCAGGAGCAGCCCTTCAGAAATTAACTCACACCTCTCACTTTCTTCCACCCTGACATAGCGCCAGGGAACGCACATCCCGCTGCTAGCTCCCTCACCCTAGCGTTAGGATAACTTAGGAATTCGACAAAGCAGACATGCACTTGGTAAGACCTGGCTCAGGCTTACAACCAGAATAAAAGCAACAGACTCATTCCAGAGCACTCACAGCTTAAAATTTCCTCATCTTCTGCACCCTAAGGACCCCGAAGACCTCCTATCCTTCCAAAAAGCAAAGAAGTGCTCCCCCAACTTCTATTCCCCTCCCCCAGTTTGCAGCACTGGTGTAAGTGCTCCTGGAGGGTCCACCCGGGTGCGCCTGCAGCTCTCAGCAAGCGCCTTCTCCTCCTTGTTCACACCTCCCCAGCTGGAAGGCGAGCAGAGGAAACACATGCTAAGCTTGAGGGAATTTAAGGAGAAACAAATCGCAGCAGATCTCTTGGAGTTCAAAGTAGCACCTTTGGGCAGGAGCAAGCAGGCGCGAGTCAGGGAACGGGGGGGCTGGGGCCGAGGTTTCCAGGGCAGGAGACAATCCCCGTCTCAGCTGAGGAGCTGCCCGTGTCCGCGTGTGGCGCTCACAGGGCTGTCCTGAGCCTGCTCTCGCCAGCAGAAAATAAGCCGTGTTCCTACCCAGCACCGGCTTTGTTAGGGAGGCAGAGGAGGGAGCAAAAGGCACGTTGAGGTCATTTACTAAATTAGGCGTTGAAATGAGAGGCTGTTGCAAAAGGCAGCGTGGGCTCAGGAATCGCCGGGGGGCATTGCCATGGGCTGGCTTCCCACGGGCTCTTCCCAAGAGGGCGCACGGGGGTGTGCGTGGGGGGAGAGCGGAGCCTGCGCCAGGGTGTGCGTCCGGGTAGGGGGAAGGTGCCGGGAACGCGGGACGCCCCGGGAGGCAGCGAGTCTCGGGAAGAGACACAGCGTGTGTCCCACGTGCCCGAAGCCCGTAGGAAAGCTGGACATGGACCTGACACGGGAGGTTGGTCCCTCTCCAGCAGGGAAACAGGCCAACGGGTTTCAAAGAGCCCAGGGAGAGCGGCACTGGCACTCTGATCCCACCGCGGCAAGCCAGTCAGATGAGATTTGGGCAGACGCACAGCAGAAAATAACAAAATGCAAATCAGAGCGAGAAAAGCTCATCTCAAAAATAATGTGATATGCGGCTATTCAGCAAGAGGCAAATAGGAGAGGCAGTGATGCTGAAAGAAATAGAAGCACAATAGCGGGGACTGCAGCGAGGTGACAAGGGAAATGATGGACGCGGCTGGGGCCACGCTCACCCGAGAGCGGGCGAGTGTGTGGGGAGGTGACGGTCCCTCCGCCAGCGGCTGTGGGGTGGCCGTGCCTGCACAGGTCTAGCAGGGGAGATAACGAGGCTGGAAAGAAGTGAAGGAAGAGCAAGGCAAGAGCACAGGAGCAGCCGGTGTTGCTCCAGAGGGAATGCGTTAACCAGGGCGTTAATCTGTGCAGCCTCACTAAACGGTGCTGGAGCACTTGTCCATGAACTCTCGCAGTACCAAAATGACGTGGTAGCGGTGGAGTGGTGCCACCGCCCGGCAACGAACCCCTCGCTCTGCACCTCTGTGTGCTCCCCTGGCACCTGGGGACGTGTCAGACGGGGAAGAGAAAACCTGATCCGAGCCAACGGAGCGGGGACCCTCCCAGTGACCACTGCTGCCGTGTCCAGCCCCCACATCCCCATCCAGGAGTGAGCGACGCCTCGCCGGGCTCCCGCCGCTCCCCGCCAGCGCCACGGCTCTCCCGCCTTGGGAAGGAACGCCCAGTCTCACCAGCGCCCTGACCCAGCAGGTCCAACTGGGAGAGCTGCCTGCGCTCCTCCCCCTGCTCGGCACGGTGCTCGGCGAAGGGAGCAGCTATGTGCTGACTGCTTAAATTGAAGTACTGCTCAATCTCAACGGGAAACTAAAGTCTGGAGGAGGAGGAGGGGGGATGCGAAGCCCTGCATGGGCGTACACATACGTGGGCTCTCTAGTCCCTCTCCTTCAACGCAGGTCGGAGCAAGCACACCGCCAGTGTGACAGTGCGCAGTCATCCACTGCTCGGCCCTGTGTGCCACGAGAGCTTTTAAAGGCTCTTTTTTAAATGGCAAATTTGAGTTAATTGAATGCAAGAGGTTTGGAGGAGCTGGGGAACTCACAGGTGGCTGCTTTTCCAGACATCTTGCGATATCAGGGACTTTTTCAGATGATGGGGAAAAGGCTCTGCCAGGACACTCTAGAGAGGCCGTATTGAAAGGTAAATCAGGCGATATAAGATAATGAGTAAGTTGACAAGAGAAGTGAAATAATTAATGACAACCACACTCCTTATAAAATGGATTTCGTCTGCCTTTCTTTTTAAGCACCACTTCCCGCCCGGTCAGTAAGGTTCCCAGGTGCACAGTCAGCATGGTGCTGGTGCTGGGAGGGATTAAAACCAGCTCCGGCCGAGTCCCGGCTCCCTTCCAGGCTCCCCGGGGTCTGTCTCCTCGGGGGAAGCATCCTCTGGAGCAATGCTGAGCATCAGCCTGGTGGGGGGGAACCCCCCCATCTCCAGGTCCCATGCCAGAACAGAGGACCCCGCCTGGCTCTGCTCAGTCTCTCCTCGCGCTGCAGATGGCTCTTGTTTCCCTTCCATTTCTGTCTCCCTTCCCGTGCTTTTGTTCCACACCTGCTCCCACAGCATTTCTCTTGTAGCTAGACAGCTTTGATAATCCACGCTTCATCACTGAGTTTAGGCCAGACGCGGTGAACTCCCCGACCTGCAGTGTCTCCGCCGGCTTTTGCGGTTGGGTTGTAGGAGCAGAGGTGGGGGCTATGGAGGAGGAGGAGGAAGGTACCGGGAGGAGCAGAGAACACGGAGGATGCCAATGCTGCTGAAATCCCTTCTGGATTGTTACCACACTGTAAGACTCCGTGCGTCCTTCTCTGGATCAGAAGGTGTAAGAAATGCTCGTTCCACATTCACTTTAGGAATATGCTTCAGCGCGCACTTTTGCAGAAGCCCGAGGACGCACTAACACCACCGCCGAGCTCGGGGCTGACGTGCTGAACCTGAGCCCTTGCGTCATGCCAAGGTGAAAGGGCTGCTGGCACCTCGGGCATGGGGAGGGACCGGGCGGCAGTGCCGGGACCTTGCTCTGGAGCTGGTGGTGGATCCCGCTGCTGCTGCTGCCCGGCCTCCAGCGGGAGCTGGCAAAGCCAAGGAGCACCCGGGACAAGAGCTGAAACTGCGCAGAGAGGCTGAAAAACGACCATGAGACTCCAAAACCTCAGTCGCTCTCCGAAGCAGAGGTTATGGGCAACTTCAGTCCAGCCCATGAAAGCCTGCGTGGGGAGCCGACACTGACGGGGAGGTTCTTTCATCTAATACAGGTCTAACAGGAGAGCGGAGCTGGAAGTTTCACCCAGAAATCCAGATGAGAAATACAACACACAGTGCTCATTATAAGGGCGATTAGCTATTCAAACTATTTACTGAGGGATGCGGCGGAACCTCCATCATCAGAGATTTGAAAGGCGGCCAGATGTCCCTCCTTTCCCAGTTAACTGGGACCCGGCCGCGCTGGTCTGTGCGATGGAGCACCCAGGCCACGCCGGCCGCCCTCACCCCCTGCCGAGGCCTGCTGGTCCCTTCAGCTCACACGGCAAAACAAAAATATTTTTAACTTGGACGGAGATAAAAGGTAAAAACTTGACATCTAGGAGCTCTGAAGTGTTACTATTGCGGTGGTTTATCTCCCCGTTTTCCTGAGAGGCTCCGGCTAGACTGAACCAGCAGCCGGGACGCGAGCCCTGCTGGCCGCAGGCCGCCGGGGGCAGGAGGGCGGTGGTGGGGATTTGATGGAACAGGGATGTGCCCATCGGCGCTCTCTCATGCCGGTCCCAGGGCTTAGGGAGGTGCTTTGCTGCGCGCGAGACCTGCCGTTTGAGATGCTGGTCTCGCTCTCGTGCAGCTTATTCTTGTCATTGCACCTCGCAGGGGGAAGGGACATGTACTCCTTAACGGGCACATCCATTTTAATGGATTCCGCTGCGCTGCCGAGAGTAAACGATCACGAATCATGGTCTACAAGGACCTTTAGAGAACCCTTCTGGTTCTGATATTTTTTTCTCTTTGTGAATGAAAGAGCACTTCTAAATACCCATTAGCCAGCCAAGATTTACCATTTGGGGAGCACGTGGCTTAACAGAGGGAAGGGAAAAAAAAAAAATCTTTATTTTCAATTTATTTTATTATTGGGAAGAATGCTCCCTAACTGCAGTGCATGACAGCTTCCCACGGCAGGCAGCTACCATGGATCCAGCCCTGCAGGTGATGCAGTAGCTTGGGTGGGCTGGTTCTACTTTACATCCACCTGTAAAGGTTTACAGGCTTGAAAAAAAAATATTTCCACGAGCCCAGGAGGAAGGAGAGCCTGCTGACGGCACGGAGGCTGCTTCCCCGGGCAGGATCCCGCAACCAGAAGGGGGTCGGGGCTTGGTGGGCTTGGCTGCGGGCAGAGCTCAGCACCTTCCCGGGCGTTTCGCAGGGAGGCAGGAGGCTGGGACCTGCCTGGGTCCTCAGGGTGCTGCCGGGTGGGCTGCAGCGGGGCTGTCTGTCACCTCTGCAGAGCGTTGCCACGTGCTCCCAGGTCTTGCCTGTCCTGACGGGAAGCAGCAGCACAACCCAGAGAGGTCCTGAGGGACCGAGAGCGTGCTGGGGCTGAGCCTAAGCACAGACCTCGGGAAGGAGAGAGAAGGGCAGAGTGCCACCCAGGTGGAGCTGGCTGAAGCTGAGCTGAGGAGCACGTGTGCTTCGTCCCCAGCATCCACCCCCAGCCTCCTGTGCCAAGGCGCGGATGGGACCGTGGTGGGGGCAGAGCACGGGGGTCACCTCCGGTCACCCGTGCAGGCTCTTGCCTTCCCGGCGTTTGGAGCAGGGGCTCTCTCCCCTGCACGCACTAAAGGTGAAAGTCACAGAGACGGCCACACCAGAAGGGTCAGCGCGGGTGTTTGCAGGTCTCAGGCAATCACCGACACGAGCGGCACCGCTGTATGTCGCTGTAACGTGGGGCTCCAAACACCACCCCCCTCGACAAGCCGGACCCAAAGACTTGGCGTGTCCAAAGCCTGAACGATGCCCAGTCCATCTGGGAATCTAAAGAGGAGCAGAAGCAGAGCCTGGATTTTATTTTTCTTTTATTCTCTCCCTGCAATGGAAAGCAGCGTTTCCTCTGGGTGTACCAGATCTGCTGCCGGCACCCGCACCGGGACACGGCAGCGGGCGCTGCTCTGCGGGAACCGGGAACCAAAACCTTCTGGTGGCCTAATGGGGCGCAAACCCCCCCAGTGTGGAAGTCGGCAATAACTTCACACTGCTGCCACGGAGCGATGAAAGGGCCGGGGCTCGTCTTTCCCACTGACTCATTCCCCTGGCTGCAGACAGCTTTTGAGCCCTTCCAAATTTAGCTAGATTTATGGTGGTTTTTCAAGATCATTCATCAAATAACTTCTGCAGATAATTATGAGTTTGTTGCTCATTTATTAGCAGTAGGCTATAATTACTCACTATCCAGATGATTTGCTACATGGATCATGTGGTGTTGAGTAGGTCAGATGAGTACAGGGCTCACAATTAGGATTTTAAAGTGTGTTTTCCCGGGAAAGTCTGCAATGCATTCTTAAAGCCTGCTGTGCTGTCAGCAGTGTGTTGGTGGGAAAGCAGAGGCAGAGAAGGTGAATTTGGGCATAAATCTGCATCAGCGTTTGTAATTTTGCTTGTGTTTTGCCCGGCGCCAGCTACAGCAATGCAGGTGCCGGGGCTTTGTTCTGTGTTTTCCAGGTGTGTGACGCGATGGAGTCCCTGTGCATCAATGGGACGATTCTCCTGTCTCCAGCTGGTGCCTTTTCCAGGGCATTTTGCTTTTTAGTGGCCAGACCCGGCATGTAAATGGCAGTGCGAAAGCACGGAGCAAAAGCTTTTCTGCTGTGAAGTCGCAGCTGACCCTGTGGCAACCCCCCCTTCAGCCGCGTTCCTGTCCCTGGCTGTGACCCCCCCCAGGGGTGGCAGCTCCGGCTCCGAGGCTGGAGAGACACTGGAATGGTTGTGCCATCTGGGCAAGCAGGCGATGCTCCCCGTTTGTATGGGGAGAAGGATGGCACAGTGCTGGTGCTGCCCAGGACACAAGGCGCAGATCCTTTTGGCAACGGTCGCAAGAGGAACGGTTGCCCTCTGCGGCTCCGTGTTGACACCGTGTTTGCCACGAGGATCATCTTTTTGCTGCGCAGAGGCGTGGCGGCAGCAGGATCTCCAGCTCTCACGAGGAAAACTGAGGCCCCGAGAACTAACAGGGCTTTTAGGAGACCGCAGACATACGGCAATTAAAGCTCAGCGTGCCCTTCCCTGGCAGCGCTCCCGGCAGGAGCCTTGCTGTCCTTCGTGCCCCCCTGCGATGGCTCGCGGACGGTACCGATGGAGGCGGAAAGCCCAGGCAGCCCAAGGCAGGACATGGGGTGTCAGAGCCACATGGGGACCCCCCTCCCGATTGTGGGGGTGGGCAATGCCATCGGCTCCGCGTGCCGGGAGGAAGCTGGTGGCCTCCTGCGAGCCCTCCTGCGTGGACTCGGCTGTGCTGGCGGGGCTCCGCTGCCCGCTCTGTCCCGGCGCCAGACAGAGCAGGGACTTTCTCATGCCCTGCATCGGCAGAATCAAAGGGGATTGTGGGCTGGCTTTGAAGCACCGGCTTATCTTTCTTTTCTGCACCCGGGGGGGAGTTGGACGTCCCACATACCCCAGACCAAAGGTTGTTTGAGGGGGAGGTGGGGGGGGGAGCCGATGGGGTGGATAGCCTGGTTCTGTGTGGGGTGAGTTCGGCTGGGCTCCAGCGCCTCCCAGACCCAGAAACTGGCCTCACCCTGCAGCCCACATGGAGTTTCGCTCCCTGGAGACCATCCCCGTGGCTGACCACAGCCACCCCAGGCACCTCCGATCCCCAGCACAGTCTGGTCCCGCTGCGATGAGCCCTGCGCATCACCCTGCCTCTCGACACCTTGCTCTGGTCGTGTGTGGGGGAGATGTGGGGTTCAGAGAGCCCCCGAGCAGCCCCACACCATAAGCAACTGTGGCTCTGTTTGCCTCCAGCCGAGTGGGGTGTTGGATGTGGCCTCCTGAAGGGCACATTCACCTCTGTGAATGACACAAGGAAATTAAGAGCGAGCCACGTGTCCCAGTGCAGAAGCTGACTTCGGTGTCTGTGTCTCCCCCAGGGCTCATCACCCTGCTCTACAGCACCCTCCTCCCCGCCCCGGGCAGAGGGTGCTCACCAGGCACTTTCCCGGAGGCAGCACAGGCGACCACGTCGGCTGTGGGCTCTGGTCTGCCACAGCCTCCTCTCGCTTGTGCAAGTGCCCAGCAAGGAGCTGCGGCCCATTTTGGATGACTTGCCTCGAGCAGTTAAAATGCTTTGGCCAAAATCCTGAACACCTTAAAGTTCCAGAGGGCAGCTGTGAAATCCCGAGGAGACCCCGCACACGCAGGAGCTGGGAGCGATGCTGCATCAGCGTAGCCACCCGAAAATGGAGACCAGAAGGGAAGACCGCTTCCCACAGCGCCTGGGTGAAGTCCCCGAAGGCAGCTCCTCTGCCTGTTGGATAACGGGGAATGCTGGCACTCCTCGCTGCTGCGATCGCATCGTACCCGTGTGTCACCAGCGCACTGACTGCACAGGGGGGAAGCTGTCTCTTTTGTTGGGTACTTTTCAAAAACATAGTGAAGAAGAGCTGATGATAAGAGCTCACTGTAATTCCCTGTGCCCAGAAATATGTGGGAAGGTGGTATCCTTCCCCCGTGGTGCCGGCGCCCGCAGCCGCCTGGGAGACACTTGTCCTGGTTCTCTCCTGCCGGGACACGAGGATGCTGGCTGCCGGGCCAGGTCCTCCTGCCTCCCAGCAGATACAAAAGCCCTGTGCATCTTCCCGGCAGCAGAGGAGCCTGTGCGCCCAGGGCAGCACAGCCGGCCACGCTCTGTCCCAGTGCCATCTGTGGGAGTTTTATTACCAACTTAAAAGTGCGCAAAGCTAGACAGACACCAAAGGCGCTTGAACACCCCACCCATAAGATGCTTTGGGCTCCTCTAGGGTGAAACATGAGCGCTAGTCATTAATAATCATCTGTTCTTTCCACGCCAATTCTGCGCAGCCCCCAGACTCCCGGCAGGCTGCGGGCATCTCCCCGCTGCAGCCCAGCCCCGCTCCCTCGGGCAGCGCCGGCGGCGGGGGCTCGCAGCCCCGCATGCAGCGCCGGCAGCAGCGGGCGTCCCGGGCACCACTCTGCACGGTGTGGAGGGGCTCATGGGGCACCCCGTCCCTCAGGAGGGCCTTAGCCTTGGCCTTGACGTTGGCATTAGCCTTGGCCCTAGCCCTAGCCCTACCCTTGGGGCAGCTCCACCCGGGGGCCACCTCTGTGCCCAGTGAGGCAAAGGGGGTCCGTGCCTTTCTGCAGGGAAGGACCACCAGCCCCCCAGCGCGGGGTCCATGGCTTCACATGGGCACGGGGAGACTTGGTGTGGCAAAGAGACTTCAATCAGCCTTTTTTTTTCTTTTTTTTTTTTTGATATGTCTTCCATATTTTACTGAGCATCCCCATTTTCAGGTGGCTGCTGCCTTAGAGGGCAAAACACTCTCCTGGCCATGTTTCACAGGGTTGGGGCACCTTGCTCTCAGTTTTTCATCCAGATTTCTGGATTTAGACACAAACCAACAGCCTGCGGAGGACAGGACCCACACACTTGCATCTTCCCCAGCTGCCTGGGTCTGGGCGGCAGTTCCCAAAATGAGCAACCACAAGTTTTCCCTCCTTATTTCCAGTGCTCAAACAAAGCGTCCGGGGGCAGAGGGTGGTGGGAGCGACGGGAACCTCCCGCTGTGGGACCAGGCACTAGAGGGCAACGCGCTCACGCAGGCTGTTAAGGGACAGACCAGGAGTGCTAATGAACTTGCTCGTGTGCACGCCGAGCACCGTCGGACCCGCACGCCTGTGCTCAGCGCCGTCCGCTGCTCTGCCGGGACTCACGGGTGCAACGTGAGACCGTCGGGTCTGTCCCCGTACCCGTGCCCCAAGACGCAAAGGGCTCCAGCCCGATGTTCTGCAAGTTTTGCAGAAAGGTTTGCGGTTGCCTTTTGATCAAAACACACTTTTAGGCCATCGTAGTCCTGCAAGGGAATGAGAAAGGGGCATAAAATGAGCCCACTCACAAATTGAAGAGCTGTCAGCGCTCATCGTGCATCCCTCATGCCGTCTGTGCCTGAAAACCCTTGGAAGGGAAAGACACGAGCAGGGACACGGCTGATGCCTTCACACGAACTCATGCCTGCCAGGAGGGCAAAGACCCCCCCAGCTTAAACATCGCACACTGACAACGGGGTCACAGCTGCCTTTGGCCTGCGGCGGCTGCCTTCCGCGGAGCACTACGGTCGGCAGATCTCACTCTGGTTGAATCCATCGCTAACCACAAACCATCACATCAGTCAGAGTTAACACCAGTAAAAAGAGAAAACGTTTACCCGTCTCAGCGAAGAGCTGGGGAGAAGAGAGGGTGGAAGAGCGAGGAGGGATGCCGGGTCTCCCAGCTGGGGCCGCGCCGGGTCTCGGTGGAGTCCTGGCCGTGTCCCACTGTCCCCTCCTGCCGGTGGCCGTCAGCCGCCCAGCGCCGAAACAGAGATGCCTGGGCTGACAACTCTGTCGAGGAGAGGAACCTGTCAAGAAGTGAAGCAGGAGGATTGCCAGCTTGATTGGTCGCCTCGGGGAATCTTCCATTAGCGGCTTTAAAAGACACGTGTCGTTTATTCTTTCCCTGTCTCTCTATTTTTCTCGCTGCTCTTTTGGAAAGAACTGAAACCTTCCTGGGCTGAAATTCCTGCAAAGATCCGCTTCCCGCTCCTCGGCTTTAAAGCTTATCTGTCTGTACAAATTCCTCCCTGCGTTACACATAGAGCCTAACCTAATTTTTTTAGAATCGTATTTATGGTTTCTTAATTAGGGGAAGAGTCGCTGCAGAGAAGAAGAAAAAACAGATCCGGATCAGGGAAAGTTGGTGTCCTGGGGGTGTGCGTGCGGGTGGATTCATTAGACACGAATGCCCAGAGTGAAACACTCTCGGAAACGCTTTGTACCGTGGACTCGGGGGAGTCCGCCCCCTCCGAACGGGTACACAGCCATAAAGAAATTACCGTCACCATTCTGGCTCTGCAAATTGCAGGATTTTCGGTTTGAAAAGTTAATTTGAGGAGCTTTTTGTCTGCAGCTCTGGCGCGCAGTCCGTGTCCCCAGAGCAGCCCAGCCAGCACTAATCCTGGGCGATCGGGTGCCTGCGTGCGGAGAAGCGCCAAGCACTTTTCATGCTCTCTGACCGGACTGGGATTTAAGAAAAAAAAGATGCAATACTGGGAGTAAAACCTCACTAAATCGCTGCAACGTGTGGAGAGCTGACAGCCCCCAGAGCCTCTGCTGCTCCTCCGGGGAGAAGGGGAGCGTGCTTATCCTCTCGGGCCACTTTTGGGGCTGGGGTCTGCTGGTCCATGGCTGCCTGAAATTGCTCCTGACTGCCAGCCCCAAAAACCCCGGAGCTTGGGAACTGATTTCACCCCCTGCTAACGCAGTCGCTGCTTCCGTGCTTTTCCTCCACCAACTGCCTTCCCTTCATGTTGTGCGTGTGCCTCAGGTTAACTGGCCTTTCTGTAATGAAATGAATATTTATTTTTATTTCTTGCCCTCATGCAAACTCTTTTAGGTTTGCAGTATGGGAGAGAGTAAGTAGTAATACTTCTCGGTTTTCTTGGCACCGGGCATCACTTTGTAAAACTGTGCTGGATCTTCCCTCCCTCCCAGGGCTCAGTTAAAGCTCTCAGAAATGCCGACGTGGCATGTAACGTGGAAGATGTTATCGGGGTTATATCGCCCAGTCCATGACCTTTCTGCTGAAGAAAGGGCCCTTCTCTGCAAAAGATTCAAATAGTGAATCTGTCTTCTTAAAGAAAAGTGTGCCCTCGGAGGGCTGTCGGGGATAACTGCACTGCTTGCCCCCAGCTCCCTCAGTAGTGGGTGCTTTCCAGGCTTTCCTTCCCAGGGATGAGCGTGTCCTTGGAGCAGACAGGTCGGTTGGCATCAGACAAACCCAGTGTGCTCTTTACCCTTAACATTCCAGCAGATGCAGGGCCTCAGGAGTAGATGAGACGTGAAGAAACCGGTACAAGAGGGTCCCTGGCTGCAGATGCAAGAACACAGAATATATTCCCCGTATGTTTCGTCACAGGCAAAATCCTATGCAAAGGGAGCTGAGTGACTCCGTCCGGTGCCATCTCACTGCTTTCTGTCCCGCTGCTCTTCCCATGCCGGGAAGTGGCGGCATTCCCGCTGTCCCACGCCGCAGCAGAGAAGGGGAGCTCGAGGAGCCTGGGGCAGGAGTGGGAGCAGGATTCAGGCATGCCACATCCCCCATGCGTCTGCTTTAGCCAGAAGACTGGCCCTCGCCATTGGTTAAAGCACATCGGGGCCGGACACGCTGATCCTGCTCAAAGTCCGGGGGGCAGCCGTGCGAAGACGATGGGTGCCGCGGGGAGAGGGCGGACCACGGCGGGGTACACGCAGCAAACGCCTCGCCTGCCTGGTGGCAGGAGGTCTGGATGCTCCTTGGTGACTTTTAGCAAATCGTGTCTCTTCCCAACACTTCAATTCCCCTGCTGTAAATCAACGATAATAATGTTTACGTTCCTTGTAAAACTCCTCATCCATGGAGATGAAAGTGTGAGGCAGCAGCATTTCTCCAGCCCCTGTTAATGGCTGGAGATATTTCTCCTTTAGCACCCACGTCAGCTCCTACTCTCTTGGCTTGGATTCCCAAATGACACCTTACAAGCATTAACTCCAGCCCTTGTCTACTTCTCTTTTACACATGCGGGCCCGAGAACATTTCCAGTGGGACAACTTTTGCCCCCCGGATATCCTTCCATTAGGTATGAAAGGTTTGCGCGTGGCTGGCTGCAGCTGCAGCCCCCTCACGTGGGGCTGCCGCATTCCCAGCTCAGACGCTGCGGAAGCCTGAGCCCATCCGTGTAACTGCTCTACCACGTCGCCGCCCGGGTCTGCCAGGTAAACCTGCCACGCTGCTGGCGGCTGGCCGGCGCGCGCCGTGGGGGGCTCTGGCGGGGCTGTGCGCGCTGCACGGCACGTTTCTCAGTGCTTGCAGTCGTACAAGGTGCGGGAGCCAACAGGGCTTTCAGGATGCGGCGCGACCAGCGCTGCCGTTTGCAAAAAGCACGTTGGCGGTAGGATTGGCTGAATTGGACGTAAATTTTCGGTAGTTCTCAGCTGGCGTGTTTGGTTAAGC
Organism: Rynchops niger; assembly: GCA_013400035.1. Lineage (NCBI taxonomy): Eukaryota > Metazoa > Chordata > Aves > Charadriiformes > Laridae > Rynchops > Rynchops niger. Next base: position 66,135 of record VXBH01008587.1, on the reverse strand, counting down.
CATGTGTTTGCTCCCTGCAGTCGGGTGAGGGATACGTGCCCACCCGGGATGCTGTGTTCAGCGCGCTGAACGGGCCGTGCTGTGAGAGGCAGGAGGAGGTGACAGTCCCACCGCCCTGGCCCTGCCGGCACGTGGGGGCACGTCCCCCTGGGTTTGCAGAGCTGGGTCCCGAGCCCCCCGGCAGGGCCAGGCGCTCGCTCCGTGCGGGTGTGCGCAGTGGAGCGGGGCTGGGGGCTCCCGATGTGCTGCAGCCACCGGACCAGCAGGGATCCGGGGGAATAAATGGAAGGGGAGGCAGAGGAGGCTGAGCGTGCTGAAGAATAATCCAGAGGCAATAATAATTGCCTCTGCATTAATAATAAATAATATAATGCATCCCAATAACTAATAATGCATTAATAATAATGCCAGCAAGCCTGCCCCACCAGACGGGTCTTTAGCACTGACCTGTTCCACTTTATACCCCTTTTAAGTGCCTCTGTTTAGGGCTCCCCGTCATTTTCCCGCACTCTACAACCAGACAGCCTGGGACAGGAGCTACCCCCGCAGCGTCTGGCCAGGAGAGCGAGGGGTCACGCTCTCCTCTGCCCCTTCTCTGCTCCCGTCCTGGCCCCAGCCCTCTCCATCCCCCCGCCGTGGCCCAGGGCAGTGCCGCTGCTGCGAGACCAGCTCCTCCTGCCTCCCGCGCAGCCCCGGCCCCCGCCACCTCTGGGGCTCGGCGCTTCTCCCTGTCGCTGAAGAAGTGACAAAAGATCAAACCTGTCTGCAGAAAATGGTTGGTTTCAACCCGTTTTGGGGGAAAAAGTGATAAAAAGTTATAAACGGCTCCCAATGAACGTGGAAATTTGTCAGGTAAAATGTAAGTGGTTCAGGCTGAGTTCTCCCAGCCATCAGTGATGGTGAGGTTGCAAAACTTTTCACCCTGCTTTGGGAGAGAAAACTCTTTTCCGGAAGGTTCTTGGGGAGGAGGAAAGCCGTCCCTGCTCAGCGCCGCCCCCGGTGTCCTGCGAGCCCCTGCTCCCCCGCGCTCGGCTGCTGCAGGCACCGCGGGAGCCCCCCGGGAGCAGCGCCGCCGTCCCGAACTGCATTAGCACGATGTGAGTGACAGATCCGAGACAGAGCTTGTCAGCTCCAGGTGCTGGGAATCTAAATATACGGAGATCATAATCATTGAAAGCTGTGGTTTAGAAGAACCTTTCAACACTTCTGCTTGAAATTGGCTAACGGGGCTACAAAACCCCTTTGTCTCTCTCGCAGATTACCTGCCATCCCTGCTCTGATTCTCGTCGCAGCAGACACCCGGCAGCTGCCGCTCCCGCTCCCCTGCTTGGCACCACAGGCCACACCGCAAACGTGATGGAGGAGGAAGAGCTCGAGACAGGTCCCAGCACACCGTCTCTGAGGAACATCCCACCTCTTATCCCCCCCCCCCACACCGTGCCTAGGCACACGCCGATGGAGGCGGTAAAAGGACTCTGGACCTGGCAGCCGTGTGGTGTCTGGTGCTAAACAGAGTGTCCTTGGTGCATGGGACCGAGAGCTCACGGGGCTGCCAGCCGGAGGGAAAGGGCGCAGGAGGAGCACGATGGGATCAGGTCAAGGGAGGGGGGCCGGACCGGTGCAGCCCTGAGCCCCTTGATGCCAGAGGAAAGACCCTCGCTGCCTTCTGCGGGCTCTGAATTAGCCCTGCGCAGGGGTCTGTTCCAGCTCAGGGTGACCGTGGATGCTGAGCTCTTGCTGCGGGAGCAGGGGCAGAGGGAGCACAGAAGAGATGGCACACGGAATGATGGAAACTGGGTTTCCCCGACACCTTTGGGGAGCAGTTCCTAGATGCAGGGTGCAGGGGCTCGTCCCCTCTTCAGGAGAGGAGAAACAACATTTCTGCCTCAGGCGAAGCTTTTCCCCTGAGCAGCTCTGCCGGGGCCGCGCGGGATGGGGAAGTGCTTCCTTCTGCACGCGCAGGGCCAGCGCTCTGCTCTCTGCTCTGCGGTGGGAGAGCGACCCTGCCGCTCCCATCGCCGCTGTCCTGAAATATGTTCTTAATGAGGTCCCCGTAAGGCCGGGAGAGGGCAGGGTGAAAAACCCAGCCATCAGAACAGGAAAAGCCAAACACACCCAGCCCTCAACCTTTTCACTTCAGATTACAGTCACGGCGCCCTTGAGGGTCAGGCACCCCAGCTCAGCCGGCCGCCGCTGCGTTGGTTGCAGGTTTGGCCAGGCATCGCTCAGCAAAGACTCCGGCTGCACACGTGCGCGGCTCCACCAGCGCGATGGCCCCAGCAGTCCCGCAGGGACCGGGGTTGGGGTCATTTTCTGGGACTGTGTCATTCCAGTGCTTTCCAACAGTGCACAGCTCTGAGGGACACCAGACCCAAATAAAACTTGATTTCTTATCATAGACTCATTGAATGGTTTGGGTGGGAAGGGACCTTAAAGGCCACCCAGTGGCACCCCCTGCCCTGGGCAGGGACACCTCCCACCAGCCCAGGTGGCTCCAAGCCCCGTCCAACCTGGCCTTGAACCCCTCCAGGGCTGGGGCAGCCACAGCTTCTCTGGGCAACCTGGGCCAGTGTTTCTGGAGCCGTTTCCCTCCCACAGCAGCAATCGGACCTCATGGAGGTGAAGAGAGCATAGGGGACAGTTGGGTGATTGTCCCTGAGGCACATGGTCTGTTTGCCGCATCTGCGTCCAGTTCTCCCCCCCGTTAGCAGATCCCCTTCCTGGGATGCCCTGGCTGCCGGGGGACAGTGGGTCCCCTTTGGGCTGGTGGGTCACCCAGGCTACCACCAGTGATGCTGATGACCATGGGGAGGAGAGCACAGTGGTCACGGCATTGCTGGCTGCCCGCGGCTGCTGACACTGCCTGGGTGAGACGCTGTGGCAGCAAACCCGGCGATGGCCGAGGCAGCAGGGTGGGCTCTCGGGGGCCTCCCCTTGCCCCAGCTCTGCCGGGCTTGGCGGGCATCGCTCCAGGAGAGCAGAGGACATGCTGCCACTGAGCTACCCGGGGCCTCGCTACTGACAGGCGGGGTTAGGGATGAAGTCTGGGACATAACAGTGCTGGCAGTGGCCCTGGCAAGCAGCTCTGTTTAAATTACACCCCTGCGCAGGCGGTTTCGGGAGGGATCCCGTTAATGGAGACAAGGGGGATTCAGGCCATTTGGCTCACCCGGCTCTGGCCTGCAGCAGCCCCTCCTGCCAGCCAGGCTGGGGATTTTCCCTCCTCGTAAATACTCATGGGCTTTTGCTGCCCCTGCCCGCTGGCTGTTCCTGGCTCTAGGACAGGGACTGCCAGGCTGGGTGCTGCCACCTTCCTGCCCAGATGCCGCGTGGGGCAGGGGACAGGCAGCCCCCAGAGCCCGCTGTCTGCGCACCGGCGTTGAGACCACCTGGGGAACAGCAAACCTCAGCGCTGGAAATCTGGGCTGCAGTGCTGTCAGGAAGCTTCCTGCAGAGCATCTCGCAATGGCAGAGAGGGTGGGTGTTGCGGGAGAAGGCTCCACAGACCCCCTGCTGCAGAGCAGAGCCCCCCCGAGCTGCAGGGCCCGTTGGGAGAGAGGGGCCAGGCCCCGCTCCTCGCCCCAAGCCACGACTCTCTGTGGTCGGGATCGGGCTACGGAGCCGACATTGACGGTGGTGGAAGGAAACCTGGGCCAGCACTGTTGCAACATGCCCTCGGGCTGTGGGTGGGGATGGGGAGTCTTTCACAAATTCCTTGCACTTCCCAAGCTAATGTTGGCCCGGGCTCCCACTCCCCTTCCCTGGCTCAGGTTGCCCATGTTTAACACCCGTGTGCTCGCTCGTTAGTGCCCAGAGAGCAATTAGGTTTCCCACACTCCTGGGTGGGGATGTGAGGCAGTGCCCAAGCTTTAATGAGAACCTGGAGTACCAAAGCAGGCGCTGGTGCTGCTAACGAGCGTCTGCCAGGCGGGCTGTGCCGGTCCTGGCATGTTCTGCGCGTGGCGTGAGCATCAGAGACCTCCGCGCTCCTTGGTCCACATTACCTGCTCCAGGGCACGAGGAAAATACCCAAGCAGACTTGTTTCAGCTCACGCTGTCGTGACACACTGGAGGGAAAACCTAAGATGGGCCGCAGAGCGGTGACTGCCGCAGGCACAGCCTCACGCCCTGCTGGGAACAGCGTGCACACAGTGATGCTAACTCGTAACCCCGGGCAAGGGGTCCTCCAGCGACCGCCAGTGCCTTCCATCCTCCCACACTGCGTGGACCACCCTGCAGGGACCGGTGGGCAACGGACTGTGAAGAAAGGTGTCCCCTTGCCATGTGGCAGGGCACAAATGCATCCATCCCAACAGCAAGGGCGAGACCAGCCATGCCAGAAGAGGGTCCCTGTGTTACCGCTGCTCCTGGCTGACCGTGGGGTTTATCACACCCTTGCCAGTGCTGTGACACCGCCGCTGGCGTAGCTTGGTGGGACACAACCCTATTTGACCACCATGGTCTGCAAGGGCTGCTGCGTGTTGGGGCAAGAGGGATTCCTGAAGGCAACGCCTCCGGCTTTTGGAGAGCAAGCCACGGACCCGTCTGCGCTGCGCAGAGACCTGGAGGAGGGATGAAGGCAGGAGGCTCCCGGCACGGCTGCGTGCTCCCGCATGGCGTGTGGCAGATGGAGCGTGCGTCTCTCCCGGGGGCTCGGGCAGCCCCAGCATGCAGCTGGGGCACGTCGGAATCTGGATTCAGCTCCTGCTGCAGCCGTTTCATCCCCGTGCATGTCTAATTCCAGGCTGTTTGTATCTGTGGACAGCGAGTGAGTTGGGTTTTTAATGCATGTGAAATTCTGGCTCTTGCTGCAGCGCTTTGCCAGGGACCATGTTACTTCATGTATCTAGGTCAAGCTTAGGCCTTCTTTTGTAGCGTATTTCGGGGAGCTTCAAGCGCTGCCCTTCCCTGCCACCCAGCCGTGCTTCGGGTCCTGTCATCTCCCTCCAGGATGATTCATTGGGCCAAAGCTGTCTGTGGAGCATCTCCTTCCCAAACCTTCCTCTTCGTTCCCGCAATGGGAATCTTGCCCAGTACACTTAAGCTCCAACCTCGGGCCAAAGGCAAAAGCGAGTCAGTGGAGAGGCCAAAGGCGTCCGTGAATGCCCGGTGTGGTGGGCTGTGCCGCGGCTGGGCCGCTCTGCCCCAACGGCACGGTGCTATTGAGGAACCAACACGTCTCAGTCCACCCCTGGCCCCTTCGGCAGACTTGAACTTGCTCATAGCAAGGAGGAGACCCATCGCCCTCCCGCCCCACCGCTGGCTGTTTGGGCACAGCCCTGCTCCTTTGCTCGAGGTGGGGGAGGCCCAGCACGGGACGCGGGGGACCCTCTGCCAGCACAGCTCCCTGGCAGCAGCGACAGGAGGTCCGGAGCGCCATAACCTCCCTCATCAACATGCCGCTCCTCTCGCCTGCTCACAGGATCACAGAACCTTCAGGGCTGGACGGGACCCCTAGAGATCATCTAGTCCCACTCCCCTGCCGAAGCAGGACTGCCCAGGGCACATCACTCAGGACTGCGTCCAGGTGGGTCTTGAAAATCTCCAGAGAAGGGACTCCACACCCTCCCTGGGCAGCCTGTGCCAGGGCTCTGTCACCCTCACCGTAAAGAAGTTCTTCCGTGTGATTGAACGGAACTTCCCGTGTTCCAACTTGTGCCCATTGCCCCTCGTCCTGTCACTGGGAACCACTGAAAAGAGCCTGGCTCCATCCTCCTTCAGCCCACCCTTTAGATACTTGTCAACATTAATCAGGTCTCCCCTCAGCCTTCTCTTCTCCAGGCTAAAGAGTCCCAGCTCCTTCAGCCTCTCCTCATCAGGGAGATGCTCCAGCCCTTCCATCATCCTCGTTGCCCTTCGCTGGACTCGCTCCAGCAGTTCCCTGTCCCTCTTGAACTGGGGAGCCCAGAACTGGACACACTATTCCAGTTGTGGCCTCACCAGTGCAGAGTAGAGGGGGAGAATGACCTCCTTCGACCTGCTGGCCACACTCTTCCCTGTGCAGCCCAGGATTCCATTGGCCTTTTTGGCCACAAGGGCTCACGCGGCTTGTTATGGGGGAGCTAAAAATAGAGCGGCAAGCCAGCTTTCATTTTGCACAGAGAAATTAAAAGAAAGTGTTGGGTTTTACTTTTCCAAATGTTCTTGTGTCTGTGTCAAAAAAACCTGTAAATAACCATTTGTCTTCAAAAGAAGGCTTTGTGCACCAGGAGAGGCGTGTGGGGCACAGGCCTTGGCCTGGCCATGTTGAGGTTGGTGCTCTCCCAGCACTGTCAGAATTGGGTATTTCTGCAGGGTATTTCTTGTCGAAACCTCTGCAAAGCAAGGTAAAAACGATGCCAGGGCCTCACGCACCACCGAGATGGAGGCAGGCAGAGGTGGGTGCTACGGTGCCAGCCCCCGGGGCTGACCCTGGGGACATCTCGTATGGCAGAGACAGTTGTGATTCAAAGTCACGGTACTGATATGTGACTTGGGAATGGCGATGATCATGTTGCATATTGTCTTCTGTTTTCTTAGAAATCCCTTAATCCATGCACGCTGAGTCTGTAGCTAGCAGCTTTTATTGGACGAAGCAGCGGGGATGGGGGGAAAAACCCCTCCCAGGTAGACCTACCCTGCTTTCACAGCTTGCTAGCTAATCTCCTGCACAAGGTGTGAAAATATTTGTAAAAGCAGGTTTTCCCACTTCAGAAAGCCATCATAGCTTGTCATCTGGGGCCATCGCAGGCACTCAGCTCCTCAGCCATTTGTCACACACGTTGCCCACTTGGTCGCACCTTCTTCATGTGAGAAAACCCCCAAGGAAAGCTCTGCAGCCACATGAAATCCCGCTGGTTTGCCTCTAGCTGCTGCTGAAGTCTAAGGCAGAATCATGGCGCAGAGACCGTGTCACGCGATGGCCTGGACCCCCCAATGCCGATAGCACAAGGGCCACCATCACAGCAAGTGCCCATCAGCAAAAGTGCTGATGTAGCAAGGCTCTCTCTGAATAATTGAGAATAATGAAGAAATTTCTCAAAATCAAAGCCTCTTCGCTGACAATCTGCAAGAAGAACTGCTGCCTGAATTCATCAAATGAATCACTGGCCCAGACGAGCTTGCTCAAAGCTAATCCTCTTATTGAACCATAATCAAAACCAGCTCAGGGAAACTTCCCTCTTTCAAAGGCTGGCGAGAAGGTGCCACAGATGCCTCCTGCTTGCGAGGTTAACTCTCCACGGCACGCTCATACGCCTGTCTCAGCTGTTCATTGCTACCCAGGCGGAAAGCATCCTTCCTGCTCCCGCGGATCCCCGGCCTCTGCCTGGAGCTCGTTCTCACAAACACAACTGCTTTGCCATCCAGCTGGATCTCACGTGGACCCGTCCTCTGACGCCCTTTGGATGCCGGTGCTTCTCTGAAACGTCTGACATATTCCGCCCTCTAGGAACGTCTCAGCTGAAGTGACAATGGTGCTGCGACGAGCAGATCCATTACAGCGTGGGGAGACAGTTCAGGGCTCACGTGTCGGGCTGGGAAATGACGGGCAGGCTGGTCTAACACCTCCGCGGGATTCCTCCGGCTTCGGAGTTGCATGAGCCCTGAAAGTGATGCTTTGGCCAACTGAGCTGAAACGTGCAGGGGAAGCACGGGTAGCTGGGCATGCAAAGGGAAATACCATAGGAGGGATAGAATCATAGGATAGAATTGTGCAATCCTTTAGGTTGGAAAAGACCTTTAAAATCATCAAGCCCAACCATTAATTAAACACTGCCAAACCACCACTAAACCATGTCCCTCAACACCAGGTCTACCCATCTTTTAAATACCTGCAGGGATGGCGACTCCACCACTTCCGTGGGCAGCCTGTTCCGATGCTTGACAACCCTTCCCATGAAGAAATTTTCCCTAATATCCAATTTAAACTTCCCCTGAGGTAGACAGAAGTAGGCAGCTGTGGCTCACTGGTCGCACTGGGTTCTCCTGAGGATGGGTGACGGCAGGTGGGGAGCTGCAAGAAGACGACTCAGGCTGAGCATTTCCAAGGTGACATTAGTTTTGGCGGCCAACATCACTGGTTTGCTAGCCCAGGGTGTCACGAAAAGGAAAGGTCCCTGGATTGTCTCAGCTGGGAGGATGCTTGGGTGAGGAGATCTGTGAGCTGGGACCGGTGGCACAGGGTGGCCACCGACGTGCTGCTTCAGTACAAACAAAACCAGCCTCTCTCCCCAGGCTGTTTTTGGGGGGGGGGGGCTGCAGACCCCATCTGTGGGGCAAATCCATGGCAGATCCGGTGGGGAGAGGACTCGGGAGACAAATCCCTCCCAAGCAGCAGCTGGAGAGTCTGTGTCTGCGGCCAGGCCTGCGGCTGGGCAGGGGCTGGGGCTGCTCCAGTTGCCTTCCCGCTCTGCTGGCCCCCAGCACTGAGGGGTTTGCTCTTTAACGAGGAGAATTCCTAAAGCATTAGTGGGTTCAGCAGCTGATTGCTGGGGAGAGCGCAATCGATCAGGGGAGGCCCTTTCCTCCTCGGGTAGCGGAGCGGCACTCTGGAACCACCCATCAGGAATGTGCACGGGTAACGGACGTGGACTTCAGACGGGAGAGGATCTGTGCCCCGCGCCGAGAACAGGGACACAGGGGAGAAGGTGGAGGTGCCCATTTTCCACCCTGGTCTCAGGGTGGCCAGCAGGACACCGGGCTCTGCTGCAGGCACCGCTGAGAGGGTCAGGGACGGACGTTTGAAGGTCTCTGTAGCGATGGAAAGTGAGTCGTTGGTTTGGCGCTTCTCTGGACTTTCCTCGGTCACTTTGGGATGATTTGGGCTCCACGAGCACTCGCGGCTAAGGGAACCTGTTGAAAGCCTGGCAGAGTCCAGGCAGGTGTTACCTGGGCTGTCCTTCGGACAATGCAGACGGGGCTCCAGCAGGTCAGGGAAGAACGACCTCTGCTTTCCAGCAGCTCTGCTGAGCTTTCTCTGCCGCATGGTGCCCCTCACTTCCACAGTCCTATTTTTACTTCTCCCAGCCTGCGCCAGTACCAGATGTGTCTGTCCGAGTCCCGGCTCAGATCAGCCCTGCTGTTCCTCTTGGTTACTGTTTGACGACTTCTGTATTTCAGTCTACAGCAAACACTGCTATTCCTGTCCTGGATCTCCACCTTGTTCTGGAGATGAACCTTTCCACGCGTGAGCAGTCCCCGCTGCTCCCATCCCCTGTACTCAAGTCAGCTTTTATTTAGAAGACATCCCTGAAAGTGGATGCCAGGCGGGCCTGGGACCGGGATGAGCTGCTGTGTTCTCCAGTGCCAACGAGCTCTCGGGATGCCGCGTGACATGGGTTATTGACATGACAGAGCCGGTCAATGTAGCTGCCACACAAGTGCACAGCTTTATAAGTAGAAAAGCCTCGGGGGAATTGGGAGAAAAAAAAAAAACAAACACGCATACAAAATAATTCTGTAATGTTCACATCTCCCTCCGGCCCCGAAGTCTCCAAGCAGCTCTAAACTAATAGCTTGATATTTTTCATCCTACAGTTGAAGCAGTTTGGAGTCAAAGCATTGTCAAAAATGTGTCTGAAGTAATAATGTGTGTCCGGCTCATCGTCTCCTCCTCTGTCGGTCGGTTATAAAACACTTTCTGTTCCAGCCGCTTGCTCCGCTCTGACGGATGCTGGCTGTGAGACACGGACGTGACGAGCGGGACTTCGCAGGCTGTCCCTGCCTGTGGGGACGCCACTTTGATGCACAGCAGACCCTCATCACATCCCCAGCCCCGACCCCGGCTCCCGGCCGCAGCAGTGCCAGGGTACCTGCTGCAGTGGGACCCTAAAGCACCGACCAAGGCAGATGCTGCTGCTGCTCGACCGTGCACGACAGGCGCGGGTTGTGGGTTTGGGGAGAGGGAGAACCAGGTACCAAAACCCTCTGCTAGGCACCTGCTCCCCTGAAGTCCCTGCCTTCCCCGAACCTCCAGGGGACAAAGTGCTCCCCGTTCCTCGGGAGCGACAGAAGGGACCAGCCCTGCAGGTCTGCCGGCACCCTCCTGCCCCCCGAGCTCCTGCCTGTGAGTGTTCACCAGAGGGCTGGACGTAGCTCGGTGTCATGAGTCAGAGGGAAAACGGCAGGGAGCCTTCCAAAAGCTCTACCAGTTGGCTCCCAGCCCAGATTCCCCTGATTTCCCGTAAGTAAAAACAAGAATCCTGACTAGACCTCAGGGACTGTATCCTGTGAAAGCAACAGCTTAACTGGGCATGGTGGTCTGGACGTGGCCAAGCCTCCTCTGAGTCACTCCAGAGATCACCCTAAGGTCATCTGGGATGTCATCCCAGCTCTGGGAAAAAAATCCTTGTGGGATGTGGCCACCGAGCCAACGTCTCCAGACAGTGTGAACAAAACACTCGCTTTGGCAATCTTGTTTGCTAAATTGCAACCACGCTTCAGCTAATGCGTGGGTAGGGCCAGGTCATTGCTGCCTGTCTGGAGGCTTTGCCTGGCTGCGCTGGCTCGTGTGAGGGTCCCTCTCACCCCCCGCTGCCCCGAGCCCCGGGGTGGGCAGACGGACTTTGGTCAACGCGGACCAAGCTGGGAGCTCTCAAGCACTAAAATGCACCATCTCTGTGTGTGCTAAGGGCTGCGATCCCCTTCTCCCGGGGCAGCTGAGAGGAGCAAAATCCCACCTGAGATTTACGGGTGGGGAGAGGGAGAAATAGGTCATCTCACACTTGAACCTGGGCTACAGAAAGTATGGCTGAACGGTGCAATCCTCACATCTCCAACCCAGCCAGACCAAGCGTGTCTGCAGGCAAGGCAGACGTGGCAAAAGCCGTAGCAGAGCTGAATAAATCACAGCCAGTGCCCAGACCCCACCAGCCTGCTGCAATGAAAGGGGTCAGCGGAGTGGAGGGGCAGAGGCCGGCCAGCCTCAGCGCTGGTGGCATTGCAGCTTCCTTGGGATGACGGGGCGCTGGAGGTGCGCTCAGCATCACGGGTCATGGCCGGTGTCTCCACGGGCCCTGGGGGCTGGAGAAGGTGGGGCCAGAGCAGCGTTAGCGTGGAGGCATGGTCACCTGTGGCCACGTGGCAAGGACCTGCAGCGCTGGGGACAGCAAGTGACTCAACTGATCCTTTTTGTACAAGATTTCATGCCACCCAGAGTCACCCGAGGAAAAGATTAGAGGGAGGCACATCACCAGGAGCTCTTGCTGTGTCTCCGTTGACGTGTAGAGCAGGAATGTAGAGCAGGTGCCCCTGCCCAAGGGGAGGAGCACACAGGGGTCCCTCCTTGCACCCCGAGGCTGTCAGCATGCACAGCCTTGCACCCCAGGACACCTCACACCCCTCTGCCCCCCGTCCTGCCCACAGAGGGAATCTCCTGCCCACGACGGTCCCCATACGCTTTGGGACGTCCACCCGTGTCTTCCCGAGCCTGCTGCCAGCTGCTGCAAGGCACCGTCGCCCTTTCACCCATGCAGACCCTTACAGGAGATGCTCGCTGGCCACCAGCGACCGGCGCGAGTGTCACCGTGTCCCCTGGGGCTGCGGGAGGGTCACATGTCGACAAGAGGCTCAGTGGGATTTACGGGCACTGACGGGGTCTCCCAGCGGGGCACCAGTTTGGCACAGCGTGGAGAGCCGAGGGGAATCTCTGCTTGGAGCAAGTTGCTGTTTCGGAAGGTCTGTAATGAGCCGCCCAAGTCGCTGAGCAGCATCAGCTGTGGTGAGGCTGACAAAACGCTTCAGCCCGGCAGCAAAAGCTTTTTAATTGGCAAATGGCTTGTTTTGACGCTTCCCAAACACGTGCTTTCTGGGCATTTGTGAGAGCCCCAGCGAGCTGAAGGCGGTGGGTTTGCAGTCCCAAGGGCGGGCAGTGCGGAGGGTGCGGGCGGCCCCCCCAGCACCCAAAGCCCAGGGAGAGGAGGGAGCCAGAGTGGTGGCAGCAGGGACCGAGGGGAAGGAGAGCGGAAAGCACAGGGAAAGCCGGGGGAAACCTGTAGGATCCTTTGGGACGCGCCAGCCCTGCCTTGCGGGGAGCTGTCGTCACTCCACGGGGCGAGCGAGACACCGTTAACACCAGCATGAAGCTGCTCATTACAGCCAGGATTTAACTAGCTGAGAAAATTCCTCTCTTGTTAATTAAGGCAGCTAAGCGCAAGCCCCTCTGCAGTTCAGACACGCGCGTTAATAACCGGAAAACAGCCGAGATTAAGAACAATCAGATGCCTTCGTGGACACCAGGACGAGATGGCTGCACATCACGCCAGCGCTCCTCAGCATGAGTCAGCTCTGCCCGCGCCACAGCCACCGCTCTCCCTGCGGCCTTCACGGCGTCGGGGCTCAGAGGGACAAGACAAAACTGCCTCAAGTTGCGCCAGGGGAGGTTTAGGACGGATATTAGGAAAGAGTTGTCAAGCATTGGACCGGGCTGCCCAGGGCAGTGGTGGAGTCCCCATCCTTGGAGGGATTTAGAAGCCGGGCAGACGTAGTGCTGGGGGACGTGGGGTAGTGGTGGGTTTGGCCATGTTGGGTTGATGGTTGGACTCGATGATCTGAAAGGTGCCTTCCAACCTAGACGATTCTATGATTCTATTCTACACTTGGTCCCTGGAACAGAGTCTCAGAGCCTCTGCTGGATGCCACGGCTGCCCGTACTATCCCAGTGCTCCCATGAACCGTGCCGGCAGCCGGGACACCCGGCACAACCCCCAAACCTGCTCTTGTGTTTGTCCAGGAGTAATTGAACAGAAACAGGTTGCAGAGCCACAGGTTTCCCCCACCTTCCCCAACTCATCTGTGCCCAGATCAAGGAGCAGAGCTGTGAGTGAGGACCATCTTCCCCTTCACCCCTTGTCAGCAGAGAGGGGACCCAGGGCAGACAGGACCCTGTGGAAGGGACGCGTGGCGGCGGGGGCTGGAGTGCAGGGCTGCAGGTGATGATGCTCCTGGCTCTCCACTGCGGAGCTGGTAACAAGAAGAGTCGTTTCCAGCAGACGGCTGTTCAGTGCCATCCCCACATCCCTGTGACATGTGCTGGAGCCAGTGACACCTTCAGCGGTAACTCCAGTGGCAGCTGAGCCTCCTGGAGGCTCAGTGATAAATGGCCCGTGGATAATGTCCAGTTCTGGGCTCCCCAGTTCAAGAGGGACAGGGAACTGCTGGAGCGAGTCCAGCGAAGGGCAACGAGGATGATGGAGGGGCTGGAGCATCTCCCTTAGGAGGAAAGGCTGAAGGAGCTGGGACTCTTTAGCCTGGAGAAGAGAAGGCTGAGGGGAGACCTGATTAATGTTGACAAGTATCTAAAGGGTGGGCTGAAGGAGGATGGAGCCAGGCTCTTTTCAGTGGTTCCCAGTGACAGGACGAGGGGCAATGGGCACAAGTTGGAACACGGGAAGTTCCGTTCAATCACACGGAAGAACTTCTTTACGGTGAGGGTGACAGAGCCCTGGCACAGGCTGCCCAGGGAGGGTGTGGAGTCCCTTCTCTGGAGATTTTCAAGCCCCACCTGGACGCAGTCCTGAGTGATGTGCTCTGGGCCATCCTGCTTCAGCAGGGGAGTTGGACTAGGTTATCTCTAGAGGTCCCGTCCAACCCTGAAGATTCTGTGATTCTGTGATTCTGTGATAACAGGTTGCTTTCCAGCTCTCCTGGCCTGGCATCTTAAATCCAGGCCAATGAGCTGGAGGCTGAGGGAGGAGAAGTCCTGCACCCTGAGGTGGTGCTTTCTGGAAGATGGATAGATCCTCCCCAGTCGGCCGGTGCAGGGCGCTGGCGGTGTGTGTGCTTCGCCGGGAGCGTCAGCCGGTGCTGGGTAAAACCTCTCCCCTTGCGGCAGTGCCAGGGTCCTACGCCGTGGAGCCGTGCCCCGCTGCCGGGTCTGTGACACCCAGGCTCGGCTGTAAATACCCACCCTGAGCTCGTCTGCTTGCGGAGATGCATGGTCCTGATGGCCACTCACCCCAAAGCTCCTCTCTTTTTAAAAAAATGGGAAAAGCTTCGAGTTTATGCCAGTTTCAGTCCAGTCTTCACGCATCTGTGCCATCTACCACCAGCAGTAAAAAAGCTCCTCTGGCCCCTTGTCTCTCTCCCCGGCAGGTTTGGTGCTTCCTCTGCCAACGTCTCTATCACACGAGATAGAAACCAGGGGCAAGGCCAGGTTGGACGGGGCTTGGAGCAACCCGGTCTGGTGGGGCAGGGCGTCCCTGCCCGGGCAGGGGGGGACGGGATGGTCTTTAAGGTTCCTTCCAACCCAAACCCTTCCGTGGTCCTACCAGCCTCCACGGGCATCACTCGCTCTGTTCCTCGCCGTGACCCAGGCACCCACCCCCCGCCCAGCTCCCAAACAGGTCAGAGAAAACCCGCTTTTGGGAAGAGCCTCCACAGGCGTGAACCGTGCGAGGTCGGTGGCGAGGGGAGCGTCTGGCGCTGAACGCCTGCAGGGCGCTGAGCCTGCGCCACGCTGCGCGGGCAGCCCTGAGGAGCCGCCGGTGGAGTCCCACCCGACCCCTTCGGCAGCTGGCCCCCCCGGGGTTCTCTTCGCAGCTTATGCAGTCACTCGGGGAAAGGGGCACAGGAGAGAGAACCAGAAAGAGAAGCCCCCGTTTTTAAATTTTTTTCCCACCGAACTTTACCCATTCTGGGCATATGGCCAGAAAGTAATAAAAATCTGTTATGTTTAGAAACAGCTTAGAAACGTATAAATAACAGCAGTTTGGTGTTGCAAGAGCTACAAATAAAGTGAGTTGTAAGTTCTTGAGTTTATTAACATCTGAAGGGGATAAAGGGAGTTTTATAATGTCTAATTGAATTAAATACAGTACACTCCAATTTAGGGATATAAAATTTGCAATCATGAGGTATAATTAAATACCTTTCTGGCGCTGTTGTTGTTTTTTCTCTACAAGCTAAAAAATAAAATGAAGCGGATTTTTAATTGATGTAATATACGAATTCATGCCCGTTGCTGAGTGGGCTGGGTTTGTAAGTCTGGGGAGGGGAACTGTAAGAAGCGTGGCCAGGAGGTGTAAATATAACACTCAGCCGAGACCGGGTGAGGTGGGGATGGCGGGACGGAGAGGGGACGGCTCAGGGCAGTGGCGGGTGCATGAAGAGAAGGGGGGGTTCCCGACACCCCCGCTCCCCGCGGTCGGTGCAGGGGGTGAGGCCTTCAGCTGCCTCCAGCTCCCCTGAAAAGTCAGGCCAGAGCGAGGCGGCATCGCCTCTCTCTGCTGCTAATTGGAAAAAGATCTAATTTTTAATTGCACTGGGGGAAAAGTCCTCATTAGTGGGTTGCAAATGTGTCGAGACCTTGGAAGACCTGGTAAGAGCGTGGAAAGACTGGGGGCAGCCCCAGGGGAGGGAAAAAAATATAAGAATATTTGCGAGGAGGAGGAAGGGGGAGGTAATGCCGACCAGCGCTGAAAGACCTCAGCCACGTGTGCCCCAGGAGAGCTCCCGTTGCCACGGCGAAACGTGGAGCCGGGCCGGCACGTTGTCCTGGGTGTCCAGCCAGCGGGGATGCTCGCTGCGAGCAAGGATGCGGGGGAAGGAGGAACATCTCCCACCGCCCGCGAGGGAGGCTCTGCGGGGGGGTCGTCTCCGCTGGAGGCACCGGGGGAGCCTGGCAGCGGCTCCTGGCACCTCCCTGCAGAGTCAGCTCCCCGCAGCCCGTTGCTTTTCTTGCTGCTGTCATCCCAGGGGGAAACAGGGGAGTGACGGGGTCTCTGCTCGGGGCACGCTGATCTGGAAAATGAACATTGCAAAGCTGCTTACCGGGGGCTCCAAACACTGGGGGAAAAGTGAGGTCTTCTGGGACGGAGGTAACAAAACCGTCAAATCCCCACTGTTAGAAATGGCACAGCCAAGTGAGACGTAACCGAGCGGGATGCACCGGTGGGCTCCGGGGTTCGTCTGCCACGGGGGGCTGGCATGGGGGGGTCTGCTCAGGGGGTCCTGCGCCTGCTCCAGCCACCTCTCCACAGCACACCACCACAGAGATCCCCGATGGTCTCGAGAGGGCTGACCTGCTCCTTTAGGGAGGATGCCAAGACCATCTGCGTGGTCTGATCCAAACAGGTCCCTGAAGATTTCTGCATCCCCGCAGGAGGTACCGAAGAGGAGCATCATTGCGGGTGGAAGGAGGGTTTTAGCCTGAGTCCTTGAGTGTCAAAAACTTTGTGTCTCTACAGGAGAGGCCAAAGCCATCATGGAGAAGCTGATTTTGTGAACAGAAAAAGTTGCAGGTTTAATCCACACGGAGCTGAGCACAGCGTCTGGTTTGGCACCGCTTGGGGAATGACCCGTTGGAGCTGGGACAGCCAAGGACAAGGACACCCGGACCTGGCTGAAGGGCTCAGGCTGGATGGGAGAGCGCTGGCCTGGGACACAGCCAGTCGTGGAGACCTTCTCATTCCGTGTCTCCTCCCAGCCCTTCCACAGCAGGCGGTGCTGTGCTAAGGAGGGAGGGGACGGTCCGAATTTTGGAAGCGCTGTCAGTATCAGGAGATGAAGGAGGGAGCAGAGGGTCGGGGGGGGCCGGTGCAGGAGAAACGGGGTGCGTGCAGGAATGCGAATTGTGCAGTCCACTGCGGGTCTCGTAAGGAGAGGTGGGACCAAGCCGGAGCTTGCTGAAGCTGCTGTCCGTAAACACAGCAGGGGAGGAGGCGGAGGAGAAAGCAGTTACTTGTTTAAAAGCAATGTTGGCACAAAAACAAAGGCGGCTAACCCGATCAGGGATCGGTACAGCTGCGTTTCCAACCCAGAGATTCGGGAGGGCCGGGAACTGGCCGGCCCAGGGCAAGAGGTGGTCTCTGCCCGCGTCCCCACAGAGCACCACGCTCCCATGGCCAGAGACGCCCTGTGACCGCGACAGCAGCTCGGTTTCCGAGCGTACCCGGCACCAAACTCCCGGGTTCACTTCCCGCTGTGCCGTTGGTTTATGTGAGTTTGGTGCAAGCACTCGTGCTGGCGGCGAGACACGAGATGGATGGTGCGAGACGGTGCGAGATGGTGCGAGACGGTGCGAGATGGTGCGAGACGGTGCGAGACGGTGCGAGATGGTGCGAGACGGTGCGAGATGGTGCGAGCAGGGCGCTGGTGGGTCAGCATTCGCGGGCACAGAGGAACTCCGAGGAGCTCGGCCGGCCGCGTGCGCGGTCCTGCGTGCCTGGGTGTGCGAGGCGGGCTGCTGCCGTCTGGCTGTGGCTGGGATTTGGGATTGCTCAGCCTTTGTGGGGCCTTTTCCCGCAGGCTGCCGGGAAGGAGGAGCGGAGGCGATGGCTGTGAAGCTGAAGCAGCGAGGATACACGGTCCGTGGCGGTTGTGCGGAGCCGGTTCCCGCGTGGAGGAGCTGGAGGCAGATGCATTCACCACCTGGGCTGCCTTTGATCCCAGCAGGCAAACTGCGGAATTGCAAAGGCCTAGATGAAAGAGAAAAGCGAAGAGGAGAAGAAAGCAAAAATGCTGCTATCTGCTACGGGCAGCAGTGTCACATCTTCAGATGGCACCTCAAGAGCGGTAGCTCTCTCAGCAATGTCTTCCTAGAGCTTCTGAGAGCAAAAATAGCTTATGGTTTGTCAGAGGCAGAGCCCTCCTGAAGAGAACGGAGATCTAATGCGCTGGATGGTGTTTTCCATAGCTCACGGCTTCTGCAGCCCCAAGGACAGGCTGCTGAAAGCACAGCACCGAGGGATGGATGTGACCCACGAGGAAGGCCGGTGGGAGCAGCTGGGCGCTGACCCAGAGCAGATGTGCGGCCCCGAATGTGCAGCACCTGAGCAAACACACGCCGTCCCATGGAAGATCGGTGAAAGCAAAAACCGAGTCATTACCTCTGGAAGCTGACAAACATCCCGGGCCTGGCAGGGACTAGTGGGATACAGGGAAACAGAGCAGCGGAGGGGAGGGAGGAAACCCCGGCTGCTGTTAGCAGAAAGCAGGGACGGAGCTGGCACAGCCCCCACGCAGAGCAGCTGGGGAGCGCTTCAGCGAGGACACTGTCCCGCGGCTGGTGCAGCCATTTGTTCCCAGCTTGTTTCTGAAAGAAGGGCTCAGACCCTCCGCACAGGCTCAGCCTCTGCCGTGGGGAGTTCGCAGAACCAACGGGAAACACGGCGCAAGTCTCCTCGGGGGAGAGCGGGTCCCACACCGGGCGGCGGGCATTGCCCAGGACTGGGGGATGCAGTCGTGCCCCACAGCCCGGTGCTGTGATGGTGACAAGCGGTGGAAGGGACAAGCACGAAGAGCCAGAGACCTGACCCTCGCGCTTCTAACGGGCAGTGGGGAGGGATGGGCAGGGAAACATTTCTTATCCGAAGAGATAAGTCTGCTGAAGTCAACACAGTTTCTCAAAATGGGCCGGTTTTGCCCAGTTTGCAACGAAAAGCACCTGTCTGGCTCACGGAGTTGGTTTGAAAAGAAAAAAAAATAAATGGTGCTGCATTCTCTGTAGAAGGACGCAGGGCACAGGGTGGCTGAGGGGCGTTTTGTGTGCTGTGCCTCCTCCACCTCCAACGACGCTGCCCCAAAGTCTGCAAATTTACTGGGCTTAAGAAATGCTGAGAGTTATGGGTCTAAAAGAAAGCCTGCACGAAAAGATAAAATCCCTCCCAGTGCCAGCGACACCAGAAAAGAGCAGACCCGCTGCGATTAAACAGATTTTCTCCTCTGCCCAGGTTTTGTATTTGAATCAAGATTCTTTGGAAATAAACAGACATCAAAGCTTAAAATCAGGAATCCTGGCGTCGTCTCTGTGTTGTTTACCCGTAGTGTCTGTGTTTCCCTGTAAACTCATGCCTGGCGTTCCGAGGTGGCGAGACGCAGGGCGGCCATCAGATAACCGCCGCTGTGCCAGCCTGCAGAGCCCAGCGCTCCTCCAGCCCGACACCCGGGATCAGCCGGAGCCGCCCCTCGCTGGGAGGGAACCTCGGGGAACGGCTCTCCCACACACGGAGATCCCACTGGGAATCCTGCCCCCATCTCAAAATTGTATTTCTTTGCATATCCCTGACTTAGCAGGCACGCTGGGTATCAGCTAAGTGGGAGGCGAGTCTTAAAACCGAAGTTTTTCTCCCCTGGCGCCGCTGTTTTCGTGGCGGTGCTTCCCCTCCGCTCAGCTACGGCGGAGCTGGCGCCGTTTCCCATGGGGACAGCAGCTGCTTTGCAACATGGTGCCAATCCTCAGGGCTGAAAAAAAACCCCAAAACACAAAAACCCCAAGGATTTGGGTTTAATTCTAGTGTCTTGTTCATGATTATGTTTCTGCTGACTCCTTTTACATCACCGTTCCAGTAACACTTCCCTTGTCCCAGGCAGAGCCATTTTTCACACCTAACCCCCCTCCTTGAATTCCCCCCCAAAAATAAAAACTTTGGAAACCTGCCAGAAATCAGACAGCTTCGCAGGCGGGCAGGGGGTTTCCAGGGTGCCCAGTCTGGCCGCCCTCTCGGGGCAGGACTGTCCCAGCACCACGTCCCAGCTCTGTCCCCCCGAGGGTCAGGAACCTCCTCGGGGGGGGGACACCCCCTGGTCTGGATGACAGACCCAACCGCTTTATGTCCAGTTGAACAGAACACTTTATGAACCAACAAAATGCCCTTTCGTCGTTTGGCTTTTTGAGGTTGATGGTTGTGCAGCCCTGGGCTTAACCCGCTGGACCAATTCGGGGCAGAGTCGGTTCCGGGGAACCCCCAAAACTGCTCTCCCCAGCCCCCCACCAGCCTTGACCGAGTCTTCGGAGCTGCAAAAGCTGATGGAAAATTAAACCTCACATGGATCATTTCAGCCCATAAAATATAACAGAATTTAAATGAAGAAAATACACCATCACAGTCACTCTGAGGTGGCGAGCCAGCGACCGGCGACTGGCACGAGCCAAGGGCAGTCGGGGAAAGATGCTGCCATTAACAAGTCACACGCACTTACATTTCCCCCCGTTTCCCTGCTGCCTGTTAAACAGGCGGGTCAGCGATGCCCGGGGAGCCGACGCTTGCTGGGCTGTGCCCCTCAGCCGGGGGATGGCGCTGGCTTTGCCGGCAGCCGGAGCGCTCCCGTCCCTCGCCGGCCTCGGCGTGTCCCCACGCCGTCTGATGGCATGTGGGACGCCGGCCTGGCTGGGCAATGCTGGGGGTGGTCATGCTGGCCATCAGCCCGTGCCCCTGGCCCAGCTGGCACGGCTTGGCACTGAGCTCCCGCGGCATCAGGGACAGTTTGAGGAGTTTGTTCTTCCCCTGTCCTCCATCGTTTGTCCCAGCCGCGGGGGCGAGCATCGCGAACCAGCGCGGGGAGCAAATCCGACTGAGAAATAACTCCCCCCCCCAAAAAAAAAGGAAAGAAGGAGGGATTATTTTTCAGCTGACTCATTTCATTCGGTGCTGGCTCAGGAGGGGATGAGGACAGTGACCAGGACATGCTGCTGGCTCGCCCCATCCTCTCCCAGAGCTCTGGGGGCGACTGGAGCTGCCCCAGGGCCGGGGCCAGCCTCGAGCACGGGCCCCAGCGATGGGCTGCGTCTGGCTCCGTCCTGAGCAAGAGGCAGCAGAAGACACTCAATTATCCGGGCAGTTCGTGGCTGCCTTTGTCCTGGGCGTTTGTAACCCTGGGCGTTTGTAACCCTCTTTCCACCACAACCCCTCGCCATCCAGGCAGTCGATCGCGCTGGTGTGCGAGCTGCAAACAGTTGTGCTTGTGTACTTCTGAGGGGAGAGACAATTCGGGTATCGACAGATGCTTAATGGCCCCTTGCAAGAGATGCCTGCTCCTCTCCCCGTGAACAAATGACGGGCTGTGCAGGGTGCTAGGACAACACTTTATCCACCAGGGTCATGCTCAGCAAGAGCAGAGGTTTGCTGAAGTCCGGTGGCCTGATTTAACCCACAAAACAACAGCGTGAGGCTTCCCCTTCATCCTGCCCCTCTGCCCGTGCCTTGCCCCGGCAGCTGAAGTTGCTTACTGCTCGCCGAAGCGGGACAGACCGTGCCAGAGGCTCGCGGGCAGCGGAGCCCGGCAGCACGGGCTGCGGAGTGGAGCATCCCCCTCCTTCCCGCCCCAGCAGTTTGCCCAAACCTTCCCATTCTCCCAGCGCCAGTGGCTCAGATGGCAGGGACTTGCTGGGGGCGAGCAGGAGGAGACGAGACCGTCTGTGCTGCCAGCACCCCCTGCTGCCTGCCCCACACGCGGCTGCCGCCCCACGTCTCAGCCTCCGAGGTGCTGCGGGCGCTTCTGCTGCCCGCTCTGCCTTTGCCCTGGGCAGCTCAACTGGCGTCAGCGTCGCTCCGTCCTGCCAAGGACACCCCCGGCTCCACCCCGACAGCGGGGGAGATGCCCGGCTCTGCATCTCCAAGTGAAAGGTCTTAAAGACCTTTGTGGGAGGATGTGGCCTGGCTGGGGGCGAGAGATGCTCTTTTCACGCGCCGACCCCTTCACAGAGGTGGCAGGACCTTTCTCCCGGTCCGGGGCGGTGTGTGCTGCCTGCTCCTCCCTCCCGCGCAGCCTTTCTGGGGGCGGCAGCGGCTCTGACCCACCTGCAGCTCCTGGTTGCTGGGGTGCCTGGCAGCCCTCGAGCGTGGGCACGTGCTCCTCCGGCCGAGGGGACGCCGCGGGGCCTCTGCCCAGGGTGTCGCGGTGAGGAAGGATAATTAAGGAGACGAGACTGATAGCACGGGTGCAAGCGATGACAAAAATACTGATAGATGCAAAGTGGAAGCAGTGACGCAGCCAGCACAGCGGCAAGCTGCAGCCATGCCCTGTCTCATCCATCTTCCCGCATGCATTGGTGCTTTCGCAGACTGACCCTTCAGACATGGCTCACCCTCTGACAGTGGCTTTTAAGCCTCTTCCAGCCCTCGTCCCCTGCCCAGGAGGGATGTCCCGGTCCCCAGCGAGGGCAGGAGCCATGGGACTCCCTGGCAGAGCATGGAGCCTGCAGCCATGCCGCCCTCCGCCTCTCCACCATGCTGGAAACCCAGTTTTTTTCCATCCCTATTTACAACTTTGGCAGCCTGAGACCTTTGCAGAAAATACCTCTTTTTCTCCTCCATCTCACCGATGGAGCGTTTGGGCAGCACCAAGTCAAGGGTGGAGACCTGCAGCATCCCCTTGCAATGTCCCCACCGTACAATGGTCTCCAACTCACGGGCGAGCTCCATCAGCCAGGAAAGATCTCATCTATTTGGTCTATACTTTTACGGAGCGGTAACTTTTGAATCAGTTGTGGACACTAAGTCAAACCCTCGCAAGAGGTAAAGTGAGCAGGAGGACATTTGTGAACCCAGCTTGTCACCCCATGGCAAATGGTCTCCGCTCTGTTTGTCAGGGCTCGGGTATAGCTAACTTTACGTTTAAATTTACATTTACCCTGGTGATTTGCAAAGCAGCCTTCAGGTCCCCAGCTGGGTGGGGGCAGAGCACGGCCTGCCGCGGTTGATGGCATACTGGTAGCACTGGGCTGGAAGCACAGCACTGGGACCCACATTTGTAAGATGCTGGAGCGCCCCATGGGCACCCTGGTCCCTGAGGCAGGGACATGTAGGGAAGTACTGCCCCAGACGTGCTGTACTGCACATCCCAGTGCCATCATGCCATTAATCAATGTCACTCCATCTCCAGCACGTCCCTGGCCACTGCTGTGCCCCAGGGCTCTGCTGCACTCTGCAGGAGCAGATCTGGCTGCCCACCGGTGCAGCGCCGGTCGCCTCCTGCCTCTCGCTGTTGTCAGCCAGCAGCACACGGAGCGCAGGAGGGATCTGGGCTAGAAGAAAAGCTAAGCTGATTTATTTATTAACCCAGATCCTGCAAAAGTGGGAGAAGCTGCAAAAGCCTGCCCTTCCTCCTGGCTTTATGCTTGTGACTTGGTGACAGCAGCACGAGTTTGGTTTTAAACCTCGAAGGAGCAGATATAATCCCATCATTTATGGAGCAACTCCTGTTATTTGAGGAACTGTAAGGATGTCATTTATTTCCTTCCCAAAGCCTCTTGTTCTCTGGAAATGATGTGCTTGACATGGCATCAGGAGGAAAAGGGATCCCAGAGGCCAAATACTTGGGGAACGGCGGGTCCAGAAATATTAAATGCATTTTTCAGAAAGGAGGATTACTGTTAAGATCTGTGTAGTGCACGGGAACAACATATTTAAAAGAATCCAAGAAATGCATTTGACACTGGCACTGCCTACCGCGCTTTGGCACAAGCAGCAGAGGAATCGAACCCATCCCAAAAGCCCGTTTGATGACGATCCCGATCCTTTAGAGACCGTCGGCAGAGCCCCTGCAGGGGACGGGGGTGAGGGATCTCGCAGCCGCGGCGGGGTCTGCAGGGAGCCTGCAGAAGCAGCAGGCACGCCAGGCCCGCCGGTCGCCGCAGCAGGGCCAGCAGCCAAGGAGCCGAGAGGGTCGCAGCAGCCGCGCGCGGCTCTGCCAGCCCGGTGCAGCCGCAGCTGGAGCCCATCCGTGGAGAGAAGGCGCTTCGCACGGCAGGAGGACGCGGGCTGCAACGGGCTAAAGCTGCTCGTGGGCTTCCTCTTTGTAAGCTCCACTGAAGCCAGCCTACGGGAACATCAAACGCTGACTTAAAGCAAGTGCTTTTGATGTGTTAAATTAATCCCTTTCAAACAGGGACTGGAGAGGGGAAAGCCACACAGCCATCGGGGTGCCTGCAGACAAGCCCCCTCCCTGCCCTCCTGAGAATGGCTTCAGATGCGATAAACACATTCGAGAGGCCACATAACTGATAGCCGATGGCTCATAAATAAATGTATGAGGCAGCCTTCCTTGTACTGCCCTTGTGTAACGCTGTTGGACCCAGAGAAGCGGGTGCTCCCCCCTCCAGCCTCCTCCTCCTTCGTGCCCTGCGCTGGTTCCCATCACTGGGTGGGTAAAACTCCCCATCTCATGCAAAGAAAGTATGACAGACTTAAAATTAATAATTCACACACTCCGGTCCCTACAAAAGGGCCTGTCTTTGTTAATACTGTTCAGCTCTTGCCGATAGTTTTCATCTGTTTCGGCTGTATATTGACAAGGTCATTTCTTGCAGCTCAGCTGCAGTATATAATTGCTGCTTTGCAAATTTATGAACTGGAGCCAGGCTGTGCTTCTTGTGCAATCAGCTCTTAATGAGCAACGAGCTTGGTCACCTGCCCTGAGGGATGCTCGGCCAGCCCCTGCTGCACCCCCGCTGGCAGCAGGGCAGACCTGGCTTTTGCCCTTTTGGCCCTCAGAGAGGCTCTGCCTCCCCAGGGTCTGCATTTTCTGGACCCACGCGTTGCTATATCTAAACCCATGGGACTGCAGGTAGGTCTTGACACGTGAACGCAGGGGGAGCCTCTGACCAAGTGCTCACATCTGTGTGTGTGACCGTTTCCGCTGGGGAGCTGCGGGTACCAGGTGTGCAGGTGCCTGTGTGTGCTGGAGCATCCCCGAGTCACAGGTGCCGTGTGTCACCCATGGCCACGTGGCTTGGGAGAGCGTGCTGGAAAGGGCTTGGGCTTGTCTCTGTGTGGTTCTGGCTTCCACAAGCCCTGTCCCATTGCTCTGGCGCTCCGCTCTGGCAGCAGCAGGACGCTAACGCACTGGGGATGCTAGCGCTGGCCTGCTGTGGGATATCAGAGGTGCAACCTGCAATGCCTCCAGAGGTGACGGCAGCACTGGGGGGTGCAGGTGTGGTCTGTGGGCAGGGATTGCCTCCTGCAGCCCCAGCCACCCCGGTAATGCCAGGGAGAAGGAGCACGAGGGGCGGGAGCTGCCCGGGGTCGGGGTGAGTCACTGCCGGGCGCTGGGTGTCTCTGGTGGGTGCGTGCCGGGGCAGCGCTGTGCCATGCCCACAGCAGTGGGGCAGGCTGGCTCCCTGCCCCACACCACCTTTGGGGCTTCTCAAACCCACGCAGCCAACGGGCCACGCTCAGCCTCTGGGCTCCCAGCACGGCTTTGCTCTGGAAGGTGCTGGGGCAAAGCACCAGCCCTGAACGCCTCCCTCCCTTTTACTCCCGCGGTGGGTGTGAAACACAGACTTGTGCCAGGATACAGAAGATTCCCTTCGGTCCCGGGAACAGATCAGCACATCTGCTCCCCGCGTCCTCACCGCATGCTTGGCCACAGGACCAAGACAGGAGCAAAAAGCCGGTATGGGGCTGGGACGGCGAGGCTGCCCCAGCACGCCCGGGGCTGGCTGCGAGCACAAGCCAGCTCTGTAACAGCTTGGAGTTATGGGCTCCCGCTTCCCAGTGGGCTCCTCCACCCGGCAGGGCCATGCTCAGTGCTCGCAGGTGATAAATCTCCGTCCAAGGAGGGATTAGGTGATGGTCAAAGCTATCTCTCGCTGCAGGAGGGTGCTCATTTCTCCAGGAACAGCCGGCTGCCCACTTCAGACTTTAAACATACGGCAGCTGGGTTAATTTTATAGCTCTCAGTGACTCTCCTGTGACTGAGCTCTGCAGAGAGCTAATACCAGAGGGACCCAGGGCCATGCCCTTTCCGTCGGGGGGGGGGGGGGCGGCCACCAGCTGTGGGCACACTGGGCTGCGTCTGTCAGACAGGGCAAAACCCTCACATGGGCAAGGACTGGGGAGAATAACGAGAGCCCCAAACTGGACCCACTGCCCAGACTCTCTCCAATGCTCAACAGACGGTAAGAACCCATGCGAGTCCCTTTAAACCAGAGATTTCACATAAATAGGGCTCTTCCACAAGATCTCCAGGCTTTGGCTGGATGAGCAGTAACAAGGACAAAGTCTTTTCAGGGAGAAGGAAACTGAAAGGCGCAGAGATGGCTCCAGTAGGGATCCAGAGTGTTTGCCTGGGCTCATGGCCTGGACGTACGGGCCAGTCTGGGGCAGCAGATGGGGCCGGGAACAGGGCGTCAGCTGCCGTGTTCCCAGCTGTCCCCTCATCGGCACCTTTGGCTCGCTGAGGTGCAGCCACCCGGTCAATGCAAACATTGCTGGTACTGCAAACGCCGTCCTCTGTGCTCACCTTGCCCAGTGAGCAGCAGCAGGAGGAAAATCTGGGCTTTAACTGTCCTGAATCAGCTGCTTTTAACTTATGATGGGAGTGTTGCCCCAAAGGTACTTTAATCCTCGCTGGTTATTAAATGCTGTGTCTCTGAACCACTTTTGGGGAGGAACGAGAGAGCAGCTCCCTGCCCCAAGCCCTGCCAGGGGAACCAAGACCTTTTCTGAATCTAGTCTGACTACCTCTGGACAGATTAACGGGAGGTAATTCTTCCTTCCCTTTGCAGAAAGGAGACCTTTGACTGCCTGTTCAGAGTGGACGTGAGTTTCTGAGCCCGTAAGCCCAGCACTATAATACCTAAAGCTAAACATACCTGGATGCTTCAGAGCCTGGGATTTTTCCATCACAGATTGTCCAGGACTTCAAAGGCTTTGTCGACTCTCTCATGCTCTCGCTCGGAGGAGCTGTCAGCAGTAATTGCATCGAGCCCGCTCGCCTTTCTGCCCCGCTTCACTCCAGAGCTTGCATTTTTTAGCAGGGCTCTCCAGCGGCAGCCCCAGCTCGATGCGCCCACACCGCAGGGTTTGCCGGCTCAGCCCGCCGCTGTTGAGAGGCCTCAATAAAACATCACCCGGCTGCTGCAGGGACCACGGCCGGCGTCCTACAGGCAGCGAAAGGGGAAGAAGGAGATAAAATTGCTGGCTCTGGGCTTCCACCTCCCGGCAGGTACAGGCAGGGGAGGGAACCCACCTCCTGGCACCGCCATGTGCAGTCCTGCAGAGCCCCCATGTGCTGTCCCCCTTCTGCCACACACGCCCCTGCGTGGGAGCGTGCCCCCTCCCCAGCACTCCCCTCCTTGGCTTTTCTTTCCCTGACTTCCCATTTCCCTGCGCACAGCCCGGGTCTCTGGCTCTCCCTGTCTGGAAACTCTTCTTTGTCATCACTGCCACCTCCCCGTCTCTCTGTCCTCTTCGTGAGAGGAACAGCCTGGACCTTCTCGGTGTGTCTCCGTGGCAGAGGTTCTCCCGGCATCTCCCGCAGGGCGTCGCTGGGGCCACGCTCGCCTCCTGCTTTGCACAAGAGCAGGCAGATCTTCTCCCGCTGCCCTTCTGCTCCAGTCCCACCTTGGCTTTGGCTCTGCTGTGGCAAAATAAGCTGCAGCCTTTGCTGGAAAGGTCCCAGGTTAAAATGACAACCTGGATAGAGATTATTTATCTGCAATACACAAGTACCCCAGCCCTGCCTGGGAGCAGTCCTGCACCCTGCTCCATCCCTTCTGCGGAGGGCAGAGGCTGCGGGTCCCGGGGCGTGTGAGAGGGAGGACACGATGGGGTGCAGAAGTGCAAAAGCTTCTCCCGCCGCAGAGACGGTTCAAGACAGTGATTCTGGGAAGGGCCAACTCCTCGGGCTTGCTGCTGGCTTTCATTTTTCCTGCCAATCCTCTCTTGCAAGAAGCTGAGAGCAGGACGCGTGATTCCCAGGAGCTTGGACACTTCAGTGCAAGTCCTCCGTGTGCCCACCCTCTGCTCTGGCACACCAGTGCAGGACGAGCAGATGTCACACAGCTGGGGACAGCACGGTGACGTTTCTGGATGGAACAGGCAATGAGAAGAGGGAGCTGAACGTGGGACATTTCTATGGATGGAGGGAGCTTCACCACAGAGTGGCCCAGGCCCTGGGACGCTGTGGCGGGGGGTGCCCTGACTGGACCGTGGATGGGCGGACGGGGTGTGGAGCAGGTGAGGAAGGATTCGGCCAGGGCCAAAAGGGCCAGCTCTTCTCCTCTGTCTTTCCTCTCGTGCTGGGCTCAAGGCAGAGCTGCAGACTTTGAGGGCTCCTGGGAGGTTCCCAAGAATGAGAAGCGGGTGGCAAAGCTGGTGGCATTCCCTGAAACGTAGCCCCTGCTGAGAGAAGCCAGAGCAGAGGGAAGGGATTTAGCAACTTAGATCCTGGGGAGTCTTCTGGCGGGGGAGGCAGCAAAGCTCAGCAGACACCAGAGAAGTCCTGGGGAGGGGGGCATTTAAACTGGGGGCCATGGGAAGGCAGCATGAAGAGCACTTGGTCCAGACTGATGTGATTTAGGGGTGGATGCAGCCAGAGCTCGATGTGCCTCCGGAAAGCCCGGAGCGAGACATGCCATCACAATAAATAAGCAAGGCAAATCAGGCTGCCTGCGGGGGAAAATCCCAGACGGCAGTAATGATAGGGCTGATGTGGAAAAGTTAACTAGGATTAGAGAAACTGCAAATTTCAAGTGGAAGATGACAGCAGGAGACTTCAGCTACCCTGTATAGATTGGAGCGCTGCCTTGTCAGGATAGACAGGTAGAGACAGACACCGAGATAACACTCTTGGGCACAAATGATGATCCCTGAACCAAATTGTCTAAAATCCCCAAGAAAAGCTGCTGTTCTGGACTCAATGTGGAGTGCTGGACCTGGCTCCAGCTGTGTCAGTGGGTGAAGTGCTCTGTGACAGGGACCACAGTACCATTGGGTTTAGTGCTGCAGAGGGACAGTGCAGGCCAAAGAAATCCGGGGTACATACACTCAATTTTAGGAAAGGAAACTATGTAAAAACGAGACAAGTTGTCAAAAAGAAAAAAAAAAAAAAGACAGACAGACAGCATCAAAGCGAGGAAATCCACCAAAAGCAAGAGATGGCTACAGGGTAATAGGTGCTCGGGGATGCTGAGGGCAGAGCAGAGGACGTCAGTGAGCTCTTTGTGTTGGTCTTTGCTGCCAAAGGTGCTGGGGACTCTCGTGGGTTTCTGTAGCAGATCCATCAGAGGAGGTGAATCAAGCTGAAGTAACTGTGTGGGTCATATTAGGCCAGATGCCCTCTCTGGCATCCCTAGATGTACCCAGACAAAACCAATCTAAGTCGGGTCTGTACGACACTGAACTCCGAGCTGGTGGTTACAGGTCAGGAAGGACCTTGGAGCCATCTCTGACCTCTCTGCACTCAGTGTGCAGCAGCAGCCAGAAGAAGACCTGTTTCAGGCCCTGATACCACCTGAGAGGGTGCTGGGAGCAAGACGGAGGGTCTCACTTGGCCTGTGTCCCTGGGGAGCTGAGCACAGGTCTGGGCACCCAGCTCCAGAGGGAGGTGGGGAAGATCCAGAGGGGGAGGCCAGGGCTCCATCAGTTGGAGAGAAGGCTGATGGACAGCCAGGTCACGGCTTGCAGGACACTGGGGTGATGGACAAGGCAGACGGAGAACCTCATCACCTGCGGCAGGAGGGCTGCTCCCGGCATGAGTCCCCATCTGCAGAGGACCTGGGGGTGGGACTGGCTCTTCACCACCACATTTGCAGCAGAGCCTAGGCTGCTGATCTTCTGCCAGGGCAGAGGCCGAGGTGAGACGTTTGTTTATTCCTTGGGAGGAAGCCAGAGTACATACTTCATATATTTTGATGTGAAACACTGCTTTGGACCAAAATAACCCTTCCAGAAAATTTGAGGCAGGATATTGAGCAACCTGGTCTAGTGGGAGGTGTCCGTGCCCGTGGCAGACGGGTTGGAAGTGGATGACCTTTAAGGTCCCTTCCAACCCAAACCATTCTGCGATTCTATGATATTCTGTTTGTCTTGAGCTGCTCTCGACAAAGCTTAGGAAAAGCAGTGTCACCATGGTGGAGAGGTGGAGCCTGGCCTGTGTGGGGCTGCCCCACCGGGGTGCTGCCCCCCGCCAAGCCCCTTGCGGGGGGTCTCGGTGGGCGGCGGGGGCGCAGCAGACAGACGGCTGCCTTGGCCCCCCACGGCCCTCGTGCGCTGAGAGCCACCGACTGCCGCTGACAGTGCTCTTATCAGAAAATTAAGTAGAGTAGCAGTCTTATCCCCACATCATTACAGCTATTCCTAATGCCAAAATAAAATAAATTTAAAAAAAAAAAAAAAAAAAAAGCTATTTCATGCTGTAATTACAAGTCATACAAAGAGCTGTGCTGACAGATATATAACACCCCAGTAACTGCCTCTGGCAGCCAGGCCCCGCTAACGCTAATCACGATAACGATCCCAGCAGTAATGAGAGATGAGGCAGCCCCGGCCCCGCACGGTCCCTGCCACCGCCCCGCTTGGGGCAGAGGAGGGGGGACCCCCAGCGCCCCCCCTCCGGCACCTTCCACAGCTCTGCAGCTTTCGAACCAGCCCCGCGGTGCTGCAGACACTCGGTGGCCGCACGAGGATGTCTGCGTCCACCCCGCGGCGTGGGTGTTTGCGCCGTCACCGCTCGTGCTTTAATTCTGCTTTGCTGTTTCTGTTTTCAGCACACCACCGGCAGGTTCTGTGATTGAATGGCAGACCCACGTGGGGTGTCTTGGGTGAGACGGGATGGACGCCCCTGGCCCTGGAGCCTGGCAGAAACGGTCCTGCAAGGGCCCTCCTGGTGCGCTGGCTGGAGAGGGGCAGAGGTCCTGGTGTGATGCGTTGAGGTCAGTCCAGGGGCTGTTTGGACTGAGAGCTCCTGTGCCCTCCACCTGCTCCCCCTGCACCCTCCTCCTTCACCCCCTGCCACGGCCGACCTCCGAACTCCCGTGGGATGCCTGGGCAGCCCTGAAGAGCAGGTCTCGGGGGCTGGAGCTGGCAGGGGGTGTTTGACCAAAGCGGTGAGGAGCCCCTTGGTCAGTGTGAGCTGCTCGAATTCGGTTGGTGCCTTGGGGCTTTTTGGTTGGTTTGACAAAGTTCCTCAAGCTGCAGGTCAGATCACGTCCTCGAGGGGGTACTGGGAAATATATTCTGGGACAAGAGGAAAATCCTGAATGTTTCCTTGGTTCTCCTTGACACCAGGAACAATCCCATCTCACACATGGCAGAGACCTGTCCCCGCAGGTCTCACCCCGTGCACACACACGACCCCGTGCTGCCAGCCCCAGGTTGCCTCCTGCCGTCCCACCACTCCTCTTCCCCATGGTCCCCGTGCGCCAGGCCGTGGGGACGAGCGCGTCCCCGAGGAGCTGCCAGTCCCAGCTCTGCCGCCCGCTCTCTGCCTTCCTCGTTTGCGTCTCGCTGCTTGTGCTATCTTGCATTTGCATATCATGCATATTCATTAAAGATGTATCTAATTAAATATTCATGTACGCAGTCATTGAACTTGCAATTAATCTGAAACGTGCAGTATTTCTTGTCTCCCCCCCCCCGCGAGAGGAGCCACCAGCCACTCTGGCTGGCCCAGGAGCGATGCCGGCACAGACACACACCGCTCCCACCCACCCGCTTTGCCCAAATCCCCGCTGTTTCGCGGGAGGGAGGATGGTGAGCGACCCTTCCAGGTCCGGGGCAGGCCATGGCGCACGACGGCAGCACATAAATAGGGCAGCAAAAATGCTCAGCGCTGCAGGGTGCAGAGGCTTTGCCTCCGAGTGGGGGCTGATCTTATGGCAGAGCTGCCCCCCGTCTGCCACCGCCCCACCCGGGGGGCACGGCACCCACCCGGCAGCGCCGCTCTGAGGGGACGGGGGTCACTGGATGCTGGGGCCCCCCCACGCACCCCAGGCCAGCCCCCCCGCACCCCACGCTCGGCTTCTGCCCCGGGGTGCCTGCGGGGGGCGGGTGGGCTGGGAGGCTCGCACGGAGCCCCCCCTGCTCCCGAGCGCTGCCGCCCCCGCCACACCTGGAAAGCTGCTCCTCGCAGCACCCTCGGCAGCTGCCGCAAACCCCTCTCATCTCTGCTACTAATAGTGTGTCAGGAGCTTCGGCGTCAAACGCGTCCCGTCTGACAGCCCGCCCTGGAAAAGCCGGCTTCAAACGGCACCGGCACTGACAGAATCGGAGCAGAGATGGGAACGGGGTGGCAGGGAAGCGGGGGGCAAAGCGGGCGCAGGGCTGCAGAGATCCCCAAAAGGCACAGCGGGACTGCACTGCCAGCTCCCTGGGACCCAGCCGGTCCTGTGCCTGCATCCCCCGGGCCAGCACCGCGCTCGTCCCCGGCCACCTCGCAGCCAGCTTTGGCAACTGGGGGGGTCATACACCCAGCTCCAGACCTCCCTTTCCATCACTGCCCAGGTCAGAGAGACGCAAGTGACTCCTGTGCAAATGTAACCCTTAAAGCTCTCTCTGGCTGGTTTATTAGCAGCAGCTGACAAAAAACGTGGGTCATGTTGCTTGAGTCTCTTTGCTCTGGCCAGGACACAGTCTGATGTACTGACTACACTGGGTACCCCAGACAGCAAACATTTGTTCAAACCATCAAAAATGTTTGCTAAAAGTCTCTCTAGTAGCTCCCCCGGTTTGTCTGGGGACTGTGGGCAGAAATGGAGATGTGCAGGGCTGTTACAGCTGGCCCAGAGCATCCCCCCAGATAAGCAGGAGCTGCCTTGCAAACGCAGGCAGAGCCAGCCAGAGCATTTGCTCACCTAAAAAGCCTTCCTAGCAATGTTCTCTCCCTCCCCCAGCCCTGTTGTACTGTCAGTGATATCCCTGTCTGTTATTCTTCACTTTTCAAGTGGGTTTTTAAAACCCATCTTCTTTGAAAACCCCTTGTTTAAAGTAGGAGAAAATATCCGTCAGGGTTGCAGTTTGTCAGCTCAGCGGCATTGGCTGCGGATGGAAGGCAGAGGGAAGTTTGGCTGGAGGGGAGCGAGGTGTCTGAAGAACTTTGCAGGGATCCCAGGCACAATCCCGCATCCCGGCACCGGTGGGCTCCGCTCCCGCCGGCCCCTGCCTTCTCCTGCCTGCCCCTGCCTGCCCCTGCCTCCTCCTGCCTTCTCCTGCGTGGGCGTTCGGTCCGTGCTCCCCCGCTGCAGACGCCCATGCAGTCTGCCTCAGAAGCGTGGAGGGTTGGTGATTTTTTTTAAGGCAGTAAAGTTGTTTCCTTCCTGTCACTCGCTTCAAATCAGCCAGGGAGCTGGTAGGTTTTATATCAGCGTTTGTGCAGGTGGTGGTGTGGGAAACACATCACAGCTCCCAGATGCACCGTTCTCGTACTGCAGTTCATGTTTTAGCTCTAATTATCCCGTCAGTGTTTGCCGCCACTGGGTAAGGGACACTCGTCACAAGCCCGGCGTGCTGGGAAAGGCCGGGCTGGCTTGCAGAGCCCCCAGGAGCCGTGCTCCGTGCTGGACACGCTCCTCCCCGGGCAGCCGGCACGGTGGGTCCCAGCACAGTGTGGCTGTGGGTGTGAATCCCTCCCTGCTCCCAGTTCTGGCTGGTGACTAATACCCCAGTATTAGCCTCAAAAGCCCCCAGTCATCCCCCGGGCAGCAGCAAGAGCAGGTTGCTCCCTGTCTCAGAATCACAGAATCACAGAATCTTCACGGTTGGAAAGGACCTTTGAGATCATCGAGTCCAACCAAACCCCCTACAATCTCTGCCACTAGAGCATGCCCTGAAGTGCCACATCTAGACCTTTCTTAAACACCTCTAGGGATGGGGACTCAACCCCCTCCCTGGGCAGGCTGTCCCAGTGCCTGACCACTCTGTCAGTAAAGTCATTCCTCCTCATATCTAACCTAAACCTCCCCTGCCGCAGCTTCAGACCATTCCCTCTGCTCCTGTCATCACTCACCTGGGAGAAGAGGCCAACCCCCACCTCTCTGCACCCTCCTCTCAGGGAGCTGTAGAGGGCAATGAGGTCTCCCCTCAGCCTCCTCTTCTCCAAGCTGAACATGCCCAGCTCCCTCAGCCTCTCCTCACACGACCTGCTCTCCAGACCCCTCACCAGCCTGGTGGCTCTCCTCTGGACACGCTCCAGCACCTCAATGTCCCTCTTGTACAGCGGGGCCCAGAACTGAACACAGCACTCGAGG
>VXBH01008587.1:11651-32088 GCA_013400035.1 Rynchops niger | reverse complement strand
TGAGAGCTCACTCAAGATGATCCTCTCCGTGATCTTTCCTGGTACCAAGGTCAGGCTGACAGGCATGGAGTTCCCCAGATCCTTCTTCCGACCCTTCTTGTAGATGGGCGTCACATTGGCCACCCTCCAGTCATCTGGTACCTGCCCTGTTGACCAGGATTGTTGATGAATGATGGAGAGAGGCTTGGTGAGCTCTCCCGCCAGCTCCCTGAGTACTCTTGGGTGAATCCCACCTGGCCCCATAGACTTATGTGTGTCTGGGTGCAGAAACTGATCGTTGACTACTTCCTCCTGGATTATGGGTGGGTTGTTCTGCTCTCCATCCTTATCTGCCAGCTCAGGAGGCTGAGCACCCTGGGGAGAGCTGGTCTGACTATTGAAGACGGAGGCAAAGAAGGCATTCAGTATCTCAACCTTCTCCTCATCCTCGGTTGCAACTTTCCCCCCCGCATCCAGTAAGGGATGGATCTCCTCCCGGGATAGGGATGGAGATGTACCCCAGATCCCAGGGAAGGGCTCGGTGGTGGCTCCCCGCTCTCCCTGCAAACACTAGCAGCACTGAAGTGGCTCGGGGGTACCAGGCAGGCCATAGTGGAAAGTTTGAGCAGCCTATTTTATGGCATTCTGGAGATGATGACCCCTCACCGTCCATCCCTCCCAGTGCCTGTGGCTTGGAGCAGCAAAAGGTAGTGTCCAGCCCGGCTCACTGCAGCTGTGGGGGATACTGGGCTGTGGGTAAGAGATCACAGCCTGGTTTGCTGCAGCAGAGGTTGGGAGCTGGGGACACAGCATCTTAACCAGCCCTCTGTGGAGCTTCTTCACTGAGCCCTGAGCCTCGTACGGAGCTGAGAGCAGTTTGGTGGCTCCACAGCCTTCAAGCAGCGACAGGCACGGTCACAGCAGTGCATGGAGATGGACCACCAGCTTCCTGGTGGCCTCCACAGCCCTCCTTTGTCCAGCAACGGGCTGATGTGGCCAGGTTGTCAGGCAGTGAAATCCCCGCTTCGGTACCCTCAGAAAACCCAGGTGGGGGCCCTGGGACACATCTGCAGGTGGAAAAGCTGAGCGACGTGACCTTGGCAGCCCGGGCTGTAACAGCTTCACCTGGCATCCCCGGGGGGCGCAGACCGTCCTTAGTAGTCTTTTCTGCTGGTGTTACTGCATCCATCTTGTGACTGCTGAGTGCATTGCTGCGGCTGCTCTGCTGAGCTCGCTTGGAGACATGAACGCAGACAAACCTGCTCTGGGGGGAGGCTGAGGGGCAGGAGGTTCAGGGCTGGGTTTTCTTCCTCCTCGTTGTAGGAAGATTAACATCTGGCTCCAACTGCAGGATCTACTGCTCTGATCTGCTCCACACTTCTTCCTTGCGTTGCTCAGATGCTGCAAATGGCAGCTCAGAGTATCCCCCTGGGTGCACACATTGCACTATTTGCCAGTGCCGTCTCACTCCTTTCTTGCAGGCTCTGTCAGTGTTGACCCAGGGGTCGGTGGATGTGAGGTGACTCCCTGGGATCCCTCTGTAAATACCAGCGAGGCGTTACGAGTACATGGCACAAATGCCAGGGATGAGGATGCTCCCAGTGCTGGGCAGGGCAGCCCGAGCCTGAGCGAGGCACCGCCTGGCTGCTGGGGCAGGAGCTCGGCGGCCCCTGGCCGGGCAGGAGGAGCACGCCCTGGGCAGCTTGGCCCGGGTGGAGAAGTCTCGTTGCCGATGTGACAAGGAACAGCCGCAGTGCCACAGCCACGGTGATGCTAGCATCCCGATGTGGCCCTCCGTCTCTCCCAATACTCTGGAAAGACATTTGCAAGCGGCATTTGCATGGATTTACCGTCACGCACAAGTGCCCAGGCTCTTTGCAAACAGTGTGTTCCCACCACAACCCCCCGATGAGGACAGCAGAGTCCCAGCCCTCCCTTGTTACACAGGGATAGAGGGAAGAGAAGGGTTGGTTCACGGCCACAGCAAACCCAGACCCTCTCAGGATGGGACTCGGGTGCCTGCATCCCACTCTGAAGCCCGTGCCACCCTGAGGCCCCCTGACCCACCTCGGTTCAGGCTGTGCCCAGCGGCCAGTGCTTCAGGCAGGACACAAGCATTGACCTGCCCCTTGCCCAACCTGCTCCCAGCAGGAACCAGTGCGCGGCCGAGCGGTGCCCTGCATCTCGTGATGTTTTGCTGCACAAAGTCTGAAGGACAAACCGGTCCTCTATGGCCTCTAATTTTGCTCCTTGTCCTGCCCACCCAGCTGGCACGGTGGGAGAGCGCAGGACCCCCACCAAAAGGGGCGATTTGCTGCCAGCCAGCCCCCAAAGTGCCCTCGTCCCCCACCGCCTGCCGGACAAGGGTGGTCCCGGCAAGATTTTATCAGAACCAAAGCAAGCTCAGTTTACAGAATGATAATGCTGCTCTTGTGGGTGCTTAGACACTTTCAGGCTTACTGTGGCTTATAAATAAATATTTATTATTAATTTTATTCCCTCTCTGGTGCCAGGGTGCACAGAATAAATCACTGCTGCTCTGTGATAAAGGGTCCAGGAGCCAGTCTTTAGCCTTGCCTGAGATTTATGCCCCTTTAAAAACAAAGATCTTGACAAAGAGACAGATTTCCTGGCACAGAGCAACTCCGTTTAATTAGAGAGATGATTCATGCTTTCAATCGCAGTTTAATACCAGGCCCTTTACAGTCAGCAGTAAAGCAGGAGACGGCAGGTCTGCCAGGCCCTTGAAAACGAGCCCGTCTCGGTCTCCTCGGGTGGGTGCTGTGCAGGGACAGCGTGGCCGTGCCGAGAGTCTCAGCTGCGCCCCAGCACCTGCAGACCTTCACCAGAGCCACCCGTGACCCTCTCCCAGCGGATCTGGTGCACGGGAGAGACAGACCCCCCGTGCCCCAGGGACGGTGCCAGCTCCAGCGGAGAAATCTCCCCCTTCCCCAGTCCAGCCGACACGCTCAGCCCAGGGCTGCTGCTCCAGGCAGGAGCTCTGCGCTCCTCGCCCCGTGCTCTGGCCCCCAGCATCCCTGAAGCAAGAGGCAAGCGGCTGTGCCATGGGCTACTGCTGGCCCCCGGCCACGGGTCTCATCAGGCCATGGAAGCGGATGGATGCTGGCTCCCACACTGGTGCTCTTCCACCTGGGACCAGCATTAGCAATCCCCATCCATCCCCGGGCAGGGGAAGGGCAGGGCAGACTGGTCCGAGCACCCCCAGGCTGAGCAGATGCTGCTGAAAAAGTTCCACCAAACCTCCATGGCCATGGGGGTCTCTGCAGGGGCGCTGGGCGTCTCGTGGAGGCCAGCACTGGGAAGCAAAGCTTTGGCCCTAATTCTGCTCGGAAGTGTGAGAAAAACGTCCTTGCAAGGGGGGCAAACTCATGGTGAGGCAATGCCATGCTGAGCTGGTCCGTGGCAAACAGGGGCACCGCTGTGGAGCAGCCCCCGTTCCCGGCACGTGGTGCTCAGGTTCAGCCGCTGCAGCGCCAGGGCAGAGCCCAGCCAGGGCAGAGCGCGACCCAGCGTCCTTCCCTGCCCCCCCGGGCGTCTCGCCGGAGCGGTGCGAGCCAGCCTGGCGAGCGAGTTAAGCGAGCTGCCAGCCTCGCACACGGCTACCAGCCTCGCACACGGCTACCAGCCTCGCACACGGCTACCAGCCGCATTTACGAGCCGTGACTGTCTAGACAGTTTCCAAGAGTCAGTGGCTGCCTTGCTCACTGCGCTCCCCACCATCACATCCCAGGCAACAATTCAGAAATAAAACAGACGCGGGAAAGGCCCATAAAATTAATTAGTTCTCACTTTAAATTAAGCATCTCAAATGGGTGTTTCATGGAGATTTAATTAAAAGCCTGAAAGTTACCCTGTAAGCAATGGCTGGAGCTGAGCCGGGGAGGACGGGGTGTAGGCACGGGGCTGGGACCTGGCACCGCGTCCGCGGCTGTGCCGAGCCACCAGACAGGCAGCGCGGCAGCTGCTGGGTGTGACGAGAGTGGATGAGTTGGTGTGTCCCCCTCGTGTCACTGTCTCCCCTCTTCCTACGCCCGTCCTTGCAGGGACATCTGCACCCGGAGCGGGGGCACAGCGGGGGCACACAGCTATGTGGAGGGAGACCTGGGGTGGGTGACTCTGCTAATAGGGAGGGACCTCTCTGAGGCAGAGGGGGTTTGGGGTCTGTCCCCGTGATTGTGCCTGGCCCTGGCAAGTCTCCCTTGGCACCGAGGGACGTGGCACCAGGAGGAGCGAGGGAGGAGTCCCCGGCAGGGGCAGGGGATGCCCGAAGCATGCACGAACGTCGCCAAGGCTGAGAGGGGTCAGGCTGGGTGCAGCTCGACGTGAAATCCAGTGTTAGGTCCACCGGGCATCACCTGAGGTCCCCCTGGGTGGGACACTGATGCTGGGTGTGCTTTGGTTATCCACTGGCATAAACGGCAAATTAATGGGCAAAAAACTCCACACTGAACAAACATTGGCCAAGGGCAGCCCTCTCCCCAGCGAGACACGTGCTGTCACACCATGTCCCTCTCCTCGTGCTCTGCCCTCCAGCTTAGCCCCAGCAGGGCTCCCCGTGGCCACAGTAGCGTCCCAGACTGCAGCAGGTTGATGTCCTTGGTCCCAGCGCACCGCTCAAACTTGATGCTAATTAAGAGGAAGAACTGGAGAAGGAAAAGAAGGTTATTTCCACCCCTGAAGAGCTCTGAGGTTGCTTAGCAGTGTATCCAAGCAACACCCCTTTCCGATTACAGAGATGACTTCTGCCCTTCTCCGCCACTCCTGCCTCTGGATCCTCAGTGAATCCAGGACGGGGCACCAGGAGCACACAGCAGCAGGAACAAGCTGCAGAAAAAACATCTTCGTTTCCCAGCCAGGCACGCTTCTGCCCGGGTAACCCCCACCAAACACTCACAGATGTGCTAAGGTAAGGGCTGGGGTGCCAAACAATTTCCCTCTTCTGGAGAACGGGCAGGTCTTAAAATCCAGCAGCTCTGAAGCACAAGAGCAGACTCCCTCTCTGGGTCACCATCTCTGCCGTAGCCTGGCAGCCCCTGGGGGCCGGGGACGCCTTGTTCAGCTCGCTCCTCTTGGCGGTAGCAGTGCTAGGTCCAGACAGAGCCCCAGTATAACCACAGCCCTGGTGTCAACCTGGGACTGGAGACTCCGTCACCCCGTGGAGAGGACGGCGCACCCACGAGAGAGTCCTGTTCCGTGCTGCCCTTGGAGCCCGGGCTGCAGAGCGGCCTCCCAGGGGCAGCCCCCGGCAGGCAGGCGCGTTGCCGGGTGGCTGCACAGCCGGGGTTTGTCCTTCGCTTTGGTGTCATACTCTGATTTGAGGTCCCTCATTGTTTAAATTGAAGCCCTGCAAGATGTCAAGTGCAAAACAGGCTGCAGCCGGCAGCCAGGGCTATTTTTACCCTGGGGAGCAAACAGGGACAGGTCTGTCCTTCCCTGGTCTGCTGAGCACCCACCGCCTCCAGCAGGAACGCAGCTCCTGGGGTAAGGCAGGACCCTCCCCCTGCCCGGCCGGGAGCTGGCAGCGCCGCGGCCGAGCACCCTCGCCTTGCTCCGGCCGGGCTGGCAAATGGCAGCACGGACACCAGGGAGCCCGTTATGCCGAATCCCACACGGAAAGGGTCGCTCACCGGC
The DNA here is from genome assembly GCA_013400035.1 of Rynchops niger. Lineage (NCBI taxonomy): Eukaryota > Metazoa > Chordata > Aves > Charadriiformes > Laridae > Rynchops > Rynchops niger. Next base: position 26,457 of record VXBH01008587.1, on the reverse strand, counting down.
TGTAGTGATGTGCTGCTAACACAGAACCCACCCCTCCAAGGGATCCCCCGACTTCCAAGGGGCTCTCGGCCACCTGGGGTTTGGCTCCTCAGATGAAACCCCACGTTGGGTGAAGAGATTTGGGCTGGGGGGGAGAGGCCCCTTTGAAGTCTACCTGGAGACTCCAGTCAACACACGAACCACCGCAAGGCTTCCCGGTACTACATACGTAAACTCGATGCTTAAGATATGACTTCTAACATTTCTCCCAGGGGAGCGCTGATGCTGGAGTCTTGCTGTTCCTTGACAAACTGTTTTCTGGAGAGGGGAGGGGAGCTGGAATTTGAATAATGAGGCTTTGACAGGAAAGCATCCTCTGCCTCGCTCTCTGGCTTTGTGCTGCAGACTGTTCCTTCCCCCAGGAGCCGGCAGATGAGGGAGCGAGACAAGAGACCGTGCGCAGGACCCCCAGCCCAGCAGGTCACGGTGCCGGTGCCCCCCCGCACCCCCTGTGCCCGCCGGCCGCAGGTGAGAGCCGGCAGCTCTTACTCATACGGGCCACACACGTAAGACAGGCCCAAAGGGCGTTGTTAAACGTGCGTGTCTCACCATTATGTAATGGCTAATTTACCTTAATTATATTAAACTTATAATAAACCTTTATTTTATCTCATTCGTAAACCATTTATGCTGCTCATTTTGTTGCTCTGCCCCAGCTCTCTGATGAGCAATTCCTGGCTGGTTGCACAGTGGCCCCTTCACGGGGCTGCCTGGCTTAAGTTTTTCCCCATTTTAATCCCCATACGGCTACCAACATGCCCCGGTGGCACACCAGCATTTCAGGGGCATTTGTGACTCCTGCGCAGCCCAGCCAGGTTGGACCACGCCGGTTCTCCCACCCCCCGCCTCCCCTCGGCCACTCGTGCGTCTGGATCGCACGTGGGCTGTTAGAGGTGACATTGTCCCCAACTTGCTCTAAGCCCCTCAGACTTGCATTCAGTCTGCGAGAGCCCATTAATTTGTGTCTGAGGCTTAGAGGCATCCCCAGGAATACTGCCAAAGCCTTTACCCAAGCCCAGGCGGGATCAGAAATCCCAGTGGGAACGAGAGGTTCCTTGCGGAGCTGCACCGGCACCAGGCTCCCGTGGCTCAAACAGCTCCTTCCTCCGGGATTTCCTCCCCCACCGTCTCCCTGGCTTTGGGACCTCAGAATCGTGGAAATGAGCGGCCCTGGCTCCCAGCAGGACCAACCACGCCATGCTGCCCTAGATCCTCCAAGTCCTCGCAGTCCTCAGCTCTGGTAACCCTGCGTGGTCTCCCAGTGCCTCTTTCCCCGCTGGGTCTGGATAAGTTAGCCGCGCTGCAGCTTTTAAATCTCTCTCTGCCTGCGTGTGCTCAGGAGTCCGTTCTCCCCTTGCCCCTCTGCTCGTGTGCCTTTCCATGGAGCTAATCCCCAGAACCACCTTTGGGACATCTCACTGGGTGCAAAGATGTTTGCAAACTTCATCCTCACAGGCCAAACCCCTGGGGGTTTTGCCTCCTCCGCACCTGAAGCAGCGGCACCCTGCATCCACCGGGAAGGGTTCCAGAGGAGCTCTGTGCTCACCCGGACTTCTGCAGCCGGCGGGCTGAGACCTGCCTTTCTCTTGCAAAGTCCCAAAGCGCCAGAGAGGTGAGAAGTGCCTGGGACCAGGCCATGGTGTCATGCTTACACCCGTGCAAACACCCACTTCTGTGCAAGGTCCATCTTTACCTTCAGAAGCCATTTGCTACAGAATCTCCTGAAATATATTCCATTTTAAGGGCTGTTCTCCCCACTATGTTTATACAAGTGGCCACCGCAGGGACTGCAGCCAGCATGCTTTCGTTAAGTCTGCAATAATTAGCATCACCGGCACAAGAGGCTGCTTTATGGGCCAAACGGGAGCATCATTTACTCTATGGTACCTCTGCCACTTGCAGTCGTGCAGGCTGGCGCCGTGCCCTCCGTCCCGGGGAGCGTCCAGCGCTGCTGGGCCTGCAGCAGGATCTGCCCCGTCCCCCCTGACCCGGCGAGAGGGGCTGCCCCCCATCTCCGCCACTTTATTCGTCCCCAACTGGCCGCCCTTCGTGTTAAGATCCACCGGGCTCCACAAGGGCAGCCCGGCTCCAGCCTCCCCGTCCCACAAGGAGACCCCCGCTCTCCCCCGGGGGACTCCAGGGAGAACGTCCCCGCGTCTGCTCCCCGCAAGCCCCCCAAACCCTCTGCTGGGCACCAGCCAGCCCCGCTCCCCTCTCCTGGTGCCACTGGCGGCTCAGCGCTGGGGACTTGCTGCCATCCAGTGGCCGCTGCAGACAGTGATGGAGACCTGGGTGCCAGCCCTGACCCTGGCTGCCCCAGAGGGGGGAGCACAGGCAGGAACGTGGCGGGTGGGGTTCAGCCTGGAGAAGAGAAGGCTCCGGGGAGACCTTCCAGCCCCTTCCAGTCCCTCAAGGGGCTCCAGGAGAGCTGGGGAGGGGCTTTTTACAAGGGCATGTAGTGATAGGACGAGGGGTAACGGCTTCAAACTGGAAGAGGGGGGATTGAGATGAGAGACCAGACTGCGGGGACACGCGTTGCCTGGCCCAGCACATCCCGACGAGAAACGTGGGAGAGACGGCCCTGCTCCAGCTGCCGCCCAACGCGCAGCGGCTCCCGAGCATACGGCTCTGCTGGTGCTGGGAAATCGTCACTCACGCTCAAGGCTTCGTGTAACTGATGGCAGAGCTGAACTGTGTTTAACAAAAGCCTTTTCCGCTTGGCAAGATGCATCTGCCACCCAGCTGCAGAGCCGCGAGGTGTGGAAGTGGGAGGTCGCTCCTGCTCAGCCTCCTCCTTGGCCACAGAACCGCTCCAGGGTGCCCCGCTCCAAACATCTCTCCCTGGTCTTGCCCGTAAGCTGCTAATGCCCAGGGTGACCGCCGTCACCCAGGACATCCTGCCCCATCAGCAGCGAGTACAGGGCAGAGACAGCCTTAACTGTGACTGCATCCCGGCGGCTGTTAAAGGTCCCAGCTCCTCCCACTGCCTGCAACAGGGACCCCCAAGGGGGATGCGGAGGCAGCTGTCAGCCAAAGGAGCGGACGTTTCTCCCAGAAGGATCCGCAAACACGTGCCAGGTTGGGGACGGAGTGCAGGCTGGCTGTGTGGGTGATGCTGGGGCGCAGCAGGTTCCACAGCCGCTCTGCCACTGGATGCAGGGCTGAGGGGTGCAGCGTCCCCATGGCATCCTCCGGCAGAGAGCCCAGTGTGTGTCCTGGTCCAGCCCCCTCCTTCCTTTTCCACAGTGTCACAGTCAAGGGGGTGGCAGCGAGCTCCTGCTCCCAGCCGTGACTGTGGGCATCTCCAAGGAGGGACTCTCCCCCGGCACGGATCAGGGACACAGCAGCCCCTTCACCTCCTCCCCAAAGGCTGCATATGGAGGTCCCTGCCACCAGAGTCATTAATTAGTACAACTCATTCTCTATATAACTTTTCATGGCTGTTCTTGCTGCCGCCCCTGCCGGCCACATTGCCCCACGCCTCCCGGCCCATCGGGGAAGGACCTGGAGGTGACGGCTCTGCTTTCCCCTGGCCAGGCTGTGAGCAGGACCGACTGATGGACCCTTATCACCTGGGGACGGTCGAGCGGACAGCTGAGCCACACATCCCTGTTTGATCCCCTGCACCCAGAACAGGCTTAGCTGGTCTCAGGAATGCCCACAATTTGGACAGCCTCCGTCTTCATCCTCCGACCATGGGAAACCTTGGCAAGAATGAGACTTTGTCCATCAATTTTGGCACTGATTGGACAACCATTGAGCATGATTAAATTACTTTCTGCACTCTATTGACCATAATGCAACTTCATTCGCATTAATAAAGCCCTCATCTCCATGGTCAGTCAAACGAGTGTCTTAGGTGGGGATTTACTGCGTGGCAGCTCCTGGCAGTGCCACAGCTGGGCAACCCATCACCAGTGTTAATTAAAGGCGGAATCAGAAATTATAACCATGGCTGTGCTGCTTCTGTCTTTTTGATAAGTTATAGTATCTCCCATAAATTAACAATGGAAGAAACGATGCCATAACTGCAGGGGCTTTCCAGGGAAGTGAATTGCTTTGCAGGGATGATCGTTTTTTACTATCTCAAATTACCTGTTTTCAGAAGCACCGCTGTGAGGGATGGGGGGCACTCGCCAGCCCCAGGACAAGGGAGGTGGAGGATTCCTTGGGGGCCAGACCGTCTGGAGCAAACACCGGTCCCTGGCTGGTGCCAGCACTGCAGGAGCACTGGCCAGGCACAGGAGAGGCTCCTTTGGCTGCCAGGGGTGGCCAGGGGACCTGGCTTCCAATGTCCCTCACTGTGTCACGGAGGCAAGCTGGAGACCCGTAGCATGGAGCCGGGATCTGCCTGTGAATGACGTCTGGGGACATGCAGCCATGACTGGGGCGTCCCTGCCACCCGAGGGGCACCGTTGGACGGTGGGATGGGTCTTCCATGGGTGCTGGGCACTGGGATGCCCCAGGCTGGGTGTGCGAGACCTGGATTGAACCCAACACAAGAATTCTGCGCCCAGCCCAGGCACACAGCACCCAGCCCAGACAGCCCAGCACCAGGAAAGCCTCGGTCCTGCCGTGACTGCCCTGGAAACCCCCGTCAGCCTCGGAGATGTGACCCCGAAGGCGGAAGAGCGAGCCCATCCATCCTCCACCCTCCCAGTCCCCTCTCCGCAGGCCAGGAGAGGGAAGGAGACCTGCAGGAAGGAAGGACTGGCTGATTTTCCCCGCATTTAGCTGAAACCTGCTGCTGGGTCACAGATCTGTGTGATCTGTAAATTCCCATCCCATCCCCAGCCTCCGAGCCATTCCTCCCTGGAGCATCCCCGTCCCTGCTCCCTCTCCACAGGGGTTCCGCAGCAGCGCCTGGGAGACCAAAGAGGCCATAACTCACCCTCCTTCCTGTTGCCTTGTGGCTGCAGGAAAAGGGAGACAGAAACCTGTGCTGACAAATGGTAACACAACCCCTGGGGCTGGGATGGGCGACAGGGCACAGGGTACATCCCCCTCCCTGGCAGGCGTGGGGACCGTTCCCCCGGTGCTGCCCAGGGCTCCCGCGGCACCCCAAGGCCACCGGATATTTTTGTGTGGGCTGGCACCAGTGAAGAAGGGGCGAGTCCGTGGGATCCCAGCAGGTTCCTGGGCTCCGTGCGGTGGCTGTGGCTGTTTCAGCTGTCCCTGCAGAGGCGGTGGCACCAAGCCATGGTCATCTTCTCCACCAGAACCAGGGGATGCTGCCATTGCCAGCTGCCTGCACAGTGGGGCCGTGCCACAGGCCGGGCCAGTCCCTGTGCAGGAGGATTAGCCTCCTGCCTGCCCCGGCACGCAGAGCCCTTCTCTAACGCGCGATCCCAGCAAGGCTGAGTGGCTCTCACCGCTTCCCAGCTGTGCAAACAAGTCCCTCCCTGGGGAGGATTAGCCTTGCTGCAGGAGACAGAGTCTGCTCGGGCTGGCATTGGGTGCAGTCTCCTACAATTCACCTTTCAGAAGCTGTCGCCTCCTGCATCTTGCCCCACTCCTCAGCCCCCCAGAGGCAAAGCTGGGGGGCACTGGAGCTATTGCTCTGGGGAGGCTTTTCTGCCGGTGCCCCCCACGCTGGCACTGGCTCTGTAGAGCGCGCAGGGAGCGCCTCAAACCACCTTTGCGCACCCTGCGGTCGCCCCGGCACCGTGCACCTTCCTTAGACGGAGTCACTCGGCCCCGCTCAGCCCGGCACCGGCACCGGCACCTCCCTCCTGATCAGGGACATGAAGACAAGGGACATTAGAAGCGTGGAGGAAGCAGATATCCGGGAGCTGGCACCGCTCTCTGACGCCCGAGCTGAACCAGCAAAGCGCTGAGCTGCGCCTGGCGGGTCGGAGAGCATGGGAAATAAGGCTGCAACGCCTGAAAGGAGCAGAGAAGCTGGATCACCTTCTACTGCTGAAGTCTGGGCTCCAGGGTGGGAGGAATCCTCATCAGGCACTCTGGAGAGGACACACTGCGGGCAGGGTGACCAAGGCTCCCAAAACAGCTCTTCCCTCTTCCCCCTCATACCCTGTGCCAAGTTGTCCCCTCTGGCAAGTGCTGCTGCACAGGGACCCCGGGCACGCGTGCGGCTCCTCTCCCCGCAGAGCCAGTGTGTTCCTCCGGCTTGGCTCAGAAAGGTCAGAAGGGACTTTCCCAGTGGTCCCTCACCCTCTGCCTGACCCTGTGGGTGAGGGCCAAATCAGGGCACTGCTCCTTGGGACACTGCAACAGATACCAAGGGCAAGGAGGTCTTCAAGGCTGCCCGCCTGCTGCACGCCCACAGCAGGGGTGTAAAGGCAGGTGTAGAAGGCTGGGCAGGGCAAATGTGCTGGGCAGTGTGCCTGAGTGGGGCAGTATCCCCAAAAAACTCTCCAGACAAAGCTCAGAGAACAAGGACCTGCTTGGTACCTGGCCAGGATGGGGCAGGAGACCCCCAATGTGTTCCTGGGCCACTCCAGACATAACATGTCCACAGCCCGCCGTGCTCCCACCATGCAGCCATTCACCCCGCGGAGATGAGCCTGGAGGGGGATACATCTCCTGCATCTCCAGCAACACCCCCGAGGGCCCTGCCAGAGGACACCAGCACCAGGTCTGCAGTGACACAGCGAGGGGATTTATCTGCGACGCCGGCAGTTGCTAGGCAATAGCACGTCAGGCTGATGCCACCGCTGCTGCTCCGCGCTGGTGGAGAGCTGGCAGGGTGGGCATGCTGGTATCCTCCGGGGCAGCACCCACACGCCCCGCGCCACACAGGAGCATTGGGCGCAATGGCCTTCCTCCAGCCCCAGAGGCTTTTCTGAGAAGATGTCCATGTGAAGAGAAGCCATGACCTGGCATGTCCAGAGGAGCCAAGGTCAGGGCACTTTTCTTCCCTCACATACATCTTGCAAGACCTCATCTCTCCTGATGCCCCCAAGGGGTGGATCTCCAAATGGCGAGCTCACGTCAGCCACAGAGGCGGAAGGGGATGTCCAGACACGCTCCATGCCTGCATCATCCACGTAGGGTCTGTGTGATCCAGACCAGGTGCTGGGACCTGCTGCCCTGTAAATGAGCGGGTGCTTTCAAGTCAAGTGTATACCATGAAGAGTCTTTGTCCATCTCCCACCTTCCATCAGCATGTTGCATTGAACGATGAGGTCAGGATGAGCCCCAAGGGCCTGGCTCATCCTCTGCCAGCAAATCTGAGGAGAAACAGCAGCATTATCGGGGCTGTCCCATAGGTTATTACAATGCTGCCTCTCAGTGTGTGCAAACTTCTTTGGGCCTTTCTATCTAGACAAGGGTTTTCCCTCTGAAAGGGCTGGAAAGATGAATTCACAGCCAAAAGCATTGCTCATAATTCAAAATGCTCAAAACTGGAGTTTATTGCCATGGGGAAACAGCTAGCAAGTCCCGAGGGAAAGACATAAATGTCTTGTTGAATATTTGTACATTCTTTCAATTGCCACCAAAAATAAGACATTCCTGGTACTTGCCGTGACTGCCAAAACCGGCTGGAGAACAGAAGCCCCGCAGAGAGGAGAGGATGAGGAGGGGAAGCGCACACGAGGGTGCGCATGTGTGTGGGTGCGCACATGCCTGGGAGAAGCTCGGGGCTGGTGGCGTTCGGGCCCCTTCAGAGCCGCTGCTGCCTCGCGGCTGCGGGGACATGGGACGGCTCCCACCATCTCCTGCACCCCCCGCAGCGCCTCAGCTGCCCCGTGTCCCCTCCTTACCTGGGACGATCCTGGCATGGGATCGCGTCACCCGTGTCCCCCCATGCCCACCAAACGCCAGTGACGCCCCATGTCCTCTGTCCCACCTGCCAGCTGGGCAAGGGCCACCATCTCCTGCACGTGTCACTGGGGTTTGTGTCACTTGGAGCAGGTCACAGGGAATGCAGTGGCATTCCTGAAGCATGGAAATGCCAGCAGGCGGGCGGGAGGGAATAACCTCCCCAGGCTCATGGGAACAAGGCAAGGAAATCACAGCAGAGGAGCGAGTGAGAAGCTCTGGGCAGAGGAGAGGGGCACCTGCCTGCAGTGTGGCCCTGCTGGGTGGCTTGTCACCCACAGCCACCCCAGGAAGGATTTTTCACTGCTGTACGATGTGTCTAATTGCAGCCACGGACTTTATACCCCCAATGCCAGCAATTCTTTCTCGCCAGAGGAAAGCGCAGCCTATTCTACACTTCCAATGAAACACTGAAGACGGCCCAAAACCGCCAGCGTGGTTTGTCCCTGCTCAGCCTCTGGGCAGAACCTGCCCTGGCACTCCCCGAGGCTGCCCCCACTCTCCATCCGTGGGCAGCAGTCGGCCGTCTCCAAACCCTGATTTCCAGACTGGAGGAGCAGCACGGAGCTGTGCCCCGCTGCCGGCCCTCCGCTTGCTCCGTGCTCTGCCGGACTGGCCAGCAGCAGCCCCGCACCGCCGGGGGGGACATCATTGTTTCAAGCCCCCTCCTCAGAGCATCCCTGAAGCTCCTGCCGCCCTTTCACTGTGTACCTCACGGATCCTGAGTGCAGTGTGACGATGACAGCGGGTGCTGGCCCCGGTGCATGAAGTTTCTGTGCTGCCCTCACCCCCTCACCGCGAGGCTTCATTCCCAGGCTTGCACCCACCCCCACGGGAAAGACAATTTGACTTAAACCCCCTCCAAATGAGCTGAAAATTCTTGCCTTGAAATAACCTGCCGCCCTCCGACCCAGCTGGAAGAGCCCCTCCAGTGCCAGCGTCCCGCCAGGGTCGCTCCCCGGGACAGTGACAGTCCCCGTGCCGGGGAAGGGCAGCGCATGGAAACCCACGTGCCAAGAGGGTCCTCGGCCAGGGCCTGTCAGGGCATTTTACACGATTTGCTGGAGTGTTACACAAAAGGAAAACACCCGAGACAGGCGCGGGCTGCATGACTCATCCTCGCCCGGGGAGGAAGGGCTCCCTCACCAGGGCCGCGTTAGCCCTTGGTGGGTTTGTGGTGTCCCAGCAAAACCAAAACCCACCCATTTTAGGGCACGGCCTGGGCACTTGCAGGTGCTCAGCGGAGGAGCAGCATCTCCGCTGTCTGCTGGCTCAGCCAGAACGGCCGGGCTGTGCCGCGGGGTCCGTGCTCCCAGCCAGGAGAGGAGGGGTGTCTGGATTGGCAGGTGGGGGCAGAGGAGGTGACCGGGGCTAGGAAAAGCTGCCTGTGGGAAAAGCTCCAGAAACGCTTGGCAAGGGGAAGGATCGGGGATTATTTATTGGCTTTTTCCCCTGCAAAGTCCTGGTTTCTCACCATCTGGATTGCTGCCCTCAGGAGAGCAGGCACGAGGACGGCCACACTGGGGTGACATGCTGTCACTCGGTGCAGCTGGGAGAGCAGGAGCCAGCAAGTCAGCAGGGCAGAGCCGGGGGGAGCCGGGCAGGATCGGGGGAACAGTCTATCCCCCCCTGCACAAGGGAGGCAAGAGGCTGGGGGGGAGCCATCACCCCCGCATTTGCAGCCAGCGGGGCTCGACTTGCCCTGTCCCTGCCTGACCCCATCCCCACCAGGGCAGCTGGGTTTCAGGAGAACACGGGCTTGATGGGACACCCCAAAACAGGGTGGCAGCAGCTGGGGGCACCCCCAGCCCCACTCCTCTGAGGAGAGCTGCGTCAGCCCCCCGGAGACCCCTGCAAAGGGGAAGGGGCCACGCAGGGATTCAGGGAAGCTGCCCCACACACCACCCTGCCCCATGACAGCAGCTCCGGGATGTTGCACCCCCCTGGACAGAGGAGACCCTTTGCCAGGAGACAGAGCCCAGCAGGGTCCCCGTCCCTCCGCCCGTGGTCCCGGCTCTGCCAGCAGCTGTGCAGCAGGGCCCAGGCAGGACGGCAGAACTACGGTCATCCTGCCCCGGAGGCCTCCCCAAATTTCCCGGGGGTTCTGCAGAGCTTGGAACAAGGCACCTGTTTGTGCGACACTGAGAAAAGCAGGACACGGTGGGCCAGCGACTCGCCGGGTCCCCACGCTGGGTGCGGGGCTGCAGGCAGCAATGCCCCTGGTCCCACCAGAGCCTTCATGCCCCTGCTCAGGCTGGAGGGGGGATGGGCCCCCCGCTCCCCAGCCACGCGTCCCCCTGGGCTGCCACCACGTCCCTGCGCGTGGCTGGCGGCTGACGTCAGGCAGCAGATGCCTCCTGTGCCCAGCAGCCCGGAGCGGGGGTGGCACCAGCGGGCGCCAGCAAATATCAGGGCTGCTGACGGCGCGGGTTATTCTTAGCACCCGCGGAGGCGCAGGGGGGTCCGCCCGGCAGCGTGGCTGGGAGCCGCCGGCTCCCCGGCAGCAGATGGCCCGGCTGCATCAACCGGCCCCCTCCAAGGCACCAAGCGGGAAGGGGTGGTGAACGCGGCGCGGGCAGACTGCGCCCGGAGCCCTGCCTGGTGCCGACCCCGCTGCAGCAGGGGTCTGCAAGAAGAGGGGGTGGCTCTGGAGACACCCTGAGAGCAGGACGGGGTGCTGCTTCCTCCCTCAGACCCACCCGTGGAGGGTTTTCCCAGAGTGTGCGTTGGGAAATGGGCTGCGGGACCTGGACAGACCCTGCAGCTCCCGGACAGGCGGCACATGGCTTGGGTCTGCCTGTGAGGAGAGGAGAGACCATCCACCCCACGACTGGCACGGAGCTGGCTGAGCCTGGGTCCCCCCACGGCCCCGCGCATTTCCCCCTGTGCCCTTCTTCCCAGCCCATCACCCCCTCCAGCCTGGGGGGCTGCAGGGCTTGGGTCCCTGCTCTGACCACCCCACATTTCAGCCAGGAGAAGGGGATCCCGTTTAGAGGCAAGAGCCTCTCTGTGTGCAGCGCACCAGCCTCAGCCGCCCCCTGCTCTCCAAGTCTGCACCAGCCCTGAACGAGTCCTCACCCCCTGTGGCTTCTCGGCCGGTGCCGGCCGTGGCGTGGGGCTGGCAGTGCCGTGCCCGGGTGCCAGCTGCCTCGCCTGGGGCGCGGAGCAGCCGGTGCCCTTGAGGAAAGCGGGTGTGCGGAGCTGCAGGCAGAAATCAGCACCGCCCCAGCCCTGAGAACAGCAGGACCCAAAAAGGCCAGAGCTAAACATAGGAAACCTACTTTTCAGCTGTCGCTGCCAACAGCGGGGCTGGATGCCTGCTCCCGCCTGATAGCCTCGTCCCATCACGTGGCTCTGGGATCTGGGGCTTTAGGGAGCCCGTCGTGGCTTGCAAGGCTTACGAGCGAGAACGTGGCAGCCGACGACACGTGCCGGTTGCGGATGAGGAGCTGGTGGCCGGGAAGGAGCAGGGCTGGTGTGGGGCAGCTGTCCCCATGGCAGGCGTTGCTGGCCTTGGGGCCGCCCCGAGCGGCCGCTCCCGGGCCTGCTGGAGGGGCCGTGGGCCAGCAGCCGCAGCCGAAGGGCAGAAGGAGCCGGTGACCTGCACCCCGGGCTCCTTCCAGGAGGTGATGCGACCTGCTGAAAATAGCAGCATCCCCGAAACGCTCCGGGACAGGCTCCCTGGACGGCAGCCACGGGAAGGAGCCGCGGCCCCGGGAGCACCGTGCCCAGCCCGGCCGGGCAGCGCCGGCGGCGGGACCCCGGGCCCGGGGCAGAGCGGAGGGGCAGAGCCACGGGGGTCCGGGGGGCATAAAGGGGGGCCAGCCCTGGTCGCAGGCCGGGGGACGTGTCCTACCCCCTGTGCCCACGGGATGGCAGCAGCCTCCCGCGGCTCCTGCTGCGCACCCACCCCACAGCCCGCCCCACGGGCCCGCTGTGGGGCACAGCTCTGCCCGCGGCCGCAGCCCGCGGGGGACGCCAGGCAGGGACTCCCCCTCCCCAGATTAGGGGGGATGTCTTCCAGCCGGAGGTGTGGAAGAGAAGAAACCTCAGCGCCCCCCTGCTCCCGTCGGCCCCAGCAGCAGTGGGGTCACCCCGGGACCCCTCGCCAGCCCCGCTGCCAGGCTGTGCCGACGCTGCTGACACACCGTGTGCGGGGCAGAGGGGCAAGGCTCGGGTCCCTTCCCCTCCCGTGGGGCTCAGACCCTCAGCGACCACTGGAAGGGGGGAGGAAGCGCCTCAAAAACAGTGCGCAGCATCCACCAGTGCCACAGAGAGAGGGGACACCACTGTGGCAGCCGGGGGGTCCCATCCCCCCCACCCCACCCTTCAGGAATTCGCCCGATTCCAGCATCATCCCAGGGCTCACAGTCACCCCTGCCCCGTGCCTGGACCCTCTGCTAGTGCCACCTCCACTGGTAGGGCCACGTCCTGGCCCGTCCATGGGGCTGCTGGATTGACACAAAATGAAAAGCGCTGCCCAGAGGTCTCCTTGGCCACTTTTACAGCTGTTTATCTGTAGTAGACTTTGTCTTGTGCCTTCCTTGGTTACTAATGGACTGGAAAGTACTTCATCCTCATGTGATGTGAATGCATCTTCCTCCTTCTTGCCAAATACGGAACAGAAATGTTTATTGAACACTTCTGCCTTTTCTTCAGCAGCATTAGCCACTATTAACATCTCCTGCAAGCGCCACTCTACCACCAGGATCCCTGTGCCCTGGTGCTTTTGGTGCTTTTGCCCTGCCGGATTTTGACCTGGTTTATCTCTTATCAGTTCTCTGCACTTCAGACTCACTGCTGTCCTCCGACTGCTGCTTTCTGCAACTCCTTCTATCAATCCATTTGCAATTCCACCGTACAGACTTCCTCCCGCTGCCTTCACTTCCCCTCCTGCCCATGATGGGCTTTTAAAAGCCTGCCTGCTCCTTCCCTCGGGCAGCTCCGCCGCCTCTCAGATCCTTGGCCAACCTTTCTTCAGCAGCTCCCAGTCACTTTGTCCAGATGTTTTCTTCTCCGAAGGGGTGCGGGATCTCCCGGCTGCCTCAGAGGGTTCATTGACCGTTGGTGATGGCCAGCCCAGCTTCCGCCTTGCGCGCCATCTGCCCGCTCTCACCCTCTTTCTGCCAGAGCTGGGACCCCAGCGCCCTCCCATTCCCCATCCTGGGCATCACAGCCCAGCCATCCTCACATCTCTGTCGGGTTTGTCCTGTGTCCCCGCACCATCAGGGTAGCACAACTGCTCTTTGACAGCCCACAGAGCTCAGTGTGGCTCACTGGTGGGGGAGGCATGCTCCTGCCGGGATGCAGGAGTCACAAAATCACTCACAAACCCCCCTCGCAGAAATTTCCTTTCACCTTGTGTCCCCCCAGAGCCCCCAGCACACTGCAGGCAAGTCAGAACTTCTCCCCACGTCCTTGGCCACCCTGGCCCTGGGTGCACATGTTCCACCTGTGCCTTTTTCTGGCTCTGGGTGAAGCAGCTCCCGGCTGCAGTGGTGGTGCCGGCTCACTCCAGGCTTTCCTGCCATCCTGGGGGCTTTGCTTCCTCTCTTCCCTCCTTTCTGCCCCAGCTCTGGAGGGACCATGCCCCTGCCAGAGCCTCGGGGGTTGATGCTGCAGCCGCTCTCCAGCCTCCCTGAGCCCCTCTGCCCCCTCCCCAGGAGGCACTGAGCGGGGCCGAGGGTCCCCTCCGGGGCAGGGGTCCTCACCTGGGGCCAGGGGGTCCCCTCCGGGGCAGGGAGCATCATGTGCCCTCGCCACCCATCGCCAGGCCGGGGGGGCCGCGCCCCCCCAGAGGCCCCGCTGCGGGGGCGGTTGTGGGGCNCGGGCGGGGCGGGCGGCGGGGCCGGGCGGGCGAGCAGCCGGGCGCGTCCTGCCGCCGCTCGCCCTCCGCGGCCCCGGCAGCGGCCCCGGTTGCGCCGCCGTGGCATCCCGGGATGTCCTCGTCGCCCGCGGAGGAGTGCCGGTCGCCCGTGGGGCTGGACTGCTGCAGCTGCTGCCTGGACTTGGCCAACCGGAGCGGGCTGGAGGAGGGGGCCGGGGGCGAGAACAACAACCTGGGCAGCCCCACCGTCAGCAGCTTCCGGCAGCTGCAGGAGCAGCTGGTCCGCAAGAACCTCAACACCGACAAGCTGAGCTCCATCATGCGCCAGGACTCGCTGGAGCCCGTCGTGCGGGACCCCTGCTACCTCTTCAACCAGGGCATCTGCAACAGGAACATCGACCAGACCCTGCTCTCCATCCTCCTCCTCTTCCACAGGTGGGTGTCACCGACGGATGCCGAGGGGCTGCCTGTCTGCTGGGTGCCCCCGGAGCCGGAGCTGGGCTGGCCATGTGCTCGGGAGCTGGCAGTATGGGGGCCAGATGTGGGGCCTGCAGCCCCCTGGGCTGGCAGTGGGACCCGTGTGACCCGGGGGCTGGGCAGCATTGGGGGTTTCTAGGTGGGGAGAAGCATGAGTGGCCGCGTGTGGCAGGGACCCCAGTCCACGCGCCAGGGGCAGTGCCAGCCCAGTCCTTGGGTGCAGGTCCAGGTGGCTCTGCCCCATAATGGCCAGCGGTGCCCCCCATTAGTGCCCGGTGTCTGTCAGGGCAGTGACAACAGCCTCCAGCTGCGTGTCTTGGCCCCTGGGCTCTGTGTTCATCTCCCTGGCTACATCTCATCCACGCAGACATTGCCTGAGGGGGCATGGACAGTGTCCAGCATCAAACAGGCATCATCCACTCGGTCCTGCGTGGAGAGGGGCAGCTCGTTACTTGGGAGACAGCTCTGCTGCCTCAAAAGCCAGCTTTAGAGTTAGTGAGAAACCACGTAGGGAGCCCGAGAGTCCTGCTGCCAGGTCCTGCTCTTTCAGCAGCTTCCCTGTGCCTCCCTGGAGTCCATGGAGTGGAGACAGACTTGGCCTGGGTGGTATTTCCCATCCCTGGAAAGTGGCTCTGCCCCTGACCCAGCTGCTCTGGGACGGGCTCGGGGCTGCTCCCA
>VXBH01008587.1:0-11451 GCA_013400035.1 Rynchops niger | reverse complement strand
CGACGCCGCCCCGGAGGGCCGGAGGGACGCGGGGCAGCAGCCTGTGCTGCGGGACGGTGGTCCGGGGGCTCTGCAGCCAAGGCGAGCTGGGCCAGGGGGTGTCGCAGGGCGGTGGCACCCAGAGCTGCCCTGTGGCCTCAGCAGGGGTGACGCATCCCCCCCCCAGGGCGTGGGGACACGTGGCCCATCGGTGGGGTGTGCGGCAGGCGTCTGCGTGAGCAGCAGGGCCGGCAGCGGCGCTGGGGCTGGTTCCTCCGCCGTGGGTGGGGTGGCGTGCAGGTGGGGCGCAGAGCAGCACCCACGCATTTGCAGACACCTCGCCATCCCCTCCCCTCCCTGCACACACATGCACCTGCAGACGTCCTCCTGGGCTGGCCCTTGGGGCACAAGCCACAGCTCGCTGCCCTGGCCCGACGCGGGGCGGCGGGTGGGCTCACACGTGGCCGCCCCACGCGTGCCAGCTGCCCCGGCAGTGTGCGTGTGCACGCCTCCTGGCCCCCGCCAGCGTCTCACGCTGAGCAGGCTGCTCCTCCGAGCCCTCCTTGGCGGAGACGCTCCTCCTGCCCTTGCATAACGCCGAGCTGCCGCTCAGGTGGGGAAGGAGGAGCTGGGCTGCCCGCCAAGGCACCCGGCACCCGGCCCGGGCTCCCGGCTGCACGGCAAGTGAGCAGCCAACCCACCGTGCTGGGAGGGACACAGGGGCGAGAGGTTTCCCTTCGCATCGGGAGCAGCAGACGGTTGGCATCGTGTGTGGAGAGGGGAAGCGAGACACCGTCCCCAGCGTGGGCTGTCGGGGCTGCGTGTCAGTGTCCAGGCTGCTGGGCCACAGAAGGCCCATGGGCGAGAGGGTGATGTGGGCACAGCGTGCTGCTTGTGGACTGTCCCTGCTGGGGCAGGACCCATGGTGCTCCCAGTGAGCTCCACTCCACTCTGCTGAGGTTAGAGAGCAAGCGGAGGTGCCAGGGGACCGGGGCTTCTCCCCGTCTGTGCCCCTCGGTGCCCCTTGCTGCAGTGCCCAAGCCCGTCCTCCATGCCCTGGTGTGTGTTGTGTCCCGAGAGGCTCCATCACACCCCACTGCCAGGCACCCTGCTGCCAGTGTGCTCTGGAGACTGCTTGGGTGATCCCCCGACGCCCCTGGGTGGCACGGCGTGTGGGAGCTGGGGGGCACGGCCCCGGGCACCGGAGGCAGGTGTGCCCACACCTGTGTTTGCTGTTGTTTTGCTCCAGCCTGAACTTTCTCCTCCTGGGGAATGAGCCAAGATACCCAAGAGGCGATAGCATACAAAGCGGGGGATTGTGGGTGCCAGAGGAACACCCCGATAACAGGCTTGATAAGGGCACCCTTGCTGCTGGCACCGGGGAACCCAAGCAGATTTGTGCCCCTTGTTTTAGCTGGTGTGCTCCTGGCGCGGGAGGAGGGGGAAGCCTGTGGGTGCACACGCTTGTGCGTGGCTGAAGTCCAGCATGGCACAGGAGGACCAAGCATCTGCCTCTGGAGTCCATGTCTGGCTGTGGGGCTGCTGGAGACAGTTCAGCCCATGCAGGATCAAGCCCTGGGCTCTGCAGGTCAGGGTCAGAACAGTGCTGGGGGTCTCCAACAACCCACATTCAGCATTTCCAGCCTGTCTCCGGGGGTTTCCCCTTCCTGGGTGGTCCCTGCCAGGCTCTCCGTGCTCTTTGCTTGCTGCAGGGATGCTGTGAGGGATGCACAAGGCAGGGATGCTCCGGACCAAGTGCCTACAAGGGCTGACGCTCCCGCAGGAAACCTTCCTGTTCGGCGAGTGCATGGAATCCTGTTAAAAAAGGGCTTCTCCCCTCCGTGCCCTCACATGGGGCATCATGAACTGCTCTCCAGGGAGACCTGGGCAGTGCCACGGGGCCAAGCTCGCATGGAAATTCCAGGTATAGGGAGGCCAGCTACTGCCTGGCAGCACTTGATCTCCCCTCAGATGCCAGCGCTGTGGGCAGAAAGGTCTCCGCCATCCCTCTGCAAAGCCAACGTTACCCTGAGATTGCTCATCCGAGACCCAGGCGCGAGCCTGAGCGAGCGTGGGCCGGGGAGAGCAGCCCTGTGACCGCATGGCACCTTTCCCGGGTCTGGGGGGGCTGAGGGGGCCGTCGGTGTGGGAGGGGGTCAGCGCTGTGGGGGGAGCAGCCCCCTCCCGGGTGCATGCTGGCGTGTGATTCACGCAGGGCCCCGCCTGGCTCTGGGGTGGGGAGGGGAGATACGTGCCAGCCTGCTCGCCCACACCGACCGGCCCGTGCCAGCTCTCCTTGCCCGGCCTCTCCCAGGTACGGCCTGGCAGCCTGGCCAGCCTGTGTCCCGTCCCGCTCCGGGCGCCAAGGGGACACCTCCCCCCAGCCGGACCCTCTCCGGGCACCGTGGGACCCGCTGCTCCACTGAACAGGGTGGGCAATGACCCCCGCTTTGGTCGGAGCTGTGAAAGGGGCTGGGGAACACCCTCCCCGGGTCTGGGCAAGCCAAGGGAAGGGCAGGGAGGCAGGGGAGCGCCGTGCTGCAGCGAGAGGCTGGGGAAGGATGGATCGGGGCAGGGGAAGCCGGGCAGCACTGCCTTTCCCACCATAAGGTCAGACGGGCGAGCAAGAGCTGCCCAGGCGACGATGCCAGGGTGGCATTTGTGGCACGGCACCATTTGTTCCCGTCCGTCGGGTGTCACTTTGCGGCAACGCTGCAGGAGGAGGAGACGGAGCCAGGGCGTAAAGGGCATCCCGGGGCGGGGGGCCGGGGAGCGCATTCCTGCCGGCCGAGTGGGCCGGAGCAACAAGGAGGCTTTGATGGGGAGAGGGGCCGTGTGGGAGCACGTGTGAGCGTGAGAGAGGTGTGGGTGTGAGAGCGGGGAGCCTCCCGCCGGCCAGCCTCCCCCCTGCCCCGGGGGGCAGCTCTGCCCGGGGAGGGGGTTGGGACAGCCACCCTTCCTGCTCCGGACCGGTGCGCCGGGTGCTTTTTTGCTGTGCTCTCGTGGGACAGAGCTGCACGTGGCCTGACCCGTGTCTTGGAGCGTGGTTTGCTGAGCCCTGCAGCCCAGCGAGATGCTGGGGAGCTTTGGCTTTAGCGGCAAGAGCCGTGGCTCCGGGGAGTAGCTGACCTTGGCGTGCCCAAATCCTCCACCGCCTGGAAGATGCCAGGCTGCCAGAGTGCTGTGCCCACCTGGCTTTCCATCACGGGCATCATCCTGCCACCCTGGGGAACCCCCCCCGTGACACAGCAGGCTTCAGTGTAATGCCCAGGGGCCTTCAGGGGCTGCTGGCCGGGGCAGCCCCCCAGCACCGGGCTCAGCCATGGCACACTGCGCTCGGCGCAGCCGCATGCGCTGCACCGTGGCCATCCCTGCCCGATTCTGCGCGACCCAGCTCCCTCCAGTACAGAGATTCCCCAGTGTGCCCTGGAGCAGAGGAGAGTCCTGCTCAGCACCTCCAGCCCCTCAGGATGAAACCACTTGCCCCTGGCCACGTGGCTATGGCCAAGGGGCCCCGGCACAGCTGAGCTGCAGTCCAGCGATGACAACGCCAGCTGCACAGAAACCGGTCACCTCGGCCTCCTGCGGGTGCTCGGCGCTGCCGGTCTGCCAGGGCACGCGCCCGGCTCCGGGCAGGCGGGGTGTCGGTGTCCCAAGGACAGGCAGGGACGGGCAGCGCGGCCCGGTGGGGAAAACGCTGGCCAGGATTTATTTCAAGCTTTGAACTTTAGGTATGAAAGCGGTTGGAGCTGGAAGCTGCAGCAGGCTACAGGGTCTGCCCTGGTGCCAGCAGCATGCCCACCCCTCCAGCGCCGTGCTCCCCCCTTCCCTGACACCAGCCTGATCCTGGATGGTGCTGGGGCCGGCATTGCTGAGCCTGGCTGTGAGTTGGGGCTGGGGCACAGGGGAAGCCTTTTACAGCCCGGCCGGCATCTCAGCTCCCACTGGGCACACTGGGCAATGCCTTCGCGCGAGAGCCGTGCCTCTGGCGTGCTGGGACCCGACGCCACATCCCCGGCCACCTCCCAGCGCAGGGAGGGTTAACGCTCCTGGGGGAGCACTGGGACGGAGGGGTTCGGGGCAGCTGCGTGTGCGCAGGGGATGTGACCACGGCGTGTGTCTCTGCACCCTCAGGTGGCTGCCAAGGGCAGAGAGGGTCCACGCGGACCCTGCCCTGGGGAAGCGGGTGGGAGCCCGTTTGCAGAGGGCAGAGGATCCCCCGGGGTGTGTGGGGGGGTGAGGGCTGGGGAGGCGTTAAAGGCCACAACCTGTCCCGAAGCCACGCTTTGCCCATGAGCTCCGAGTTATATTTACCCAGGTGCCGCACACTGCTGGCTTCGGGACAGGAGTTCGTCATCCTCTGTCTGTGTGCTTAGAGTTATATATATACATATTTAAGGGGTTTTTGCTGCAGAGTGACTCCAGTGGCAGAGCAGAAGGCCCGGGCCCCTCCCTGCCCTGCTGACCCCCTGCCCCTGGGGTTAGGGGGTGACCCTGTCCTCGCCGCCCCCTGCCTGCGACTCCCCTGGGGGTGGCAACCGGTGCCACGGGATAGGAGAAGACCTCCCCGTGGTCTCGGAGTGAAACCACCCTAGTGATTCCCCCGTGGCATGGAGCAGGACTGCTCCGGGCAGGTTGGAGGCAGGGGACACTCTCAGGTTGTCCCCAAGGGCTGGCACAAGCCAGGTGTCGGCTGTCAGCCGAGGCCGGGCACATGGAGAGCCACGGCAGCGCCGCAGGTACACGTCCCGCCGGCAGCTTGTTGTCTTTCATGTTGTTATTGTTCTGAAATGTCAGCGAGGGCAGGGTTTTAACGAAGCGTCCCCCGTTCGAAATGCCCAGGATTCTTCGCAAAGGCCAGGCGGGGTATTAATAACCGGCTCGGCTGAAGCTGTGCAGCCCCGGCACGTCCTTGCCTGACCTCCTGCGAGGCGCAGGCTCCCGTGCCAGCGGGGACGGCTCCTCTCCCGCTCCCCAACCCCACTGGGTGGTCCCTGGCCGGGATTTGCCCCCCCCCCCCCGGCACTGGGTCCGGACCCAGGGAAGGGGCACTGGGGGGCTGCTGGGCCTCCCCCCGAGCATCCCCATCGGGCCAGGCAGGAGAGCCCAGAGCTCGGGCAGCTTTGAAAGGGGCAGGTGCGGGATTCAAGGGTTTCCTTGAACGTGGGTGAGTCTGGGCTGGAAGAGCAGCTTTTGGTTGCATGGGGTGTCGATGTGCTGCTCTCTCGCAGCTTCCCAGCCCGCCGTCTTCTCGTTCTATAACGAGCTGCCTTCCAATTAGCGAGCCGGGCACTCCCGCACGCCGCCTGCCAGCACCCAGCCTGCCTCTCGAGCGCCCGCTCCTGCCCGCACCGTGGCCGGGGATTCCTTTCTGCGGATGCTGGAGGCCGTGCCACGGCGTTCCTCTCCTGGGCTGGGGCTCTCAGGAAAAGCCGGCTCTGCGCCAGCAAGGGGCTGGGGAGGGCAGAGCACAGGCTGGCAGCCCCCTGCCCACCGCGCGCTCTGGGGACTGAGGGCACCGCGTGTCCCTGGAGCTGCGGGGGGTCCCTTCAGCATCACGGGCCACCTCCGCTCTGTCCCCAGTTCCCTGAAATTGGACCAGAGAAGGGCAGCCAGGATCTGGGGATGATCCAGCTGGGACTGTCCAAGATGATAACAGGGGGCTATGAAACGAGGACAGGCCTGAAGTTCACAGCCCGGGCTGGCAGCAGACCTATGGGGCAGGGCATCGCCAACCAAGGGAGGTGATAACCTGGAATTCAGTGACGGGACTCCACCCCACAGGGCCCGTGGGTGTGAAATGCTGCGCGAACAGATTTGCAGGTGAAAACTCTGCTGAGGGTTCAATCCTCCCATCCTCCCTGGGGCTGGGCATCCCTGACCCGCGGGGGGCAGGGAGCGCGGCCGGGGGCTGGCTGTGCTCTCCTCACCGCGGCCAGGCGCGATGCTGGTGGGAACGGCACAGGATTTTTTGCTGGTCTGCACCATACCTGACACCCTGTGCCCGGCACGCTGTGGCGGCGGGACCCTGCGCGGGGTGTGAGCCGGGCAGCAGCGGGGTTTGCGGCAGGGTGCCCCTGGCAGGGTGCCCCTGGGGCGGCCCGAGCCGTGCCGGCAGCGACGCGGGGCTGGTGTTGACAAACACAGGCAGGGCGGGAGGTTGCGCTGCCTGGTCCAGGGCTGGTAATAAGCGGATCAGCCCTTTTTCCTCTTCCCCTCCCAGCCCAGCGTGCCCGGGGAAGCCATGGCTTCGGGGGCTCCCAGTGTAGAGCGTTGCGGGGAGGGCTCTGCCGGAGCCGGGACGTCCCTGACCTCCCTCCCCGCACCGCTGCTGGGGGGCAGCTGCTACCAGGGCGCCCTGGGTGGGGAGCACGGGAGGAAGAAGGGGGGGGGCAGTGACAAAGTTAGAGAAAGAAAAATTGCAGCTCTCAGCAGGCCGACTCTGGGGTGTGCACTCGCACGCCAGAAAACACAGAACTGGGAGTACAGCCAAGTACCTTTATCAGAGGAAGCAGGCAGCCCAACAGCTGGACATGGGGGCCTGCCAGGGCTCCCTGCTCCCGCCCCACGCTGCCTCCAGCCCAACAGGTTGGGGGAGTCCCCGTGCCACCGTCCCTGCCCGTGCCGCGCTGCTCGGCAGAGGTGTGGGCTGTGTCCCCGGCCATGGGATCTCCTCTGCCCCCGTCACAGGGGAGGACAGGTTCCCCATCGCCCTTCCCTGATTACAAACCCTCCCTGGGCTTCCCCAGCGTTAGAAAGGCCGTGACCGCCCCGCACAGCTCTCCCCGTGGCTCTGGTGTCCCCTAGACCTCGAACTGGGACTGGGACTAGGTCTAGCAAGGCCAGCAGCACTGGCCTGCAGGCAGGGGCTTGCAAGCCTGGCTGGGCACTCACAGATGCACACAGGAGGGGTTGTCCTCTGCTCTGGAGCAGCACCTGCGCTGGGCTGAGGGACTGATGAGCCCTCCAAGGCTCTGGTGGGCATGAACCAGGTCCCCATGTCAGGGGGCTCCTGGTGGCATGGGTCTGCCACAGGTCCTGCGCAGCCCCCGGAAGGCACCGTCTGAGCCGGGGATGGTGCCAAATCTGCAGTAAACAGCCTGGCCAGGACCTCTTCAGGATGAGGAAACCAAGAGCTGGCCAACTGGTGTGCTGCAGCGTCCGCAGCCCTGGTGACCGGCACAGCAGCCCCTTGCCAGCGCTGCAGGGGGCGCAGATGCAGGCTGGGGCACTGGGAGCGGGACTGCCGAGAGGGACAGGAGGTGACACGGCTGCCTGCTTGCCCGTGGGCAGCCCCTGGCACTACCTCTCCCTCCCCAGCACCAGGATAGGGCTGCAGGGCAAGACTGGGGGCTCCACAGACCTGTCCCACACCCAGCCCTTCCCTCCAGGGGCTCCCACAAGCCCCAGCCATCACCCGTGTCCCTGGCCACCCCTCCTTCAGCTCCAGCAGGGCACGGCTGGCCCTGGCGCTGGCGTTCCCAGTCCCCTGGGCCGGCACAGCCAGGGCTGCAGGATTCCAGGCTGTGAAAGGCAGAGTTTTCTTAGCTGCGTGTTTGCAAGCGGTGGCTTTTCCTCTCCCCCTCCCCTCTGACCCTTTGAGCTGGAGATCTGGCTCTGCGGAGCAGCCTGGGCAGCTTTGGCTCTGCGCCTTTCCCGTATTGCTCTCCAGTGTCTCCGAGGCCAGGCAATAAACGTTTCCCACGCCTCGGACCCTCTGAAGGGCCTTCCTCCCATTGAACTGAGTCCTTGGGAGAGAGCAAGCCAGGAACGCTGCCACGGAGCAGCGAGAACGGCCTGGAGCTGGGGGAGAGCCGAGGCTGAGGGGCCAGAGCTGCTCCTGCAGCACGGGCCGAGCCTCCAGCTCCCACCAGCAGCTGACGGGGACGGGGCATCCTTCGCCGTGTGGCATCACAGGCCTGGAACGGCTTCAGTGCCGGAGGCTCAGCATGGTAGCACATCTCATCCCGGGGGCGGCGGGGACGGGGACGCGTCCCCTGACCCACCACGCGGTGCAGGTGTGGGGTGCCAGGAGGCGAGCGAGATGTTCCCATCGCCCTGCTCCCCACGTCCCTGCTCCAGCCAGGCTTAGCCCTGCGGGGGCTGCCGCCCAGCTGTGCCCGTGCCACCGTGCCCTGTCGCAGAGGAGGGGGTGGTCACCAAATGTCACCTGGCGGCGGGCGCTGGCATCTCCCGGGCTGTCTGTGGGCTGGCACAGGGGCTGCTGCCAGCTTTGGGGTGTCCTGCAGGGTCACTGCTGGGGGTGTCACCAGCGAATGGCCGGTGTCACCATCTCTCCTAGCTGCTTGATGACAGCCACGGGGGTTTTTTCCCCCCGGAGAGCACAACAATTAGTGTCACAATTACACTATATCGCGGCTGCTGTTACTGTTCCCAAAATAACCACAGGCACGAGCCGGCCCGGCCTGACGAACCTCCCATCGCTGCAGACATGAGGCGAGAGCGGCCGTGCTGCTGCCCGGGGACGCAGCTCCCACCACTGGCCCCTCTCGCCCAGCCCGCTCCAAGGCGCCCATCACCACGGCCTCTGGTGCTGCAGAGGAGCGGGGACTCCACGGCTCTCTAGCAAGAGCAAGGGGGGACATTGCCCACCCTGCTCAGCTGCTGCCAGCCCCCGGAGGAGCCGGAGCCGGGTGGTGGGAGAGGAAGCGGATCCCGGCAGCCCTGCTGGAGTGGGGCCAGCAGCTCGGAGAGGCGTCTGCCGGGGCCACGGGGGGCTGGGAAAGGGTCCCCCGCTGTGTGGGGCACAGCTGGAGCCCCACGTGGGACTCTGCTGCGGTGGGAGGCATTCGGACAGCCGCAGAGCCCTGGGGAGAGCCGAGCACAGGGCGGGGGGCCGGCTGGGACCCCCTCTGAGATGCGGGTTGGGCTGCAGTGGGGCCGCCCAGTGGGCTGGGGGTGCCCCCCCCTGCAGAAGGGGACAGCTGAGGTACTGCCGGCACGGCGCGTGCATGCAGGGGTGCGCGGCTGCGTCAGCTGTGAGTCAGGGACACGTGTGTGCGCGGGGGGGGTACGTGCAGTGCACGTGCAGGATGCATCGGCATGCATGCACGAGTGGCGTGCTCTTGGCGTGTCTGTGCACAAGTGCGTGCGCGTGCATGCGTGTGCGTGCAGGGTGCATGAGCGAGTGTGCAGGGTGGATGCCCATGTGGGCTAGAAAAGGCAGGTTTGCATGGGGGGTCTAGGGGCGTGCCTGGGTGCACAGGGCGCGCGTGGGCATGGGCACGCAGGACTCACACGTGTGTGCGTGCGTGTCTGTGCTGCGAGGTGTGCCCACATTTGTGCGCACCCGGCGACACGTCCAGGGGCATCTGCAGCAGAAGCCGCATCCCCAAGTGGGTGTGTGGGTCGGGGGCTGCGGGGGGGTGGGCTGCATGCCTGCTGAGGCTGTGCCAGGAGGAGGAGGTAGCCCCTGACCTGCCCTGGCCGAGCAGGCTGCCTTGGGATTCCTCATTAATTAAGTGCCAGGAAGGAAAGAGAAAGCAGAGCCTTCTGCACTTCCATCCCTAAAAAGCATCCCTTTCTGGGGGTCTCACGGAGGAGGGGAGCACCTTTCCCAGCCCACAGCCGGGGAGCCCGTGCCCCACGCAGCGATGGCCGTGGTCACGGCTGTGCAGGGATGGGAAAGACCCCGGGAGGGGTGGCAGGGAAGTCATCAATTTACTTTTATTTTTGCCACAGTCCCAGCTTCATAGGAAAAATATTGGAGGTGGCAGAGCTGAAGTGATTTCCTCCCGAAGCACCATGCTGCTGCGCTTCAGCAGCCGCGGAAATGGCAGAAATTGCGCCGTGCCCATCCTGGAGCCCTTGATCCCTGGCATTAATAATTTTGGGCTTTTCTTTGGGAAGGGGGCTGAGCCAGGCCTGGGGGTGCCGTAGCACAGGAGATGGGGAGGTGGGGAAACCAAGGCACGGCTGGCAGGGCTGGGGTCTGCCCACCCCGTCTCCCTGCTGCTGCCCACCTCTCTGCAGGAGACAGGGGGTGGCACAATCAGTGATGCACCCAGCCATGGGAGAGAAAATGCCTCTCCCCTTCTCTCTGCCCTCTCCATAGCGAGACAGGCACCTTCCTTGAGCTGCAATGGGAAACCGAGTCACAGGACCCCCGGTGTGGGCGGCCGAGGGGACAGAGCTATACCCCGTGTCCCGGGGGCTGCCACCCTGCCCACCACCAGCCACCCTGGGGACAGGCGCACACAGAGCGCCTTTCATCTGCCTGCGGAGGGGGGCACTGCGCAGCTCGGGGTGGCACGCTGGCCTGCCACCCTGAAAGGGCCGATTGAGCGCAGCTGAGGTCATCCGCCCGGCGTGTTTACCCCGTGCCCGCCGCCCCAGGATGCGGCCGGCACCCCAGGCTGTCCCTGCCACCCCGCCGGGTGGGGGGACGCGGCTGCGGGCAGAGCCAGCGTCGCTGCCGGGGTGCTGGGCTGCCGGCGGGGAGCAGAGGGGCCAGAGCGGGGTGCAGGTGCCGGCATGGCCTTCCAGCCGCCGTACTCCCCAAGCCTCTTCAGGAGGAGAGACTGGTGAGTGGGGCCTGGCGGGGGGGCGAGAGGGGGGACATGCACCAGCCCCGAGGCTGGGGGGGGACAAACCTCTGCCCACTCTCTGCAGCGCCAGCGCTTTGCATGGGCCAGGCTGGCGCTAGCACAGGGGGGATGTGCATCATCCACCCCTGCAGGTGGAGGGTCAAATGGGTCCCACACATGCCCCCCCGGGAAGAAGCACCCCTCCCATGCACAATCCCCCCACCAGGGAGGAGAAGATGCGTTCTCACATCCCCACATCAGACCTGTGTGTCTCGGGGCACCTGCGTGTGCCTGGCCGTGGTTCACGGGCAGTGCAGCATCCCATGCAGGGTGCCCGTGTCTCTCACCGCTCGGGACATCGTGGTCCTCATCCTGCCCTGGGGGGCAGGGGTGCAATTTTCTGGGGAGCAAGCTGCTAGACCCTTACCCTAAGCAGCGGCCATGTTGCACTGTGCCTCAGTTTCCCTTCTGATGGGGAAATACCGCTTTGCCCACCCTCAGCCCTTTCCCTGAGGAAGGGGCACGGCAGCAGGGCCGCTGGTTGGGGCTCTTTGGGCCGCTGCCCGTGCTGGCACCCACCCGCCAGGTGCTGGCCACCCTCAGCACCCCCCAGATCAGGGGTTCGGGGTCCTCTGCAGCACCTCGGGGCCAGCGCTAACGCTTCCTCGGACGCTGCGCCGTGGGGTGGGCTCTCTCGCAGGGTCTCGTTCAGCATCAGCCCCTGCCCGGGCTTGCGAAGGACGCGCCCCGCGGGGTCGGTGGCAGCGGGGTGACCGCCCGGGCGCTGAGCAAAGTCCCCCCGGGTCCGGGTCCAGAGGGCAGAGATAAGCCCTGGCACTGGCAGGGCAGACGGGGAGGGCGGCCGAGCGCGGGGGGCAATGCCAGCCCCGGCCCCCCCGTGCTGCTAGGGGCGTTACGGGGGGCG
>VXBH01008586.1:174567-194529 GCA_013400035.1 Rynchops niger | reverse complement strand
GCCCCCCCCGCCTCCTCATTGGCAGACGCCCCCATGACGTCAGCAGCGCGACGGCGCCCATGGTAAGCGCATAGGGACGAGCAGCGCAGCTCGTGTTGGGGCCTGGTTGTTGCTGCCGCCGGTGCTCCTGGGGCTGGGCCGTGTGGTGTGTGCGGCGTCCCCTGTGGGGCTCGGCCCCGCTCGCCCTATGGAGGCTGTAGGCACCTGCTGTTGGGGGTGGGGGGAGCCTCGGGGGGGTGGCCCTGCCGGTGTGAGGCCGAGGTGGAGGCTCCCCTATAGCCGAGCCGCGGGGGGCGGTGCTTCCCGCCTTTTTGAGTCTCTTAGGGGTGCCTGGGCTGAGAGGGGGTGCGGTGAGAGGGAGTGTGGGGGTGGCCCCGTCGGGAGTGGGGCTGAGGGGCAGTGGCGGAGCCTGCGCTGAGGAGGGCTTCTCCCCGAGCACGGTGGGGTAGGCAGGCAGCCCCTCGCGTCCTGCCGGGCGGGGAGCAGCCCTCGGCCTCTTCCCTGCATCCCTATGAGCCATGGCTTGGGCTGGCGTGCGGGCTGCGTTGCCTCATCTCCCGTCGCCTCTGGGGGAGAGCGTTATGGAGTTTAGTTCTTGTTCTCTAGCTGCTTTTACCGTCCGCTTCAGCGCAAGTCCCGCTCGGCAGGTGGGACTCAAACTCTGCACGCATGCTGCTTAAAATACACACCCTGAGAAATTACCCTTTCTGTTCACTTCTAATTGCGTACAATAGGGTTTGTTGTATTAACAACACCTGGTATTAACAACACTTCCTGGGCTTGTAACAGTGTAGGGCTGTGTGAGTTGGATGATGGTTGATGGTCTTCACCCTGTTCATGCAGTATTTTCTGTAGAGGTATTGTGGTTGGTTGCAAAACCTCAGGACTCTGGCATGTCTGTGCAAGGTAGTAGCGTGTTACATGCTTCCAAATTTAAGGTAAGGGGAAATACTGCCCAGATGAGGCTTAAGCTATCAGAAGAATAACTTTCTATAGGTGATGACTTAGCGTTTTCTTATCTATACAGACCAAATATGCAAAAACTCTGGCTAGGTAAATCCAAGTAAATCATGTAATAAATATCTATGCCCTTCTGTTAATGCGATAAATGTTGTAGGATGGCACCCTTTCAAATGCTGTTGTGTCAAAGTTTGCAACTTTCCTAACTGGCAGGAGAAAGTATGCAATACAGTATTATAGAAGGTCTCAGCTCCATAAAGAGATGCAGATATCTTATCAGTAAAGGCTACCTGTATTAAACTTTCAATTTGCCTTTTTTTTCTTTATGGAAGGTAAAAATTTACTTAAGTCGTGCAGCCTTCTAATAGTAGGTTACTGACTTTGTTTTGGAGTGTTTTGGATAGAGGGAAAGAATCATCAATTCTCCATGTAGTTAAAAGACAAAGTACACACCTAACTACTCTGATGTTTCCAGGGTTTCAAGTATTATTTCAGTCAGTTATGCTCTGGAGAATTCTTACCTCTATCTGTGCTTGAAATATTTGGTATTGTAAGATGTAATGCATGATGAAAACCATATATTTACTGAACATGTTACACTAAATTATAGCAGTGTCTTAAATACAGTTGCAGTATTTGATTTGTCTGTTCCTGTTTTAACTAGAAATATAGAAAACAGCAACAAGAGTGCTACTATTCAGAGCAATTGTCTCATTACATTTGGCAAAACAGAAGGGAGCAGTTTGAAAGTAAAGCCGCTGCTCTGGTTGTGCTCAGACTTGGTTAGTTGTTTAATGTTAGCATCTCTGGGACATTGTAACACTGTTACTAGCTCTGGCAATCAAAAGGAAAAGAAGGTGGTCCTTATGAAAAGAAAACTTGTTGCTTGAATATGATTGATTGGTAGATAACATTGAAAATTCTGAAAACAAGTTAAAGTAAGAGATTCTTACTTTTTGCTGACATGACATATCTATAAAACTGCCCATCTTGGACTGTGTAATGCTTTTACTTAATAGCATTTCAACTTTGTTTTTTAAACAAAACTACTGTTTTAAACGTTTGTTTTGAAGTAATTCCCTACGTCTACTGTTTTTCTAGGTTGATCAACTCCAAAAATGTTATCTCAGTGTCTGTGCCAGGTTTACAAATGTTTATTTCTGCGCAACTTAAAACTGAATTCAATAAATGTGGCTGCTTTGGCCAGAAGGATCCATTCTTCAGCAAAAAAGCTTTCTGACTGCGAGTTAAAGGAACAAGCTGTCCAGAAATGTGAAACTGAGGAGTTGCCTCAAAGTACAGAAAACAATAATTTTGGAAGATTGCACATACCCGTGATGCTGGAGGAGGTTGTTAATTGTTTATCCCCTCAGCCAGGCCAGGTGAGTTAAATGATTAATTAACATTTGTGATTCAGTAGCAGCACAGCAAAAAAATTTGTTCAGTCTAGGGATAACTGTTGTTCAGAGGAATAAAGGGATGCTCTTTAAGAATCAGTTTCACCTTTTAAAGGTTCTATATTGTTTTGCAATTTAAATTAAGGCTCTGCATTCAAAGTAATAAAAATCTGGTACCTGTATGCCTGAATCCCCAAACAAGCGGAATTTGTTGAAACTGTAGTAATTATTTGCATAATCTCTTGCTTTGGTGCTTATCTTTCTGGATTGCTCTTGTGTATTTCTAGGGTTGTGTTAATTACTAATAGTAGCAGGGAGTTCTTATGTATGGTTATGTCATCAATTTGTAAGAGCTCTCTTTCTTTTGTGTAAGAGGTAGTAAGTATGTTGGTTTTAAAAACCATCATCATCATACCTTGTTCTGAGACACTTATTTCAATGGTCTCACTTAGTTTGAGGCATTGTATTTCCTTAGGATATGCTTACGCTGTGTAATGTGGTGCACTGTAGAGGTACTGTAGTTATAAAATGACTATGTATGGTACTAGAAATGGTTTAGCATCAGTAACATGGAAGTATTACAAGTCGTCTTACTTGGCTACAGCACTGTGAGTAGATTCCTTTTGGTATCTGGGTTAACTCGGGTCTCTCTAAACTGAAGTGTTGATGTATCTACGTTGTACTGGTGTATGCAGCGCAAGTCTACTGCTACATGCTCCATTTAAAAAAATGATATACAGTGAAATAGCTTTCGTCTGAGGGATCTTAAATACAATATCAAGTCAAAAGGATTTCTTATGCGACTTAAATGCTTATATGATTTTCACTTTTCAGATGTTTTCATCTGTGATTTTAGTGCTTTTTATGCTAGCATCATAAAATCTTATTTAGTTTTACTACAAAGATGGAAATGATACATAAAGAAGTGTAAAGTTCAAAGTGTGTGTATGTTTGTTTATTTTTCCTTTAAAACAGCATAGTCCAACAGTGGCAAGGGGGTATAGCAAGTTTGAGGTGGATTCAGGAATCAAAAAAAAATTGCGGTCAGATATTGTTGCATTGCCTTGTGAGAACTTTAGTTTGGAAAATAATGTATCTTTTTAGGTTGTTTAAAAACCAGAGAGAATCTGAATAGTGTAATTATTGTAACATACATATTGTTCTTGCATGTGTCCAAGTTTTGAAGATACCTAAACTAGTGAAAATGTAAGGAACTTCAAGTTCTGTTTTCATTCAGATGTCAGAACTCTCATGATAAATTAAATGAACATATAAATTGTGACACTGTATGTATTTTTCCCAGTTGTGTAATTTTCTACTTAAGTAAGAGTTAAGAAGAGGCTGATGAATTGACTGTTTATTAAACTGTGTTTGTTGATACAAAAATGACTTATTTGGCAACAGAACTTGCAAAAGAAACTCTATTTGTGGTTATAAACTGTGGAGAATAACTATTGTTGTCCCTGAACGCTTTTTGATAATTTAAATATTTATGAATGTAAAATAGCTTATGATTGGGGTGGGATCTTTTCAGGTCTGCATTTACATGGTTTTGGAGATTGCTAAGCTAGTGGTGAACTATTGACGGATATAAGAGAGCACAAGTGTGTTACCTTGAACAGAAGCATTTATAGTATGGCTAAGCTGCCATAACTGAAAATAAAAACAGCATTTCCATTTTTCTTTTTTTAATGATAGAGTAAATTGTATATTTGCAGCACTTTCTGAAGCCTCAAGTTTTGAAAATAAGTAGTGTCCAAAAGGATGCAATGTGTCAACTGAGTTTTGCTAGAGTAAGAATCAGTGAAATTTTAAAAAAGACTGACACTGTTTCTTGCTGACATGAATAATGTTACTGTTTCTGTTAAGGTGGATATAGAGCTGGGACTGTTGTATCAATTTACATTTTTAAGGTTATAGTCATGACTAGAAAGTCTATGAACATTTTCTTCATTTTGTGAGCAGGGATGGTAATGTTCTCACCTTGGATTTTTTTTTTCTGCTTTCTTCTCTCCTACGGATACAAAGATTTCCTTTACTCAGCTTTAACACAGTTATATTCTTTGTTATAAAAAAGCTGATATGGACCTCTATTTCTTCTTGTGTCCTAAGACAAGGAGTTGCCAATATAAAGAAAATCCAATTAGAAAGACAACATTTTCCCCATGGTTTTGGTCAGTGAATGGGGGTTTCATTTTAATTCTAGGGGTTCCTAAGAAAATAAATGTTACTGAAGTGAGTTACAGCTGAGATAAAGATGTTAGTACCCTCCTGTTGAATATTCTTGTTGACTGTCTTGTTTGTGGAATCTTGTTTGTCAGGGGTTTAAGATAGTATTTCTACTTACCTTTGAATCTTCTTTTATTGTCTTAGAGCTTGTTTCTATGAAGTCCCTGTAGTAGTCCTGTCTTTGAAACACATTGTACAAATTAGTTTTTACTGATCTACCTCACTTCTCAATGAAAAGTCTGTTGCAGTAAATCCACACGCAAGTAATTTCCTCTTTAAGTTCACTGTATTGACTAAACTACGTTTTAGTCTTCTCAGTCCACTGGTGTTTAGGCATACTTGACCAGTGTTTCTGCAGTTGTCTGGGTAGCTTCAGTTTTCCCCATTCTCTTAAAGTTTAAGGATAGCGAAGAACCAAGCGTATTTTCAGAATGAATGTCTTTGGACATCCAGAAGTATGTTTTCCCGATTTTCCCCCTACTTCTTCCTATTTTTTCCTTTGTAGTAGTCACTTGCGTTTTGACTAGAGATGTGGATCTCTTCCACATCATACAGCTATAGTGATATGAAAAAGAATTTCATTGGCAGTGTGTTCTAGTATGAGTGCCAGAGTTTTTAGTATTTTAGTTATTCTTATGGGAGTCTTATGACAAAGGTTCTTATAGGTTGCAAAGCTCTAGGAAACTATTTTGATAGTGTTCCAGCACAAACAGCGCAATTGTATGTATAATGTTTAAACTCCAACTAGAACAAAAAGAAATATTATACCCTACTCAGATTTTATAGAGAAGCCTGGAATCTGATGACATCTATCTTGAGATAGCTGGGACTTCTTGTGAAGGTATCAAATTTGATTCTTCATTAAGTTATTCAGATTATTTTTATCCAGCTTTCATTGAAGGGGGTATCCTCTTTGTCTTGGAAATAATATGTGATACCTAGCTTCTAGAAAGAGACAGGCATTTCTTAAAAACGCTTTGCCGTGAGCGTTTAGTTTTTCAGGTATATGTTGCATTGTTCTCAAGATAGCTACTATTTTCATGTATCCAAATGTCAAATGATCCTTTTTCAGCTGAGAGAGGGTGTGAGCATGGCCTTCCAAAATAACAAGAGGAAGCATAAGACATTGCTGATAGTTAAACATTGGTCTTTTGTCACTGAAGTGCTGCTTGAGCTCACCAATTAGTTTGAAGGCAGTAGCCCTTCACTTCCTGAAGTTCTGTTGCCGCTGTTGGATGTTGTTGATCTGGAGCATAGTTGTTTCCTTCCTCTTCTGTAGAGCTAGTTAGTCAAGCAATAAGTGACACTCAAAGGAAGCTGAGGTAGACTGCTGGTGTGCAAAAGCAGAGTCTATTGTTCTGAAATTGTTGTCTTAGTTTCTTTACATCCTTGTCCATATGTCAGTATTCCTTTTTCTGCCTTATACTGAGTGTTAAGCTCTTAAGGACAAAAATAACCTTTCTCTGTGCAGCACCCAGCAGAGTGGACTTCTGTTTTCTGAGAAGGGTTTCCAAGTATCATGGTCTATAAATAGTTTTGTGGCTATGCTGGTGACCAGTGTACTTACCGTAGTACTTCCAAAGCCATCTGCAAATAATTTATAACTGGAACAACCCATTTACACTAAAGGCTCTCAAAATGGAAGTTTTCTGCAGGGTGTCCAAGATAAACAGGAATTGAAAAGGGACATGGAAAAATTAATTCTGAGTTCTGAAATTTTATGAGGTATTTTGTAGGATGCAACCAAAATTCCAAGTTTGGCATGGAATATTAATTATATTGTGAGATAAATGCTGAAATACCTCTTTTGGAAAAGCACAACACTCCATGGACATAGTAACTGTTTTTATCATTTTAGCCTATTTTCCGCTGGACTTGTAAAAGTAGGTGACACAAAGAAGTGATTTATATAGTGTTCTTTATTGTAGAAACAACTATATGCTTTTGTTTTGTGGGAAGCATGCAGCAAATATCTTTCAATATGGAAATTGTATGGTTAATTTTTCAGTGGCGTCAGTGATGTACCTTAGAAAAGCAGCACAGTGGTTTATATGGTGATTGATAAACTGTTGTAAAACAGGAAGAAAGATACTGGAACTTGCAAGAGGGAATAAATTAATATAGAGAAATTATGAAAATATTCTGGGAATTACAGAACACACTTTTTTCATGATACTTCAGTGTTACTGATTCATGTTGAGAATCATTTCAGCTGATCATGTAGTTCCTGTGTACCCTCTGTCACTCTTGTCTTGCCTGATTTCCTGGTTGTGTATATTGTGAGTTTATGGAAGAGACCAGCCAGATTTCAGATCACAGCTGTGTAGGGAGATGTGGAATAAAATGTGTGTAGAGTGTGTATGTATGCAAAATGTATTAATTTTCTGTGATGTGTAATAGGAAACTTGTTACATGGAATGTCATCATATAGAGAGCGCTGTTGAAAATGTTCGGCTGAAATCGTACTCTAAAGGGGATTTTTTGGTGAAATTAGCATTTAAAGGTAGTGCATGAAAATGGAAAACGTTTTCAAAATATTTTCAAAAAAGTTGCAATTAAGATGTGCACAAGGTAGTCCATCAAATATCTATTCTTATATAAATCAATAGGATTGTGTGTTTTTTATGATAGTAGTGTCTACATGGAGATTTGGAAGACCAGAGCCCATTTGCTTAAGTTCCTTAACTTATAACCAATTGTTCTCTGCTGTGACAAGCAGTCTAAATAGAAAAGTAACAAGGTAGGAGGAGTATTATTTAACAGTGTAATGTCAGCAAATGTCGTACAAGTTCTACAGTATCTGCATCTGGGTGAGTTCTATCACGAGAGGAGAGAAGGGGACAGGGAAGAAAACAAGACAGGAGATGGTGTTCATGAACAGCTTGTCAGCTGAGGGGGTGGAGAAAGTCGTCACGCTCTTCAATTATGTGAAGTTTTGTGCTTTGCTGTCTGCAGTAGTGAGTCCCCAAAAAAATACAGGGGTTGTAAATTCCTTAATGACCGACAAATTAAAACACATATGATTTATTTGAAAGCACCGCACAACTGTTGTCAGTTTTGAAGCTGGTGTTGCTGTGTGATTAGGCTGTGGTACCAGGAAATGAAAAACATTCATGTATTGGATCTGAATGGTGGCAAGATAGGGATGAGGCATGGTGAAGAAGTCCCTTCAGATTTTACTTTTTTTATACTTGAAGATTTTGCTCTTCAGAGAGAAAGTAACTAGAAAACTTGGGTGTGGGGGAAGAATGAGTTGATGGCTACAGCTGCACAGGGAAGAATCTTTTGGTTGTAATTCTTGGACACCTGCCCAACCACCTCTTCTTCCCACCTGCAGCATGGCTCTCAGCAGGCATATCTAAATGGTATCACCAGCAACAACAACAAGACAGCTCTCACCAACTTTGTTCTACGTCTTTCTCTATTGCAGTAGAGGAAGGGAAGCCTGCAGCTGCTATCTCCAAAGAGACCAGCAAGGGAACTCGTTCTGCCTACTGAGAACAATTCCACAGATGCGACAGATTTCATTTTATTGTAATATTGGGTTAGCTTGCTGGTATCACTCTATCGCATAACAAATGATAGTGCTTCAGGAGACTATTTAAGATGCTGTGTTATAATAAAACAAGATTCAGTGGTTTCGGGTGACTCAGCTTGTAATGACGCTGTGTATGCTCTCCTTTTCTGTTGTGACAGCATTAGTCTTTGCACCTCTTGGGGAAAACTAATAAAATTCACCAGAAAGTAATCTAAGCCCTTTAAATTTTAACTTGAGTGAGCCTGTGATCCCAGACAGGGTGATAATTAATATATGTAGCTACTAATTTCCTCCCCATCTAGTACTGTGTGTCTTATTTAGTCAGCCTTTTGGCTAAGGTTTCTTATTAAATATTTGAATTCAAGTTTGCAAACAGGAATACAGACTTTTTCTACCACAGAAAATATTACTAGGGCTTTAAAAATCACAACTGGAGTATGGGGGATATCTGCAGGTTTTTTTCCTTACTTTCTTGCCTTTCTGTTAAAGGTAATCCTGTTTTGAGTAGCTTTACACAGGCTTGTTCTGCATAAAGAGATAAGCAAAGGGTTAAACTACCAAATCTGATGTTTATAATTAATGGGTATTGTAAGTCATACAAAAGTATATTCTGATTTGTTTTTTTTAATTTCTTTTTAATGCTTCTCCTCCTCAGAGTTTCTGAACATATCATCTTAATTCCAGTGGTGGTTGCTGGTAGTCAGCACCTTGGGAAAATACTTTTTTAATTGTGTTATAAACACTGAAATCAACTAATATTGTTTCGTACTCCCTCTTTAAAAACATTGTATTATCTAATATCAAATTGCTGTAGGCACCTGGCAGCCAGGATTTACCAAAAACATGTACATGGCTTTTTTGGGTTGGCTAACCATAAATATAAAAAAAATTTATTAGATTTTCAGTTGAGCCTTTGTAAAATTTTTATTGCATCTTAAGTATCTCCTCAGTTATAATTGAGGAAAGAAGTTTCTTCTGAGGTAGCTGAGGAAATCAGCACTGTCTTTCTATGTCTAGTGATTAGCTGAAGTCATTCAGACACTGAAATTTTAATTTCCTATGGAAATGTTAATAATGGCGTGCTTGAGTCATAATGTCATTAAATCTCATTCCAGACAACATTACTCTTAGGAAAATGAGTAGAGTAAATAATGCATACTCAAGTGAGGCCTGCCGGAGCTGCCTAAAAGCAGGTGACAAAGGCAGGTGGTGGTGGTTTTTGTTTGCTTCTCTAACCTCTGATCTGCATGGGAAGGGGGAAAGGGCTCAGCTGTGTTCTGTCGCATTGAGAACACTTGGTCCCAGTAATCTTTCTGGATGTTTTGCTCAGTTACATGAAATGCAGGGTTTGGCTGGCAGGTTTCACGCTATGCAAGGAATGCCCCTTGGCATATGCTAGATGGTCTGGGCCCTTTGCTTCTGGACGTGCGAGGATTCGAGTAGTTTACCAGCCAATGGACTTTTGACAGGCTTCTGTGAAGGACCTACAATTGATGACTTAGATAGCAATCGTGTATTTTAAGATAATTCGTAGGTGTTTACAGGTGCAGTATTCTGGTATGTTCTGTGGAATCAAACTAATGTATGCAGCTTTAGAAAATAAGCGAAGAAGGCAAAACAATAATAAAGAAGAGGTAAAATGCCTTTTTTTCATGTTTTTATACAAGTAATATTCATAAATAAAGAAGAAAGTATCTTGCCTATAAAATTGTTATTTCATATTTAGTGGTAATCAGAAAATTGAACCCTTGTGAAGAAATTAGATTTGAAATTAATTTTGAGGCTATTGAGTGATTATGATTGGGTGTTTCGAAATATCGTATTCATAACAGTCTTTTTTCCCCCTCTGTGGAATGATGGTTGACAGAGAATGCAAGTTACCGAAATGCTTGAGTATGCAGTATACTAGTATAATTTAGTAGCATCCTCTGTTAGTGTTCTGATGAGGTGAACGTGAAAAATGGGTAAGAATGGTTGCATTATGTTGAATAGACCAGTACTGGAAAATGATATTTTGTTGTACTTAATACATTATGTGAGAAAGTTGTTTTCCTACAAAATGCCAACTATTTATTTAGATTTCTTTTTGTAATGTAGGTTGATGGACTTGGGAGTGTAAACAACTTTTTTATCATTTCATATTCTCTCAGAAGTGCTTTTGGAAAATTACCGTCCAATTATGTTCCACGTATCAGTCCTTATGTTTTTTAAATTACATGTGATAACTTTTTTACAGAGATGAAAGGCATATGCTGTATAGAACTTATAGGAGATGTTTTTTGCTTGCAATTAAAATTCTTTTTTGCTCTGTACTTTATTTGCTTCTTTCTCTTTTCTCTAGTAATACCAGAAAAAAATGGTTTGTATGGTGTAGTATGTTACCATTAGCAAAAATATAGAGCTGTAAGATTTTTTTTTTTTCAGTCATCTTTCTTTTTTTAGCAGGTGATGTCATAAGGCCTAAGACCTCTCGATCCTTTTAAATTATTTTCGTTGACAAGTTAAGCAAGGTTTGGATGGGAATTGTGCTTCTACAGATCTGTGACTTAATCTGTACAACGTAGTGGCTCATACGTTTCGTAGCAGTGTCATCAACAGCACCTTTTTGGTAGTAGGTACAGTGTTTTTGAAAGCTTGTTTGCCTTGCGTATGTTTTGAAATTTACTGCAGGGCAACTTGGAATGACTGCTTTGCTCTACTACTTGACCACTTTTTGCTATAGATGTTTTTATTTTCCAGAAGTTCCACTTTTAATTCCTTTTTCATTGTTAATTAATTTCATAATATAACATGGCAGTATTTTGCTCCTGATTGAAGTTGACATGACATCAGACCGTATACTCAAATGCTAATTAATCTTTCATTTTTTGGAGTTCCTTATAGAAGTAACAGAATGCAAATGCAAATTGCAACTTTTTCAGAATGGGAGATAGAGACTTGAGAGTATCTAGGTGTCTGTGTACAGTATGTGGTTATCTAGACTTGTAATAATATTTTCCCTTCTGTAGGACAATAGTTCTGAAACAATTACTAAAAATCAAAGTAGATACCCTCTAGTTTAAAAACAGACATGTCTGATTTACCTTATGAAACTGGTATCTTTACTTTAAATTCTCATAAGAGAGAAGAAAGGTTATTAGTGTGCTAAAGACTAAATAATGCTTCTTACTAAATTGCAATGGTATAAAAATATCCTGATAAAAGTGTGAAAATATCTTGGACTATCTTTGACCTCTTGTTTTCTTAGTTCTACGATAATTTTCCTTATTTGCATGTGAATAACAGGAAAGTATATGTTTTAATATTTTTTTCAGCTGTGACTTTGAGTGTGTACAGTTTCTTAATTTATTTAGAGAAATATTAAAACCCTTCTAGCCTTTCTCTAAAAGTAGATTTTTCTACTAACAAATCTTTGTTGCGATCCCATGAGTAGCCAACTTTTATAGCATGTCTCACTCTGCCAACAGTTCTTAACAATCTGTTTTATTTAAAATAATTTAAAAAGCCCTGCCTTTTGGCAGGCATATAAAACAAGTATGTGTTTTTAATTTTTGTGGGTTTATTGGGAATCAAAGACAAATTCTTAGGTAACTGTTCAAAAATGAGAAAGGATTATCCTTTTTACATGGTTGATCTATGCATGCATTTGGGCTTAGTGATAGATACAATAAACAGATTTGGGATAAATAGGGAGGATGCAAGAGCCTTATCCATCGTAAGCCACATCTTGGGTCAACCAAAGAAGCAACGCTTAGAACTGAGAAATATAATAATTAAAATGTATAGATATAGGCTTTGGAATTAATCAGAGGTAGGCAGTTAGACTTTGCTTTTCAAGATTAGTCTAAAGACCTTGTTAAATGGTTTTGAGAAGCTGCACACCATTGAGCTTACGTGAGGTATGTTCTTTCAACAGATGTCGCTTCTTGTAGCAGAGCAGTAAGTGCACCCCCTGACAGAGCAGAAGAGGAGAAAGATTCATAGAAGCTCTGTTTTCTCATGGATAATTCTTTCTAATCTGCTAGTATTTTGATGACTGAAATGCTAACGTCATGGAGAAAAAAATGACCCCAAAGTGATAAATCCTTTTATGACTATTTTTGCTCTAACAAAAATAGTTGTGGATTTCTGATAGATCTAGAAATGTGATCTGATTAAACATTTTGTAAGTTTTGACAGATGCCATTCTCTAAAACCAGCAATATTGCTATTGCGAAGTCTGAAGTGAATGTACGTAGTATATATTTTGTTTGAATAGAGGCGATTTATCTTTTAATGAAGAATGTGATAGATGGATAATTGTTCAGCAGGACTGAATACAGACCTCTTTGCTAGCCTTGAATTTATAAGCAGTTGTCTAGGGAAGGTATAAAAATGACAAAGTGACCTTGGGAAATGGCATCCTATTGAAAAGCCCTTCCTAGCAGAATGTAAACCACTTATTTCTGAAGTAGTAAACTCTTACTTGGCCACAACTAGCACTTAATTAGTTATGTGGGGTTTTTTTACTCAACATTGTAGTACTTTTATCTTCTTTAGAGAGCTTTCTAGTATACACATATTTTATAACACTGATAGGATTCCTTCGTATTGCATAGATCATTTGGGATAATGTCTAAGGTGTGACTCATTGTGATGTTTTACGTAGTTATAAAATATTTGCAGACTCATCTGGATTATTTTGTCATGGAGAGATGATCTGGTTGGATTTCATTCTTTGAAGAATTTTGCAGACGCAGTCAGATAATTAAGCTTTGCTGTACTACTTTAATTACTTCTTTGTGTGACATTAACAATTTCTGTAAAAATTTGGTTTATGAATTTCTTGAGATGTTTTGGGTATGGCTTAGAATAGGTTAAATGGTTATTCACTACAGACAGTTTTGATTTGGTATAAAAACCATGAAGAAACACTAAATACACTAGATTTCTATAGCAAAAATATTTAACAACTTGGCCTATAGAAAGAGAAGTAACGCTTATGATGACTTACTGCATTTTTTTTTTTAATTTATTTCTGTAGTTGGTATACTGGAAGCATTAATAAGTATGATCTTTTTTCCAGTAAATGTGTAAAAAAAAAAAAAAAAGCTTTTTTTTTTTCCTTTTAAACTCAAGGCTATGTACATCTACTGGTCTAGCCATAGGTTTATGGTTGAACAGGTATTTGTACAGTTTATGGTTGAACAGGTATTGTTTGTACAGATACAGACATTAAAAAAGTTGCATTATACAGTGGTCTGTATTTTATATCCAGTCTTAACTCTACCAAGAGAAAGGAAGTTGACTGGAGCATCATGTAAGTGTTACAAAATGCTAAAATAAATACATGAAAAATGGATCTTGGCATGATAGATATAATTTATGTCATCTGTTTTCCAATTTGTAGGGTTTTAATAATGCAGTAGAAAACGGAATTGTTTCATTGTCAGTTATAATTGTGGCATTGAAAGGTTTCCCAGGTAGCATCAATTGTTTCTGTATTTTGTGAGCTTCCTTTGGAAAATGTTTTTAAATTAAATTAAATTAAAAAGAATACATTTTAAAATATATTTGCATTTAAAAATAATATTTTAAAAAATTGGATTTAAAAAACACTTATTTTTTTTTAGCGCAATATAAGGTTCATCTGCATTAGCATTTCAGTTCTTTACTCAAAAATCTGCTTTTGAGAGAATGTATTGATTGTCCCTGCTTGAAGCAGACGGTTCACACTGCAGTGCACAAACTGGATTTTTTCAGACTAAGCCAGGAGACGGATTCTGGGAGTGCACCTCATACTCCAACTGTTAATAAATATTCAACCTGAAGAACCAAAGTAGAAATGGTCTGAAGTAAATGCTGCTGACACACATGTAGGGTTTCACAAAATGCTTGTTCTGCCCTTTAAGAATCTTCTTCTACTGGCCTCCTAAGGTAGGCATAGCTAAAGAGTGGGTGAATAAGCTATTTATTTTGTTTTGTTCTTGTACATGGACACGTCTTATATGCTGTTAACCATTCAAACTCTACTTTGAATTCAAGATTTTTGTCTCTTGAATTATATCCCTACAACATTCGAGTTCTTCACGTTATCTTCATAGATAAATTCCTTCATTCAAATTTATGACATGGAATTTCTCTTTACAGCTGTCCGATATGGTAGCACAGCTATATTACTTCTACTTTGCAGAACTTAGAGGCATCGATACCAAAATTATGCTTTGTTGCCCAAGCAGAAATGCCACTTTTCTTGCTTTTTTGAAGAGGTTAACATCTTGAGTTAAAACATTTGGTTTAAAGCTTTGAAACACATTGGAGTGAAGATCCGCTTGCAGGTGTTGAGGTCACAGCGTGTCTGGGAAGCAGATCTAGACTTCAGGAGTTTTATAGCTGGAAGAATGAGAATCATTAGCGTGACCTACCTGCTTGGTGTGGTGACTTCCTGAGAATCACACAAGAGCTACGTGGCAGAGGTTCCAGTGTTCATCTGTCTAGCTGAGTGCATTCCTTCATTGCTGTGTTGGACATTGCAATTTCCAGTGTTGCTTCACTTTTGAAAAGAAAACTCAAATTGAAGCAGTTGATTCATTCCTACAGGGTTTGCTGGAAGAGCCAGGCTGAACAGGTAAGCCAGTGAAGTCGTGCTGCCACTGAAGGGGGCGAGTCCTGTTCTGCAAATCATTTAAATACGTTAATATGGCAGGAGGCAATACAGCTTTTTCTTCTGTATTAGTTTTCTGTGCCATGCTGGTAAGTTAAATTGGCTTATGGAAGTACCTAGTAAGCACCATGGTGGGACGAATGAACTAGAAGAAGGAAGACTTGCACATGAGAATTGCATATTTTTCTTTGCTCCCCAGTGCTTAACACCTTGTGGAACCATACCCTTAGTACCCATTTTTGATATGTTGTCATTCTCTGACTCTGTAAGGAGATGGAGTATGCCTGTTCCCAGTGAAGCTACAGCTTTTTAAATCAGTAAAAATTAATGTTAAATACTGAGATTCATAGATCCTAGTGTAGGTTCTGGGGAAAACATGCTTTGATTTAAGATTCTGCCTTAATTGCAACATTCATGCTCATTTTATCATTAAGGCCAAATTGGACGGGGCTTTGAGCAACCTGGTCTAATGGGGGGTGTCCCTGCCCGTGGCAGGGGGATTGGAACTAGATGATCTTTAAGGTCCCTTCCAACTGTAACCATTCTATGATTTTAACCCTCAGGAGCTTTACCTTGTTCCACCCTTTGCCTAAAATACAACCTTTTTTCCAAGTTTGTCTGGTCCTGCTTATCCGATGGCTTAACACATCTCAAACTGCACTGCACACGGTGCTATCTGGATATACATTCTTGCTGCTTCTTTTGCTCTGCTGATTGTGCAGCCACAAGTGCTGTGTGGAGTGAGCTCACACCAAAACTGTCAATTTAGTTGCCATTGGTTTTCAGGTAGATAAAGAAGCTGATCGAACCTGTTGCTACAGGGCCAGTGTGCAGCTAGAGCTGAAGATAGTGAGCAGACGGTTCTTTTGAGAAACTATGAGAGGTTTACATCAGTTTGTACATATGTACGGTTGGGCTTCTTCTCACCAGGTTGCCTGTCTCAGTTCTGGACACCTCTCGTCTGCTCTTCTTTGATTGCTGCCTTTGTATTGGCAGAATTCGAGCGGAATCTGAGAGAACAAGAGAGCCAGCTTTCCTTTTCTGGGATCTTGTGCTTGGCAGCTTAGATGTCATAGCCTGAGCATTCACAGAGACCAACTGGAGACAAGTCTTGATTTTAAATTTAGTATGTTTTTGGAGGTCCATGAGAATATCAATAGAAGAGTCTCTCACCCAGAACTATCTTCCCGTTATTTTTATTTCAGAACTTAAAAATGCTGTTACTGATTAGTGCAATGGTAGAATTGTTATAATTTTAAAATAAGCAAACATGTTTTTCCTCTGAACAAGGAAATGGCTGAAGACTTTTTGTCACGCTTTCCCACCCTCATCAGCTGAAGACCGACCTTCTGACATAGAAAAGCCTCCCATTGTTAAAATCAGTCAGTACTCGAAGCAGCAGAAAACAGGATCTTTCAATGAAAAAGGATAGATATTTTATTAATAATAAATAAGGCTACTTGAGCAGCTTACAAAAAAAGATTTAAAATCTGCTGCTTCAGCTTCAAACTGTACAAAGCATTACTTGTATTTTGATTTTTTTTTTTGAGATGTTTATCTGAAACAGTTAAAACCATGCTTATGGAATTCTCTCCTCATAAACCTATTTGAGCAGTTATGTCAGTATGTACTTTTGGTCATCTAAATTTAAAACAAGACTTTTGCTAAGAAGGTCAATGAAACTACTTTCCTTTTGATCTTGCATCCTTGTGGGTGCCTGGATAGTTCTGTAAGAAAAGTTTTGGTGGATGAGTCAGTGCACTGAGTCATAGGCTGCATGAAGCCTGTAGTGCTCTAGACTAACTAATTGGTAACAGTCTCAAATTTAATTAAAGCACAGTTGTCAGCTCTGTGTTACTGATTGACATCCCACTGAAGTATTTTGTTTTTAGCAACTTACATTAATTGTTCTTTGCTGTTAAAATGTGTGTGTTCTAAGATCTTATTTTTCTTGAATAGACCTGCCATTGCCATTATCTTTTACTATCCTCTTTGAATTTTTGCTTTGAATTTTTTTTTTCCGCTGTTAGGTCACATATTCGGTAATTATGCTTTTTACCATGCCTGTGGATTTACAGATGTTTAGAGTCCTTTGAGGATTTTTTTTAAAGTTTTCTTCATTAAGAACTGTCCTAATAGCACTGATGAATATTTTTTTACTTTTCCTAAACTTTTGTAAGCATTATGCAAAACTTCTTAGAAATGAAAAAAAAAAATATATTTTTTTTTTGTGTTGGCTTGCAGATCCCATTTTCAGTTTTGCTAGTTTTCATTTCTAATGTTCATCTTGTGTTGTACCCTGTTTTATAATAATGATTTTTTTTTTTTTTTAATCCCAGTGCCTGCCCATCATCCCCAGATGATGGCAGTGATTTCCAATATCATTGGTGCCTTTCTCCCTTCTGTGCTTCAGTTCCTTGGGGGGTGTGTGTGTGTTTCTTTCCATGATGCAGCTTGGGGAGGTAAAGAGCTAGATGGGGGCAGGGGAGAGTAGGACATGTCTTGAAGCTGCCCCTTTCATTAAGGGAAAAAAAACAGCCTCAGGGTCTTGGCAGAAAAGCATGATTCGAATTTATTTTTTCTTTTTTATGATCTGCGTTGTTAAAAAAGCCCCACCTTACTGGCTTTGTGTAGGACTCCTGCTTGCTCCAGCTGAGAATTAAGGAGTGAAAACTTCAATGGATGGTGGCTTTCTTTGCAACAAAGCTTCTTATTTTTAAAACCTTTGGGACAATATTTTTGAACTTTCAGAAGCTGTCTATGCTACTTCCATATGTGATAAATACTGAAGCTGGGATGGTGAAGAAATGTTTCTCTAGAGACTTGAGGATGTAGATGGTTTGATTACGTATTGTTTTTCTCATGAACAGTTTTTCCTCTTTCCTAAGCTCTTTGGATCTAAAGATCTTGCTAAATCACAAGACCATCAGTGTAATCCAGTGCTGGTTCACATTAGAAGTATACCTGACCAGGGGTCCAGTCTCTGTCAGTGCCCAACAGCAGGTGCTAATGGAAGCCTAGCAGAAGGGGGAAACAGAGAATGATTATTTTTTTACCTTGTATTACCTTTAATGTTACGACAGTAGTTGAAGGACATCCTTGAGGGGAAAAGGAAAAAAAAAAAAAAGTTGAGGGCTGTATTCATGTAATATAACCAGTATAATAATTTTTTCAAGTTTGCTCTCTAAAAAAAATGTGTTAAATATTAGCCCTCTACCGGCAACATGATATCCATAGTCTCAATATTTGCATGAAAGGCACTTTTTTTATTTGTTCTAACTTGATGCCTGCTAATATCATCAGGTTCCCTGAGCTCTTGTATTTTGAGATAAGTGAATCATACCATCTGCTACAGCTGTATAAAAGCAACGTTAATAGTTCTCCACAGAAAATTGCTGGAGCCTT
This sequence comes from Rynchops niger, assembly GCA_013400035.1. Classification (NCBI taxonomy): domain Eukaryota; kingdom Metazoa; phylum Chordata; class Aves; order Charadriiformes; family Laridae; genus Rynchops; species Rynchops niger. The sequence continues at coordinate 176,357 of VXBH01008586.1, read as the reverse complement.
CGGATGTTGTATTGGACCAGAGAGATGTGTCCTAGGGGACTCTTTTCCAGATTTCCTATTACCTTGTCCTCATCTAAGCCCAGTTTCATATAAAGCAGCAGTGATGGAAGGTGTTCTATTGTCTCCTGAAACAATCATTCAGTTAGTTCTGAAATTTGTTCTTTGAATGGGATTTTCTTGTTTTTCTGGATTGTAGATTTCCCTCACATCAACTTTCTACTCAGAATGCAGGGCTTACTGATGCAGTTCATTTTCAGCCTTCTTCCTTTCTATAGGATTTCCTCCTTCGTGCATTTTTCCTTTGTTGTCTTTATCTTGATTTTTATCCAGTTCCTCTTCTTTTTAGCAGTTCTTCCTGTTTCCCTAATTGCACTCTTATTCTCTGTCAAAGTATCTATTTTGGTTTTGCATATAATTTAAGGTATTTTAAAAACCTACATTTCTAAATAGGTTTAAGGCTGTAACTTTTTCATGTAGGTGTTAGCTCTATTTAATCAGTTTGTGAAGATGTTTAGATGTTTTGAATATGGCCACCAAAATAATATTTATCCTGGAAATAGTAATAAAATTAATTCTTTAAGAGAAAAATGCAGCATGTTTCAAAGCATCTTTTTCAATTTGAAAGAAGCAGTAAAGATTTAAAGCAAAGCTTACACTTGCCTTACAGTCATTGAGGAGAATAAGCCTCTACTTGGAGGTATCCAATTTCTATATAGAATAAAACTGGGTAAAAATCTTCCACTTCAGCTAAACTTTTCTTGCTCTATGCAGAAGATTTAGGAAAAGATTTTTGTGGTGGAGAGCTGTAGCTTGGATTTTAAACTCAGTAATTTGGGAACTGTCATATTCTGGTTTGTACAGTAGCAGCAGGAGTAGTGTCTTCAGCGATAAAGTTGTGTGATACGATTTCTTTGTGAAGTAGTAATAACTCTTGGACAAGTGCATTGTTGCTCATATAATCTTGGTTATAGAGTTAAAAGTGGTGATAGTTTCCTATTTGTTCTCATCCTGTTTGCCACACACCATTTGTGGCAAACATTTGTGATATAAATCATAGAATACCGGGCTGGAAGGGACCTCAGGGATTATCTGGTTCGACCTTTCTTGGCAAAAGCACGGTCTGGACAAGGTGGCCCAGCACTCTGTCAGCTGAATTTTAAAGGTGCCCAATGATGGGGAAATCACCACTTCCCTGGGGAGATTTTCCCAGTGAGAACAATCAGCCATTGGAATAACTTCTCTCTTGTGTCCGGTCGGAATGTCCTCAGGAGTAACTTGTACCCACCACCCCTTGTCTTTTCCATGTGACTCCTTGTAAAAAGGGAGTCTCCATCTTCTTTGTAGCCACCCTTTAAATGCTGCAACATGGAGATAAGGTCTCCCCTAAGCCTTCTTTTCTCAAGGCTGAACAAACCCAGTTCTCTCAGCCTTTCCTCATATGCAGTGTTCCCACTCCTTTGATCATCTCTGTGACCCTTCTCTGGACCCTCTTCAGCCTGGGGCAAAAACTGAACACAGTATTCCAGGTGTGGCCTGACAAGCACTGAGTAGAGTGGGGTGGTGACTTCTTTATCTCTGATGGAGATGCCTGTGTTGATGCAAGCCGGTATCCTGTTGGCTTTTTTTGCCGCAGCAGCACACTGTTCACTCATATTGAGCTTGTTGGCCGCCAGGACCCCCAGGTCCCTTTCCACAGAGCTGCTCCCCAGCCGCGTAGATCCCAGCCTGTGCTGCACTCCTGGATGATGTTTTACCAGGTGCAAGACTTTACACTTGTCCTTGTGGAACTT
>VXBH01008586.1:114607-169265 GCA_013400035.1 Rynchops niger | reverse complement strand
TACCAATAGTACTTGGCTTTGCCTTTTTTTTTTTTTTTTGCATGTATTTTGGTACAATTTATGAGATGCTGGTAATTCCAAGTTATGCTGTCACTGTCCCCTGTAACTCTGGTTTGTTGTCATCTTATTACTCGCTGCTGAATAACACACGCAAGATAGTGAAATGATTTATCATCGACTTGCACAGAAAGGAAGTAACGGGGTTAGGGTTTGCATTAAGGAATTTAACTCTTTCGTGTAGTGATTTTAGGGTAATGACGCACTTGTGGTATTTAGAGTAGCTATTACTATTTTTGAATGATTCCACGCTTTGGAAGAAAATGGAAGATTGGCCAGCAAAACCTCTTCTGTTGCTCTCACTTGTATAGGCAGAGTAACTGGGTGCATCAGCCAGGATGAGGATGGTGTGTGGTTAAATATAATCAGAAGAGAAGAATCCTCCCAGCTTAAAATAAGCATAAGGCATTATGTAAGATTTTGTTAAGCAAACAATTGGAAAAATATGTATTATACCATTAAGATATTTTATTATTTTGACTTCTGTATTCTGTTTGAGCAGTTGAATATCTGATATGGATGAGGCCACGCTGAGCAACTCGGTGCAAGTGCCATGTAAAGAAAATTGGAATGTTGATATACAATGGAGAAAATAACCAGTTATGAAAATTGTCCAGTTGTTTCAGTAACTGATGTTATATCTTCACTGGTGTTTGCTGTATTCACAGCCAGAATGCTGAGCTGTGCGTTTGATTGCTGTTGGAAAAATCTCTCTCACTTACAGTTAAGATTTCCAGAGGTTTCTGCTTCCGTCCAGTCCTGTCTGCCTTGTCCTGACTTGTGTGGTCCATGGCGTTGGAACAAGCTCCATCTTTCTAGGGTGTTGCGTTCAGATCAGGAATGTACACAAGCTTGGCACTTTTCTGGATAAAGAACAAATAAGTGAGGTTAAGCAGGATATTAGCTATTAAAGAATGAATCCCTTCCTTTGGCATGCTCTCCTTGTATTTATTTAGGCTTCTCCAAGGTGGTATTAACTCACTATGTGCTGTAAAGAGGGAATACGAGTAATTGTGGCTAAGGTGGATTTTTGGGAAGTTTACACAAATATTCTCTGATAATACATTAGCTGTATTGGGGCTACTACTCTAGTTTATTTTAAGCAGTAGAGAGGTTTGACCTTTCCATTCCCTCTGAACATATGTAGTTGGTTTAGAGATAAGTTACATGTACTTGGTGACGATTTTATTTATTTAGCTTTATGAATCTATACTTTAGGATGTGATAAGTGGAACAAAGGAAATCAACGACTTTTAAATAGTTCCAAACTGAAGCAGTTAATTGTAAACTAGTTTTCTGGTGATAAATCTGATGCAATCAATTTAGAATGTCAAACCAGTTTTTCTCAGAAGGTTGAAAGGAAAAGGGAGGGTGTGATGAAATACCTTCAGGTGGATACAGTTTGGGGAAGCGTTCTTCAGTAAGTTTTACATCTGAGCATGTGCCTGGTGTGTCACAGTACTAGCAAAGCGAAGAACAGGACAGCACACGCTGGGGGATGCAACAGCAGGCAGTAAGAAAGGGTAATTGTATGGTCATGTCTGGAGGAGCTCAACAGTACTGAATGTGTTGAGAGCTACATCCAAAAAGATGTTTTGATGGCTCAGATTCTGCTTGTGGAAGAGAAGATTGAAAATAATGCTTTTTAATTTTTCTTCCTGTGCAACTAACTTTTGGATGGAAATACGGGACAAAGCTAACAACTATGAAACTAACAGACCCAGCTAGTTGTGCACGTTGATTCCAGGACCACTAAGCACTCTAGGCAAGTTCATAACATTAAGCCCATGAATAGTCTTTTGGAAGTAAATGAAACTACATCTGAAGAGAAACGTGTTTTAATTGCTTTGCTCTGAGGGAGATGACTATTAATCTGTGTAATTACATGGAATTGTTACTGTTATCTGTATGGTCTTTCCTACTGTCTCACCTGTTTTTTTGATCTTGTCTTTAGATAAGTTCATTTGAAAAGAACTGTATTGTATGTGTGTACGGTTCATAAAGCAAATGAGTTTTGCTAATCGTAATTCCTTTGACCTCTAAGAAATGATCATGGTATACATGTATCATTATAGCAAAACTGTGAGTAAAACAATTTATTTGCAGACAATAAGTAATAGGCAAAGGGGAGGAAATAAGTTTTCTGTATTTACGCTCTTTATTCTCCTGATAAAAGCTGTCTTATTTCCTGTGTATTTGTAGGGATTTTTTTAAAACAGGTTTTTTACACTGACAGTAGCATGTTAAGTAGCATTGTTCCCTTTTGCTGTATTTTAAACTAATGCTGGTTTAGAACTCTTTGATTCAACTACAGTGTATATCTAATCTGTGTAATTAAGTTAGACATAGTTGCTTTACGCTTCTTCTTTCAGCGAATAGGAACTAACAGAGTTGAGCCAAATCAGCACCTCATATTTTACATGCTGCCACAGGTAGTGCTTACTTCGTAAACAAAGGGTGGTGTCAGAAAGTGAAGAGTTTGGTATGCTGTTTATAAAAACATATAGTTTATTATGTTCTTAATGCATGTGTTTATTCTTTGTGTAATTAACAGCTTAATGTCTTTTTTTAAAAATAATACCTCCCCAAAAAAATTTGCTTAACATAGTTACGCCACTGTATTCCACGATTTCCAGCATTGCATGTTATATTAAAATACACAAGTAATACAGTTGAGAATGGGTTTTTTGCCTTAAAAAGGAAGTGAAGGGGCCCTTGTTCAGACTACAGATTGTGGATACATGTTTTTTTTCAGTGACTTATGACAATGCTGTGGACACTTTAAACATGTTTTATTACTATAATTACATGTTGCTGATTAAGACTTCCTATATTACTATTGAACCAGCTGTGGGCTTTCCACAAGAGGTTGGAAGTTCCTGATGTTCGATTATACGTTCTGAAGGGCAGAGTAGCTGCCTTCTGTAATCAATGAATTATATGAAAACTGTATAGTTCTACAAGATTTTTATGCTCATTATTTTTGCTAGTAGTGAATGACTGGATTTTTCTCAGGGTCCGTGTTATGTTTTGATTGCTGTATTAATGTAATAAAAAGTATTAAAGTAAATGATAAGTCATACTGCTCTCAGTAGGAGTCTGAACTCATATTTGTGGTAGGAAATTAATCTGGTTTTAATTGCCTGTGAGTCTGAAGTATGTTCCTCTTTGTAAAGCTGATCTCACATAAATATAAATCAGTAACTGCCTGTTCTTTAATTATGTATTAGTGTATTGTACCTGCATACTAGATGAGAATATGAGCATCTCCAGTTACGGTGTATTGGAGGTCATTAAATCTTCTCTGCTCTATGAAGTTTAGTAGTACTGCATTTCTAGTTACTGAAAAATGTACTATGTGTTTGGTGCTTGTTTTAGAGTGGCTGTGTTTAGCTACAGTAAGACAATCACTTTATAAGTAACTCCATAGGGATTTTTGACAATATGGAAAACAATTGCGGTAAAACATACAATAAAACTAGAAAAGTACTTTTTTAAAAAAATCTGTGATTATAAATAATTTTGAAATCTTTTAATGTAAAATTAAAAATTGTATTAATTATTTGAGATTTTTTTATTATTTTATCAATACATGGTTGAATTCTACCATGGTCCAAAAATATTTTATTAATTTCATGATAAGATGACTAATGTAACCTGCATTCTCAGTACCAGTGCCTCTTCTTCCCTTGCCACATTACACTTGACCTTTTCCCTCTTCAGGCAGAGATGATTTCTGCTAAAAGTAATGTAAAATTTCTAGAAAGACCGCTGAAATCTGTTGAGACCAGGTGATTTGCAGAAAATATTTTTATTGGATTTATGTTGTCAGTTATAAGACTTAGGTGTCCAAAAGCTTACTGCTGTTTAGCAATAACTGCATTCATGAATTGTAAGGATAAACTTTACTAATACTGTTGTTGCCATACTGCAAATACTGCTGTGAAATAAAGTATGAATTTGAGACAACACATTTGCCTCTCTTTCTGTCGTGTTTTAACCCCAGCCAGCAAGTAGAACCACGCAGCCGCTCACTGACCCTCCCCAGTTGGGATGGGGAAGAGAATTGGAAGAGTAAAAGTGAGGAAAAAAAAAACCTCGTGGGTTGAGATAAAGACAGAGTAATAGGTAGAGCAAAAGCTGTGCACGCAAGCAAAGCAAAACAAGGAATTCCTTCACCACTTCCCCTCAGTAGGCAGACGTTCAGCCATCTCCAGGTAAGCGGGACTCCATCACACTTAATGGTAACTTGGGAAGACAAACACCGTAACTCCAAACGCCCACCCCTCCTCCTCCTTCCCCCAGCTTTATATACTGAGCATGTCCTCCTAGGGCATGGAATATTCCTTTGGTCGGTTGGGGTCCGCTGTCCTGGTTGTGTCTCCTCCCAACTTCTTGTGCCCTTCCAGCCTGCTTGTTGGCAGGGTGGTGTGAGGAGCAGAAGAGGCCTTGACTGCTTAGCAACAACCAAAAGCATTAGTGTGCTGTCATCACTGTTTCTCATCCCAGCTGAAACCATGTAAAAAGCATTGTAAACAAGGCTGATGGTCTAATCCCAGAACATGATTTCTGGTGGTATTTTAACTTAGTTCTCTATTCATGTATCCCTTTATGTGATTTTTTTTTTAATTTGTTTATAAAATTTCAAATGGCTGGAACAAGGTCTGGTTGATCAATACAACAGAAAAATGACCTATGCAAAAATAGTGTAATATCATGGCATGCCAAATTTTTAATAAGTCACAATACTAGCAGATGTAATTAGCCTCCAGTCAGCAAGATATGGGGCATCAACCAAGGTCTGGAGATACTAGAAATCATTTGGCTGTTAGGGTATGCTATTCTGCAGCACAATGTTTTGTTGCTACAGACAGTCCCTCAGCAGCATATCTGTGCTTCGAAGTAGAACATCCCTTTTTATAACACTTAGTCTACCTTTGTGCAGTGTCTAAAGGAGGCATTATCTGCATGGTGTTTGATATGTCTGCGTTAGAGAAGCAAATGCTACTTGGTAGGTTAACATGAACTGGCATGATAAGGGCATAAATCTGTTGCACAGTTGCTCAAGCTCTACTTCTAATGATTTGTTCTACCTGTCAACCCAACCATCTGCAAATAGGAAAGCATCTAAATTACAGGCTACCTTTGGCAACTCTGTGCACTGCATCCCATTCCAGTGCTGTACGGAGCTGTTCGTATCCTGAGCAGGAAGCAAATAGTTAGCAGGTGTGACCTTTTCAAAGGTAAAGTAGCCTGAGTTCACTAATATCACAAGAAAAGCTGGTAATATGTCATGTTTTGCTGAACATGCCCCAAGCCTGCAGTTCTTAAGCAGTGCTGTCTTTGAGACAAAAGACAAGTAACGTAGCAGAGCTGGAGGACAATGTTGTGTCTTAAGCCTGTTGAGTAAGAAGTATGAGTAGCCTGATTATGCTTTACAATCACTTTTATTTTTAAAAAGTGAAGAGAAGTATGTACAGAGTATATAATATGTTTGATTTGCAAGTCAGCTGAGCTTCAGTATCCTAAAGAACAGACGTAATTCTGTTAAATCATATTGTTTTCCTTCTGCCAAATTCCACGGAGAATGAGCGTGTGTTAAAAAATAAAAACACCTCAAAGTACTTCAATTTTGCACGGTTTAAATAATTGGAAATTAAAAATGAGAGGACAAAAATGGTAGCGCAAACACCATGGTCTTTTCTGAATACGTACTATAACAGAGACTTCAATTACACGATAACGTTGTTCAGAGTCTTTAAATTTTGAGCTTTTGGTTTGTTTTCTTTTTTCCTTAAACCTTTCTTATGAAATGGCACTTCTGTTACAAACTTTGCAGAAAACATTGTGCTTCGTGATGTTTGGAGGCTAACCTTTCCTAAGAGATCATAAATGCCATGTTATTTTGGGTTTCTGCAGATATAATTAAACATTTCGCGTTTAGATGGTGAGTTTCAGAAACCTATTTTTAATATATTCAGATATGAGTTAGAAAGAGTGAAATTAAGGAGTAGCTCAGAGAAGGAGAGAAGAAAACTTGCCGAATTGGTTATTGTAAAAATGTTATAAGCTTATTGCATGTTAAAATGTTAAAAACAAATGGGAGATTATTCTCGGATCACTGCCTTTTGACTTCGTCTTATAGAAGAATAATATATCTGAAATGTATTTGAAAATGTGTAACTTCTTTTGAAATATCCATTACTTAGTAGGGAATATTATATGAAATAATATTACTAAGTGAAAACTCTTTAATGAGTTCAGATGATTAGACTTTGGTGTTGAAGGTTCTTAACAGAACTTTCATAATGTAGTTGAATTGGTAGCTGTGTACGATTTATGATCTTGTAGTTATGCTTCAGCCAAAGGTGAGTAATAAACACATATTATTTTTCAAGGCAATTTTTTTCTTCTGGAGAAGGCCATGGGTTTTGCGTAGGTTTTTTTGCTTGGTTGGTTTTTTTGGTTGCGTTTTTTATTTATTACTCTGCTGTACTCAACACCAAATTTTGCATACATTTACGTTAACTGATTTTCATATAACGGTACAATTAGCAGAAGGACTGTTATCAATGATGGTTATTTATAATGTTACAAAGTTATTGTCTAATGATAGGAGAATATTTGTGAGATTTCTATACACTGTAGATTTTTAAGCATGTTAGTCCGATCAGCGTTGTAAGTTGAGTCCAGCCATGAACTTCGGTTGACAGGAAAAAGACTCCATATGTCTTTCAGACGAAAAGTGATCCTACTTCCATTAGTCTCTTTTAAATAGATTGTTTGTTACCAGAATAAGATGTTCCAGAGTCAACACGGACATTTGGGATTGTTCTGTGTAACTGAGCTGGTGTAAGTGACTTTACCCGTGTGTGACTTTGCAATGGCACTGCAAGTAATAGGTTTGAGGTTTTTTTCGTTTGTAAATGTCAATTTAAATAAGTTTTTAAAGAAAAACTTTTCATTTTCATTCTTATATAAATATGTACACAGTGACCTACGGGAAATAGTTCAAAGTTCCTCTTGAACTATATTCTTTTATTTGCTGCACATAATGACCATCCTAATTTGTCAGAAGTAATTGTAAGAATAACTTAAAATGCAAAATAATACCTGAAATAAACTCTATGTAAAGAGATTTGAAATGACTTCTTTTTTGTGTCTGACAAAGTTTTACCTTAATAGTGCCTTTTAAATTATTGCAAAATTAAAGTTTAGCTTCCTGCTGGTTGTTATCACTTTCTGAACTGTGTTGTTCAGAACATGTGTTAAGAAAAGACAGTCCTAAATTTCATTTTTCTTTTCCATTAGATTTAGCCATAAACATGATCTATCAGAACTACTCCAGCAGTTTTTGACATATGGCTTCAAAAGGGATGAGCTGTGGAACAAAGATTTTCTGCACGTACCTCAAATAACATCTTTGAGGCTCGTGTTACAAATTTTGCTGAACTTTGCAAAAACTAATCTTAAAATTTCTTTGAGAAAGGTCACAGTCCACATGGGAAAGAAGATGAAGTGGATTAAAGGCAAGTGCTGTAAGAAGTGTGAATGTTGAATATGTAATAAATGTTAGGGAGAAATGTTTTTTTTCTGTAATGTAAAAAAAGAAAATTACAGAAGAATAGCATAATGTGGTTAGTTTGCCTTTTCAATTACTGTGTTCAGCATATCAAAACAATATTTTAATGTGATTGTCTTTTGCGAGCCGTATGGGATAATCTGTACTGCCAAAATTTGATTCAAAATCAACAGTTTGTGGAAGCCTTTATAACAGGCTCAAGTTGTACATACTTAGGAGGTGACGTGGAGAAAGAGAACTGTACTGGTCACCTCCTGTTGGTGAACAATTAGAATAGCGAAAAAAACCCAACACTGTTTTGCTTTCTTCTAAAAGGCTTTGCTGCACGAAACAGGTGTTTTTTCCATTCATTCAGTTCATTCAGTTCATTATGAAAGTGTCTGAATTAGAGCAGAATGTCATCTCAGAATAATTGTCTTTTCTGTTGATTAAAAATCACGTTCTGGAATAAGTATGTGGTTTTGGTAGTGTGGGAATACTTTAAATCGCATTGGTCCCAGAAATAGCTTAACTGGTTCATATGAAACTAACTCCTTGCCATGTTAAGGCACTGGGGCAAACTAACTTTTAGAGCTCCATGGTATGTGGTTGTCCAGCTTCTGCGCCTAATTAATGTTCGTCGTACAGTGTAGAATGCGTGTATGTACACAGTTAAATGTTCATGAAGCAAAAGTGTTAACTTCAGTTTTTGGAGATGATTGTCAATTACTTTGGATGAAATTAATTACCATAATTATTATTTTTTGGCTTAGAAAGCTAATTTTATCATCACTATGTATTATATAAATTTATTGAATGGCATTTTTTTACTGTTCATTGGCATGCATGTATCTGTTTCAAAGAAAGGTAATCTGTAAAGGCCCTCTGAGCTATTTATATATATATAGATAGATATATCCTGTACATTAAAAAGAGTATTAGAAAAGGAAATCATAAAATTTTTCTGTTGCTAAAATTACTGTGTACAAGTATATTGCTGCATGTTGCAACATGGGAAATTTATTTCAATTAGGATAGATTTAATTGTATTTTCTGAAGACATTTTTGTTTCTTGATCCATCCACTTGGGCAGTTATCTTGAAATTAAGGCACATGAATACGCCCATAAATTCCTGTTTTTTAAGGTGCATGGTAATCTCATATTGTGAAGCATTTTGATGCAGTAAAAATGAAGAGTTGAATTAAAACCTCAACAGTGTACAAGCACTGATACTTTTTTATTGTATCACAAAGAAGGTCAGAATAGCTGCTAAAACAGCCTGAATGAAATGTTTGTAACTTCATTCTGGTAAGTATTCTTGATTTCAAAGCAACGGAGCCTTTTCTCCCATCTTCTGTCATATTGACCAGATATATTTTGGGATAAAAAATTCTTGCTCATACACTGAAGTTGTAATTGATCTTCTATTGACATTGAGAAAATTAGTTGGAATAGGACGAGCCATGGTTATTTGTTCTTGTCCCCTACCAGCTGGGAAGAAAGAGACTGCAAATCAGAACAGTTCTAAGATTAATATTTTTAAGTTGTTTGTTAAACACTGTAATTTTTCAAATGGTAGTTCTTCCTGCTATTAGCAATTTGTATATGTATGTATTTTTACACACGTGCTAGCTGTATTCTTATTAATAGTCTCTTGGTGTCAGAACTGATACATTCACAGCCAGAGGTTCCCATTCCTTCTCCGTGCATAGCAATCTTAACATTTGTTATAATTCTGTGTAGAGGGTGGATGTGGAGTTAACTGTGGTTTTGGGAAGGTTGCCTTCTTAAAGCAGTGTTTGCCACTAGCTCCAACAGAAGCTTATTTAGGATCTTGGGCATTCTCAGTCTGGCCTCTTGGCTGCAATAGAATTTGCAGTCTTGTTGACGGATCAGCACCATCCTCTTCCGTAGTATGAGTAAGTTCTGTTTTGTGTTTCGGTTTAACAGAATCCCTACTTTTAGAAGCTTGGAAGGATATATTTTTCCTTCCTCTTAGCATCACTTTTTAGGTTTTTACTTCTGATTAATTTTTCTGTCTATATTTAATGAAACTGTAGGTTCAGTGAGGTTGGCATTAAGAAAGGCCATCACTGAGCGTTAATTTTCAATTTGGAGCTGGTGGATTTTGAGCTTTGCAGAAGGGAAGGAAAAGACCAAGGAACTGAGAAGAGACTCTGCCTTTTCCCACTGTGAACCTTCAAATATGTTCCCAAACAATAGTAACAATAGTCTATAGGCTTTATCCAAGAAACATTTACTCCACTAATTATTTTAACAATGTCTATATTCATATCTTTGCAGTGATTAGTTGTGAAAAATGTGGTAATAAAAGCATAAAGCAGATCATCCATTCCTTGAAAAAAAGCACTGCTAGAAAAAGGTTCCTATAGAATTCCTTGTCACTGCTCCCCACTTCGACTCAGTTTGTTATTCTCCTTACATGTATATGAAATAGTTCAGTGTATTAAAATGGTAAACTGTGGCAAATTCAAGACGTTTGAACAGAGGTCAGATATATTTATACTTTAATACACTTAGATTTGATATCTGAAAAATAAAGCAGAGTAGAAAACAAGTTGTGTTGTGACAATGAACAATTTCGGTTGTGAACAACAAGGAAATTCAGACAACAAGTGTAGAGAACATGACTCATCATAGAAACACCAGGAGAATGAAGAGGCAAAAAACATCTTGCAATGTGTTGATTGTTTTGTTTACGATGTTACTTTTCTGTTCCTGGGATTTTTTTTTCCACAAAGCGATCAAATAGATACAAATAAAATAAGAGTAAGTACTTAGATACCTACCAGCAGTGCCTGGCAATGCAGTAATAAATTAAGTATTTATAGTTAGCCTTAATAAGCATCGCAGTTCAAAATACAAGCATACTAGTAGTTTGACCTTCTTTGCATTTACAAGAAAACACCAGCACTCATTTCAAATATGGAAATTATTATTGTGGCAAATGTTGGCTTGTCATCCCACTAAGAAGGATCGGTGAAAGCAGAGAGAAGGACTGTGACCTAGTCATGGTTGGCTTGGAATACACTAGCGGATGGTGGCTTTAGTATCGTACAAATACAGCATTGCTCTCATCACATAACCATTTATTTTTGTGAACTTATTTTTGTTAGAATATCTAGTATAACAGTATGTCAAGAAAAAATATTGTTATTTTGACGTTTGTCTCAATTGCGTGGAAGAGTCTTTCTCCATTTTATTTTTCTTTCTTCAAGCAGGAGATACCAGGCATTTTCTTTTCCTCTAATGAGCTGAAAAGTTAGGTATCATAGCTTGGATGCTGGAAAGTTGTTCTTGCCTTTTTCTTTGCAAAGTTTGTTTCAAATAGATCAGTATTCTGGGTTTGTGGTGATTTCTTTTGGTTGTTTCAAGCCTGTAAAAAGTAGGAGTGCCATTTACTTAAAAAAAAAAAAAAATGTTATGCAAGCACTGAAAAGGTACTAATTTTGTAATTGTTATTCTTTCTAACTCCTGATTTTTCTTCTGGAAGATGGCACATGGAGGGTGAGGGACTGGGGCTGTTTTCTCAGCTGCGGCAGCAGGGATTGTGGATATATTTCCTTTCTCTCCCTCCCACAGGAAAGTTATGTGATTCTAGTTTATTGTTTGTGAAGCCTAGTTTTGGGTGGAAAGACCTCCAGCAGGCATGTATCACTGCTAAAATATTATATTCATATATAATATTGACAAGATACTGGTGAAGCATGTATTTTTTTCAAGTTAATTTTTCTTCTCCTCATATTTTAAACTTTGCGTTCATATTGGTTTCTATTCTGAAAACAGCAGTACTCTTGGCTTCCTTTTTTTGCACATCAGGAAGTCTGTCCTTCCTATCAGCTAAAAGAGGTGTCTAATTAAGTAGGATTCTTTTCCCTTCTTTTGGATTACTAGTGAGTAACGTTTTCATGTTAAACTACATCTGAACCCTTTTTGATACATATATTGCAAATGGCTAAGTTGAGTTACTGCTGCATTGTATAGGTGTCATGCATTGTAATATATGTGATATCGTTCTGTGTGACTCACATGGTAACTGTCTTCATTATCTTCCAAGTGATTTGCTCGTGCTCTTTGATGGGCCTTATAAGTATTTAATTTCTGAGGAGGATACTCCAACGAGCGTACTCTGAAGGGTACCACAAAATGTTCTGCTCAGTACATTATCCTGCTATACTTGACTGACTGACAGTTAAAGAAAAATTTCTTTAGACAAGAACGGAAAAATGCCAAAAATACGATACGAGAGCATCAGAGGGGTATAATTATAGGGTTGTCTCTTCTGTGAATGTGTGTAAGTCTTTGAAGGAAGTGTGAAACAGAGGGCTGGCGGAAGGAGCTGTTTTTTTTTTCCAGGGAGGTTGATTTGAGATTGTTTTGGTTTTGGTTTGGTTTGGGTTTTTATATATATATTTTTTTTTTTTTTTTAAAATCAGTGAACTTGGCATTACGATGGTTCGGGTGATGACACTTGGTGAACGCAGAAAGGACGGTCACTACTAATAGAGAACAGGATTGGGTTTTTAATAGGAAAAAAGTGGATAAACAGGACTGTGGGTGAAAGAAAAAATAATTAAGCAGTGCAAGGTAATTTTTTGGGGACAAAAAGCTCTCTGTTTTTTAGAAATAATTCCTGTTATCTTTTGGAAGAGCAGTGGATAATGTGTACTAGTTAATCATAGCATAATAACGATCTTTTGGTATCATTTAAGCACGAACAAGGCGAGACCCAAGTTTGTCTAGAACAAAAGGTAAACAGCAGAAGTCTGTCTTGTGGTCAGGGATGGAAAAGGGAGAGATTGCTCATGAAGTACTAATACCCGGTTAGAAGACTGTTTGACACAGTACTTTATGTACTGTTTTCCAACTCAGGATGTCTTGGGTATTTAGCACAATTTGTCAAAGTCCTTTTTGAAACTATGTCAGGGTTGCAAGAGAAAGAAAAAGTGTTTTGTGAAAGATCAGCTCATCACCATGAACTGATTGAAAGAATTAAGGTTAGTAATGCAAAATAAAATTGTACATCTAAATGAGGACTTTCAGAACATGACGACGTTCTTCCCTTTAAGAAAGAAAGCAGAGACTAGAAATTACTGGAACTAGTGAGAAAATTTTCTTTTGTATATTTAAAAAATAAATCTCATGTAGTTTCAATTTATATGTGCCGTGTTTGAATTTCAGTTTTGTATCAGTTCTGCAATATCATTTCGTTACACAGTAAAGGAAAAATAATTGCAAAGGCTATCACGTATTAGATGCAGAACATAATCATAAGCGGAATTACAGGTGACTTCAGTAACAGTGAAATGAAGTACTAAACTTAAAAAATTAGGAGATAGCTTGTCAGTGAAAAGTCTTGTATACAAAAATGAGGAAGATGAACTCTTTGTATCTCTATAGCTATCTTAAAGCTAGTTGTAAAATGAAGGCCATAAAGTTTTTGTTTGTTGCTGTCTGTATGTCATGAAAGAGCCAAATGGTTTCTAAAATGTACAGTCACAAACTGATTATAAAATTCCCGAGGGGAACTCTGATGGGGCTATCATAACTTAACAATGGAACGGTGAGTCACTGCAGGAGGAATTCATGTAATAATCTTTTCCGGTATTTATAGGACCAGGAGGATAAAATGTCATTTAATTTTATTTGATTAAAAACTACGAGGCAAGAGAGAAAGAGGAAGAAAAAATGAAGCATCTTTCCTTTATTTCAGGCATGAAAGATGAATGGATTATATAAAAAGCATATTATGAAGCAATATAATACAGTGATTAATGTCAAATTTGATCACTGCTCCAAAACAGTTAATAATAAAATTATTTTATTTGATTACTTAAGATTATTTTTTCTTTAAGTTCCAGATACAAAATGTTGCATTTGAGTGGAACAGCTAGATTATGAGGCATCTGTATGAGTTCTTACTTGCCTAGTTTAGGCATATGTATCTCTGCAGTTCAAAGATATCCGTGGAAGGTCTTTATTTACCCTAAAAAGTTATGCCAAAATATACTTAATGTAGACTTAATTAGGGTCGCTAGGATGCCAAAAATGCTTTAGCGTATTCCATTAGTGCTGGTATCCAGCACTGTCTATTTAGTCCTGCAGTCTCTTCTGCTTGAATCAGACCTGTGTCGTCTCTTATGTAGTGCTCCGGCTTGAAAGATCGTGTTACAGTTGTCTACTGCTGCTTCGAGGTTTGCTTGGTTTGGGTTGGTTCTTTCAGAAAGGGCTGTACAATTTGGTGACTGTGTGGTTATTCATAGTGAACACCTGCATGAAGTAAAGCTTTTAGATGCTGTCATAATATTGAGAGCTTGTCACTATGTCATAATACAATGATCCTCATCCTTTCTCTGCTTCTCCTTTGCACTACTCATATTAATTTTTGGTTTACTTATAAGTTCTTCTGTATGGTTCATGAATATTCAGCATATATAAAGCTTAAAGTTCATCAAATTTAAAGTTACTGAAAAGAGAGGCAGATGTGCGTGAGGAAAGGTGAGACTGTTAAGCAGCATAATAAATATAAGTATTCTTGAATAAGCCATGAGATCTTCAAAAATTCATTTGGAAAGAAAACACCCAGTATTAAATATTGCCTAAATAGCAAAATTGTTTGGATATATTCTTGGCCAAAAACGTCCCTAACTCATCTTTTCATTTTATGCTATTCAAATGTGATGAAACAAAGAACCTCCTCCATAGTACAGAAGTGTTGGTGAAAGGCAGGCACAAAGGATCAAATCTTTGTAATACTTCCTAAAGATCACCAAAGAAGAATTAGATATTTAGAAAACAAACAGATGTGCAAAAAATAAGCAAATTGCTAAACGTATTGGTGAGGAAAGACTATTTTCTGGAACTTCACATCATTAGGGAGTTTTAAGTGGAATAAAATTATCATTACAAACTTTTTTGTTTTAAAGAAGATATAGGTAACTGCTTCTAGCCCTCACTGTACCTGTCTTGACCCTTCCTGACACATTGTAGGCTCGTTTCAGGAAAAGCAATGTTGAGGTTTTCAAAAATTTTAGTGCTAGATTTCTAGTTATGATATCAAATAAGAGCATTTCTTTTTTTAAACAAAATAAAGCAACCAAACCCACCCCAGAAGATGTTACTCATGTTGATTAAACCTATTTTCCCAAGAGGAATTATGATGTGATTTAGATTGGTTTTGATTGTTTCGTGTCGCTGCAGAATAAGTGCTAACCATAAATGACACTTGAGACTGTTGTGACTAAGTTTTTTGAGTGCATTTCTGAGTGCATTAATCCTATGCAAGAAATAAAAAGGTGGTTTTAATTTTCTGTTCTTCCTTCACATTTTTCTAAAGGGATTTTTCTATGGAAAAAGAAGATAAAAGTGAAGGGTCTGTTTATTGCTTATGTATGTTACTTCTGGTAAGGACTAAATGGAAATAACTTGAGTGGAACTCAAAGAATATCAGATATTTCTTGGAAATTTTAGGAGTAATTTAAGAGGACTTGTATATTTTCTAGAATTCATGTTATTTATTGCAATATTCTAAGCTAAATGCAGAGTTAACAATTACACTTTTATATTAATAATTTTAATTTAAGAGAGATAATACAAATTTTGCTAATTAGTTAATATCCCACTCAATAGCCAGTAGTGGATTTTTACAAGGATAGTACAAGTAACAGTACAGTGCAAAAAACCCGATACTGAATGGACCCTCTCTGAATCTGATCAACAGTGATAATGTGAGAGCTTGTAGAGAAAATAAATGTTTTCAGTAGCTTGGAATTTTTAATGTATGCAAGTTTTGTCAAAACCTAGCTAAATTCTTGTGGTTAGTTGTGCTTTAAAAAATAGCTACACTTTTCTGACTGTTTCAGTTTTCTGCTTATAAATCGGTTTCCGTGAATACACTTTTAGTTTTGTTATTGCGGAAGATAAATCAGAATGCTTAAATAGATTCTGGGAACATTTATATAGTATGGATGTTATACCCTCTGTAACATAACCTTGTCTTATACATACTGCTTACAAAAAAATAAAATTTTATGTCAGTTCTTTATTTCTTTGTATGAATTTTGCAATTTAATATTGGATAATGAGACTATTTTTTTTTCCTGCATGAACTTTGTAAAATATAGGAAAGTTCTACTTCTAGAGCATGAGCTTACGAAGCATGATGGTATAACACAAAAATTAAATCATGACAACCTAAAGATCTTAAAGGACCTTAATTTTCACTTACTTTTATCCACAGTAGAGTTGTATTATTAGTCTCATAAATATTCAGTTTTATTATTATGGGATTTCCATTAAAAAGCCTTTATTTATGTTTTCTAAAAACTGTTTCTGAAAAAATGTTTGGGTCTTTCTTCGTTGCCTTTGAATTTCTGTTCTTATCCAAAGGGATTTTGCGGTTGAATCTTAATTCTATCAAGACATAAGTTAGAAAATTTCCCTTAAAAGGTTGCTTACCTTTGAGGTGGATAATTTTTGTAAATAAGTTTAGTTCACATTAATTTTTGTTTAATATGTTTGCGCTTGATAAATGGTCTTCAAAAACTGTTTCACATAAAAAAATAATTTGAGAGGTGGAAAAAGAACCAACCAGGCGTTCATATTGAAGGATATGGAGAATTTCTTCTGCTAGTTTATCTTGCATGGAGTCTGATTCCGCCCCCTCCCCGTCCCCCCCCAGTCAACAGAGGTCAGGAGGTCAGTTAAATCAACTGAGAGGAAAGAGTTGTGGGAATTCAGAGATACAGAAACTAGAGAAGATGCTGTTCAGTCGCATTTCTACTTGGATTTAAATACACTGTCATAAAACAATAAAAATCTGTCTCTTTCTAAACTCCAGTATGTTTTCCCTAGAGTATAGAATTACAGATACTTTCTTAGTAATTCGAAAAGGAAATATTTCCTAAGAGAAATTGCAGTCATACAACCTCTGCATTGCTAAGTGAAGAGCCAGTGATTTCTGTCAACAAAATAGTTCTTGACGTTTTAGGCAGTTAAGTACCTGTGTTGTGAGGCCAAAGGAGGAAGGTGTGTGGGGCAGCTTCTAGAAACAGTACTGCTGTTTTACTGATAAAAAAGACTTAAACCAGCATTAAGTTCTACCTAATTTTCTTGTGTTTCTTCCATTAGTGGAATCTTGTAGCCCAGCCTGCCTTGGTTCAAGGTGGTTGTGTCCCAAGTCATCGTTTCTTAGGAAAGTCACAGGAGCAAAGCCTCCTGCTCAGGCTGCTGGTCAAATGGACTCTGATACAGAAACCTCTCTAGGATAAGCCTACAGAAACTGCAGAGCTGTCAGGAGAGCAGTGTTCACCTTTTCAGAGTCGTATCTCATCTGCCCGTCTGCTACTTCCTTCCTTTCTCCTGAGAACTGCTGTGCTCCGGTTGCTCAGTCTCCCATCTTTGCAGGCAAACCATTTGCTCCAGATATTCTCCCCCAAGATGGGGCTGGAAGTTAACCAGCCTTTTGAAATCACCTTATCTCTGGGTGAAATTTGATGACCCCATCACTCTTCTAAGTATGAGATAGAAAGGCTTTTTTTTAGTGTGTGTGAAGTTTTTGATGGCAGGAATGTGAAATTTCCATTTGTTTTCAGGAACTTTGAGTTCTGAGAGGCTATAGAAATGTCAGTAGACAATTTTACTCAGCTTGTGCTGAATCTGTACCTATGTACGATTTAGTAGACTGCATTCAGAGTTTCTTGAATGTGTTGTCATTTTTAGTCCAGAAGACTGGAGGTGACGGCTGTGTCTGCGTGGTATTTTGTCCTTGCACAGTGAACCCGAAATCAACGGTATTGTTTCTTGAAAACTTACGTTTTCTGTGCTGTTAGGTTATATATGTGCCTGTGCTGCCATCACACTTTGATCTGTGGTATCAGACTATGATAGTGTAATTTTTTAAATTGATACACAATACATCAATCTTCCTTTTAGACCTATTCTTACACAACAGATGGTGCTGATTATTTCCTGTAGTCCCATGTCCTGTATATCTTTGTATCCATCAAATTGAGCAAGTCCAAACAAAGCAGTCAAACACGTGGCTTTCCTCTAAACTCAGAATGTGAAGAAATGGGAAGAGTGTGAAGCTGCAGTTAGTTGTACCAAATGATTGTCCTTTTGTTCTGCAAGGATTGGTGGGTGAAGGCCAGAGCCCCGAAAATATTACTCTGACATATTGCAATTCCGCACAAAATCTGAAAATACTTCCAAAAAGGCATTGTGACTATATCGAATGGTATGTTTTCCTCCAGCGTATAAAAGAGATTAACAAAAGAAACTTTAAATTGACAATTGGTTTATCACTTTCCTATTCTAAGGTAATGGTGGTGTCTTTCTTACTCAACAGCGTTTCCTTGACATGACGTTTGGAGCCGGAGGTCATACTACAGCTCTTCTAGAGAAAGCCAGCGACATTACGATATATGCACTGGACAGGGACCCCACAGCTTACAAAATAGCTCAGCAGCTTTCAGAGTCATACCCGTAAGTTGTCTTCTCCTGTCTTAAGTATGATCAAGATGAGGTTGATACTGTGGTATTATATACACAATTTAATATAGTTTTATAGTTTTTATACGTAGTTTTCACTGGCTCATTGTAGAATAGCATTATGTGTTGTATGTACCCTGTTAAATAGGAGATCAATTTATTTATGAGAATTTGCATGGAAATTCTTCTGAGTTTTTTGGAGTTAAATGCATATTCTGTACTCTGTTAATTTTGAGTGTGCATCAAGTATCAAATTTTATATTTAAAAATTGATTTTAAAAAGATTCACGTGCTCTGCCTGCTTTGAGATGATTCTGACAGGAGAGTTCTACAAAAACATACACTTTGTGGCAAATATTTCACAAAAAAGGATGGAATAATAGACTTTTAAATTAAATGATGAGGTGATTTAAATATGGTTTATGAATATTTTAATTTTTAAAAAACCAAAAACTAATTGTAAATCGGTATTAGGTTTGCTAAATATTTTGCCACTGGCTTCAGAAACTACTAAACAATTTAATAAGCTACTATTTCTGTGTAAAGCTCATGCTTCGATTTTCTTTTTAAATAGAGCGCTGAATTTACTAAATGAACAATTGCTAAATGCAAATTTTTTAGTTAACAAAGTTCTTGTTCCTTTATTCAAGAAACAGCCCAGTCGGAGCATGAGCACATTCATGCAAAAGTGTGCGATACGTAGAGTATGAGCTTTTCAGAAAGTGCTATTGTTTACATTTGACCAAGAAGTAAAAATACGTAGATACAAAATTAAGTAATATGAAATAATTAATACTTAGGAAGTTTAGGGAAAGTAGGAAGGAGAGGACGATTACTGTCTGGTGGAAAACACTAGAGTAATTACTTTAAAAGCGCTTTTACATGAGAAAAAGCAAATCTTTCCCATAAGGAAAAAAATGGAAAAGGTGGATAAAGTGGTTGTTCAGTCATGTTTCCCCACATAAAAAGGAGTTCTGAGGCAGCGGTGCTATTCAAGCAATGCAGAAGCTATCCCTCACCTTTTCCAAAAGAAAAGGCTAAACTGTGCATTCCTTTCTTCAAGTGCCATTGTCACATGTCCAGTGGGAAAAATGCAAGCACTTGGCACGAAAGCATAGCTCAGTTTCTATTCATCCTACTCTGTAAGACCACTTAAATGTATTTCTCTAAATTTTCAGTTCATTGTGGACTGAAGTGACATGCAGAGTATACTTATAAATTTGTGGAATTTGTCTCAACTGTTATTTGTCCAGAGAATGATCTTTTTGACAGAAGAGTGTGGAGAATGTTGGCAAGACAAGTCCATTTTATTTTACACTAAGCCTACAAACCTGTCCCACTGGATGTCATGGGAGTTGTAAAGTCTTCTGTTCTTTGTGTCATAGAAAAAAAAAAAAAAAGACAACGTGTAGTCCAAATTAAAGCTAATCTTACAGCTAATAAGAATTTTCAGAAACATTCACATAAGACAATGATGAACAGTCCACTGACTCAATATATGTTTATCAGTAAAGTATCCTATACAGACCTAGGTGTGAAGGAAGTTTATTTTCCAGATAGATGAAGGGATTTTACAAGTATTAGATGTTGTTCTGACAGTGACTAACATTGTTAGTTCTCTGCTTGCTTACGTTTGTGAAGAGATGAGCTTTAATCAATATAGTATTGTAGTTGATGCAACTTACTATGGCTTTGTAAACAAAAGAGGTCTTCTAGGTCCTATTTCTGTTAATAAACTCATATAAACTTGGTTACTTGGACTCCAGACATGTTGTGGTCAACCTTTACAGGTGCAAGTTATCATTAGAATGAAGGGGATTCTTAAATAAAATATTGTTAAGTCATTAGTGAAAAGTCTTAATCACTGAAAGATGACTGCACGCCACTTGAATATACACTGTAAGGTACAGAGCAGTATTCTTAGTTGTTTTGGTGTTTTCCCTTATCTCCTGTCTTTCCTATTGGAAAAACAGCTGCGTCCTATTTCAGAAGGTAAATATATATTTTTTTTCATAATAGTTTATGTTGAAAATTAAGGTAACAGAATGTTCATATATGGTATATGTGCTCATTATTAATCTGCTTTCCCTAGAAAGTCAATTGCATAACGCATTGTTAAATTAAAAGTGGGAAGGAGGAGGTATAGGTATATAACTTATAAATAACAGGTAAAGTTAGGGTTTACTTACAAATCAGTTGTAAGAATAAAGAATTTACTTATGAGATAAGGAGGTTTCATAAATGGTATTTTTTCTTTTGGTATTCATTAAAAGATGGTTGATCTAATATTATGGGGTTTTATTTTCTGTTTTCTGAGCTATGGTAGAAATACAACTTTTATCATAATTTTATCAGTTTAATTCAAGTCTGTGTTGGTATCAAAAGCTCGGGAAATCCATCTAGTTGGCATCTTTTATCTGGTCAGGTCTACTCTCAGGTAAAATAGTTCCCTCATCTAGTTCACCAAGCAGCCGCAGAAATGGTTGTGCTACCTTAAAAATGGCCATGGGCGCGTGCGGGTGCAAGCTGAGAGAAACGTAGGGCTGTTTCTTCTGTAAGAAGCACAACTGCCTCTAGATGTAACTGGCTGAAGAACTGCAGCACAGAAGTATAAATTTCTCCATTGTTTTTCTGTTCCAGGGTTGGGTTTTTTTTTCACCTCTTCTGTTTAACAGGGCTCTTTTGGGAGAGGTTATTTGACTTCCTGAAGTGCTTCACTTCCTTTGGAGGTGATGGCACAAAGAGGGGAAAAGGCTGTTATGGAACCGTAACCAGTAAAATCTGATTCCCACTATGTCTGACATTGGGAATGCAATGGGCAAATGGAGAGTTATACATCAATTGAATCTTCTGTTGCCATTTTGTTCCTACTTAAAACAGGATATTGTACTTGTTTAATTGGGGATGTTAACAAATTCCAGCGTATCAAGTACATGATGGATCTTGAGTCTTGCAGTAGTATTTGCAGGAGTCCATCCTACCATAAAAAAATCAATTCTAAATATTCAGTGTTAATTGCTATTGCTTATTCTGGCTAGGTACCATTAATAATCTTATTAAAATCGTGCAGTTCCAACTGTTACTCGCTATGAGGCTTAATTTTTTAAGCGTCCTATATTTTAAGTCACTGAGTTACAAGATTATTAAAGCTCAAGTTGCAGAAATACGCCCAAAGAAATGGTTAGAAGAGGAGATAAGTATGGCTAAATTAGGGGATTTTTCCATAGTCAGAACTAATAAATGAACTCCTCCTTGTACTTAGCCGAAAGACAGCTGGAGTAATAAGTCACTGAATGAGAACACTGAGGAAAAATAAGTCTCATGTTTGTATTTTAAATGTGTCTCTTTGCTTCTTGATAGTGATTTAATCAGAACTAAAATCTGAAGAGGGTAGAGTTCCATCTGCAATTCTTGCATTCATTTAGCCTTTCTGTTTATTATTTTTATTTTTTAAAGTATGTAGTGCTGCTTTAATAAGGAGAAAATGGGTCAGGGCCTGTTAGATATTCAGTGTGTGGGTGGGAATCCTTTGACGTGCTTTCTGGGGAAGCCTCTAACTTGGGAATTGCCGCTGAGAATCCAGGAGACCAAGATAAAATTCAGTCGGTAGCAATATATATTACAAGTAAACCCTTGCACGCCCACTGAAAGGGAGAGGTTAGAGAGGTGGCTGAAATCTGGCAATTAACCAATATCATTGCAAGCTTTTAAGTATGAGAAACCTACGCAAAGCCTACACAGAGGAGACAATATGTTCTTTTTAATTCTCTGAGCAGAATAAGAAATTGTGCCCCAAAAGTAGGGATAAATAGTATAAAATTCTTCCTACAATTGAACTGCCCTTTTATTGTAGTTCTAAAGTAATTTTGAGGCTTTGCTTTCAGGGTTACGCTGTTTAGAGAAAAAGTGGAATAGAACCATCAGCTGTGTGTTGTATGTTCCGGGGAAAAGAGTATATTTTGTTCAGTTCCAGGCGAAACAGAACTTCTTTTTTCAGTTGCAATAAGCTTATTTTAAGCACTTATGAATCGTAGCTGAGTGTGTAATATAGTGATACTTTTGTTGCTATATGTTATTTATAGAGGCTGCTATTAACTTTTGACTGCAGTGCACAAGGGAGACAATTAACAGTGTGCAATCAAGGCATATTCATTGTAATGATGCCTTGACTATATATTAATAAGTTAATTAGCTACCTATAGTTTTATTTCTTTCTAAAGAATTCTCCATGTATGTCAACATCTGGCTGCCTCTCAAATGCAGGCAGCATCGATAAATGAGTTGCTTTAAATATGAGATGGAAAAATACAATTGAGAGCACTAAAAAGAACTTTAAATGCCATTATATTAAAATAGTGCTCCTCTGTCATTTATTTTGTTCCCCAAAAGGTTTATTTGGATAACATTAGGAATAAAAATTCTTTCTCTTGTTGGTGAAGTTCCAGCTGCGCAGGTTTCAGAATGATGAGGAACCTTGGCTTGCTTTCATACATACGATCTGATCCTTCAATACGTTTAGTTCCTGGTTCAAATTGGGGCCTAATTCAGTGACCCTGACATACAAACCACATGCAACAGCCTACTTTGAACGATTCTTTTTCTTCCCTTTTTACTCTTTACATTCTTTTATAACTTGGCCCTTTAGTGCTTCCTTAAAACCTGGCCAGTTTGAGGGTCTGTCATATTTTATGTAGCATAATTATAGATGTTTCACTACAAACATCACATCACTGGAAACTGCAATTAAATCTTTTGTGTGTGTGCTTTTTAATTTTCCTTTCTTTGTGGACATAATGATTGTGTTTAAATTCATTGTATGGGCTGCAAAATCTTTACCATATATGGTCTGTAGTCTAATAATTTCAAGTTCAGAAAGTGTTTCTATTACATTAGTATTTCTGGGACAGATAAACTCCTTCTCAGTGGTCCTTCCAGAACTCAATATAAAGTTAGTTATCACGAACCCTGTGTCCAAAACTGGCCAGTGACATTGGGATGTACCATGGCAAAAATGAAACCAAACTGGTAGAAGCAGCCCACTTTTTTTTTAAGAGAAGTACTAGTTTTCCCTCTTCCTGTAAATATTCCCTAAATTCAAGTAAAGGAGGAAAACAGCTTGCCAGATTAGAAAGAAAAATTTCTTGGCAGAGAAAGGAAGTCTTTCTTTTTCTATGGTTCAAGCAACTTGAACTTGTTAGTTCATGTGTCCTTAGTCCTGTACCTTGTAAGCTTTACAAAGACAACATCTCTTTTGTTTGAGGTACACAACACTTAGTAATGAAGGATGCTGAAAAAGAAAAGTAGGGAACTCTCCTTTTTCTGGCGGTTTTGGTATTAAAAAAATCAGCCCATGAAAAGTCTTTACAACCATTCCCATAAAAAGCACATAGTACAATGTTTAGTCTTTTTGTACATGTTCTTCACAATGTACGTCTGTGTTTCTGTATTTTACGCTCAGCATCATGTTCTTACATACAATAGATGATGCTAACTAGCAGAACAAAATGTTACTGAATTGTTTTCTTAATTTACTTAACATGCCTGGGGTAATGCTCTGAATTGTTATTGCACTTATATACTCACAGTTACCAATAATGCATCTCTGGCAAAGAATCTGAAAGACAAGTTTATTGTTTTCATTAGGGGTTTTAGATCGGGGAGCTGAAATGGAGTGACTAACATGCAGCGCTATCCTAAGACCAATTTATTAATATTTTGTTGGGTATTTCCTGGCTAAGTCAAGACATAATGGGAACAAATGCTCATGCCTCTTCATCAAGACCATATTCTTAATTAGTCTTTTAGCAGAATAATTTATTTGTCTTGAATATCTATAGTTTGTAAAACTTCTAACAATTTATATCTGTCTTTGTATATTAAAAACAATTTCTATGCCTGTACATATACACTGAGCAACTGCAGGTGCCTGCATGCCTACACCACTGTCCCCAGAGTTACCATCAGCACTTGATATGTATTTTAACTGGGAGACAACAGCAAAAAGATGGGAAAAACAAATTATAGTGTAAAAGTGCATAGTAGAAACCATGTACTTGACAATATAAAAATATGGTTTAATATATTTACTTCTGAAAAAAGTCTGTTAAACGTGATTTTGTAGCGAGCAAATGCAATGTGGAGTGCATATGGGCTTTTTATCACACTGTGCAGCATGGCCAGTTAAGCGAAGAGGCAGAGGTTGGTTAATCCTCAGCCCCAGTAGGCCATTTACATGTTGTTGACTGGCTCTGAAAAAAGTTAATTTGTGAAACTCCTATAACTAAGATAGAAAAATATATTATTTTGATAATTAATAAGCCATTTTAACAATTAATCATAGAGATCAGGAAATGAGCAATGGTTTAAAATATGAAGGTGCAGTGTAATTCCTAATATCCTGTGAGTATCAAAAGTGTTCTTGATGCTTTCTATGGACAGGGAAAGTTACTGTCCTCGAGAGTGTGAATGATACGTTTTTGCATAAGGAATAAAGATGTGTATTGAAGTGGAGTTGGGGAGTGCAGTATTTTCTGTGTAGTAGAGTCAGTCTTTTTATTTTTCTCTTTTGTGTTTTATTGATGTTTTTCCCATATAGGATGGTCGAAAACCAGAAGTATTAATGAGATTGTCACCCATGGAAAATAACACAGGGCACAATCTAGAGAATACCTTACATCTATTCAAACTGTATGTCTGTTCATGTAAGCAGAATGCATCTGTTTGGCTCACACAGAGCACATTTCATATGGAAATAGTCATAGATATGTGAACATCTCCTAAGGATCCTCAAAACAGCATCATTTAAGACCAGTTAGGCAAACAGAACCTCCATACAGAAAGAGATGCAAGAGAAATGATGCACAAATCCAAGTGTTTCTTTAAAACAACATGCAGCTCAGCATTACAATTAAGTTTGGGAAGATGTAGCTAGGAGAAAGCCAATGAAGATGGTAACATAAAAAGATGAGAAATCTGAATACAGTGGTTGAGCTGGCAACCAGTCTTAGGGTGTCAACCTGAAGCTTGAGAAGATTGAATGAGTTGGATTCAACAGTTTGCCTAAATATCTTAAGATGTCCCCCCTACAATTTCAGTAGTGTCTGTGTGTCACTCAGTTGAAAGTGTATTTATCCACTGTCTTTGAGATATAAAAGTTCTGGTTTACTTTTTTGGGGGGGTGAGGGGAAGCCTAGAGGAAAGCACATTTGTGAGTTAACTGAAGTAAGGGAAACTTGTTTCTAGAATAAGCAAGTTGTCCAGCAGGCTGTACTAAGCATACCTTTGATGTACGGCTGTTTCACTGGGACTCTTTGGTGAAATTCGGCTTCCAACATTTTTATTCTTTTCCTCAGAGGTAGATGTGAAAAAGCTCATATGCCACACCTTACAGAGTGGGCAAGTGTGAGTTGCCACCACATCCATATATATGGGAAAGGCTGAATGGGGTCCTAAACTGAGAACTTTTCTCAGCGCCAACGTTGCCCATGCAGTGGATCTTAAAACTGGTATTTAGTTCCAGTGGTGGGAGTTGTTAACTATTGTACGCGTGGGAAGCCAGAAAACAGCTCCTGCTTACATTACAGTCAGTAAGGGCAGGAAAGATTGCACTTCATGTTGACTGAAGCAAATTAATACGTATGTTTGGAAGGTTGGAGCAGAACTTCTTATGCTCAAGGTATAGGCTGTTAAGGATTGATGAATGTGGTATCAGCATCTAGTATCTCTCCATCACAGACTTTTAGCACTGTATCATATCAGAATTTGAATACTGAACGACAAGAAAAAGCTTTCTCTCTGCTGAATTTAAACCCATAAATTTATCAAAATCACTTCAGAGCTCTAATTTTTTGAGCCTCAGTTGCAACCAAATATTGTCCTGACCTGACTCTTACTTAACTTGCAAGATGTGTCTAGCTCATGCATTGAGGTGGGATGGCTACAGGCCATTTCCAACATTAGCAGCTGAGTTTAAATTTCATATACTGGCTACGTAAAAGACAAGTCCTTGTTTGCACTGTTTACATCTTAAAGGAGTCAGGTGTCTTTTAAGAACATAGCTATGCCCAAATACTGCCTTTGTATATACAATGGCACTAGTTTCAAGGCATGTGGTTATGTTGACGTTCCCACTAAAGCTTTTATTTAGCAATAAAACCACTTGGAGAATGATTAAATACTACTCAGTCTATCAAGACTCGTTCTATTTACAAGATCCTATTAATCTTTTTAATGCTATATATATTTCTTTTATTTTGGCAAAATTATATTTATATTAATGATTAAAATTATTTTCAATGTCAAGTCATAAGTTTGGGGGTTTGCCTTTATTTTTGTACAAAAAATCTCACGTGCCAGTGCAAGATTTAATGTAATTTCCAGTTAAATGAGTCAGGACAGCTCTTTTATATGTTACTGCTTTAGGAGAACAAATTGCTGGCATTTTGATCTGAGTAGTCTTGAGAAAAGCTGCATCGTCATATTATTTTAGTAGGAAAATCTTGGAAGAGATGTTGGCCAGTTTGAAGCTTTGAAGGAAGGTTTGCAAGCATTAGGTCTAAAATGATAAACTCTTTTATTTCCATGTTTTTTCAGTTTCCATTATTGAGTCATTTTACATTTCAATATTAAGTGAAAATTAGAGTTTTGTGAATAAATTATAGTTATCAATGTGGATGGTAGTCTTGGTTTAGTCAATTTCTCCCACGTTATCAGAATCATTCCCGTTGGAAGTGATCTTAGGGTGTCATCTAGTCCAGGTTCACGCCTCAGGCAGGTTCAGTAGGAACAATTTTAGACTGTGGATTGTCACCTGGTGTGAGTGGGTAGTCTTGGTATTTTTTGAAAGCACGGTAGGATTCTGAAATGCATTCACTTTCTGATCTTACTGTGCTATAGCGTAGCATTAAATGGTAAATTTGTGCAGCACCATTCTCTAGCAAGCGGTAACGAGTACTCTAAGGTGGCCCTTGAAGTCATTATATTATTTACAGAGTTTTTATTGAAATTGAGAGACATGCATCTCCTTCAAAGTTCCTGCCGCGTGGAACCTCATCCGAAGCATATAGGAAGTGATGCTGCTCCTGGGAGTTACTGCGGCTTCCCTTTATTCCTTTTCATACTCTCTGTTCTCAATATTGCTAGGTCAGGACAGTCAATATGGTCATCTACACGTGTATCTATCTGAATCATCTTAGACATCTTTAGACGACAAAGGTGTAGGCCATGCAGCTTAATTACTTTTCAGTCTGAGAAACTACAGCTTTTAGACCACAGAGAGTGACCAAGAAACATTCTGCTGAATGTTGGTTTTCCTCCATCGCAGTTTTTCATTAGTGTTTCTAGGAATACTATAAAATACTAACTGGTCTTACAGAATGAGAGGACCTTTATTTCTTAAGTTGAGGAAGAGGGATAAGAAGCTTCTGAAATAACTTGAAACCAACAAACAAAAAAACCCTTCTAGATGTTGGTTAAGGATGTGGAGCTGAAAGTGGGTGATTTTAATTTCTTTTCAGTACAAATGTCCAGATCCTTCATTTATTTTTAAAGACATTTTGTATACCTGCTAGCTCAACTTCATATGGAATACAGTGCCAAGCGTTACTTTAACTGGCAGTAGTTTCAGATATGTCCATTATATTGTTTTTTTAATTCATCTGTATCAGTGTGCTATAAAAGTGCTCAGAACATCTTTAAAGTTTAATGTTATAGCTCTTACACGCAGAGTGTTTCTGAGGACAGTTCTGTGAAGCTTAATTTGGGCTGCAGTTTTTTTCTAAAAGGAACAGATGTCTTTATTTTTTAAAGTAAATAATTATGATGCTGAAATAATCTTTGAACTTAGAAGATCTATAAAGCTGACATTGACTTGTCTTTTCAGCCAGTTTTCCATCCTCTTGGTTTTGATGAGAAAGTTTCTTACAGGTGCTTACATGACTTACGTACTTTTATATTTATTTTGTAACCATTTCATTACTAAAATACATGTAAAACATTTTGTGATTGTTGAACTTAAATTCTAATTAAAAACATTTTAAAACATATTTGTCAAAAATATATATTTAGAAATATCTTTTGTGAACATTTAAGCCTTTTTTTTTCTTTTTTTTGTAGGTGAACAGTTGACTTCCAGGTATATTTTCATTAGATGAACAAACCAATTTGGTGTTCATAAAATTAATTAGCATTTTTTAAAGGAAACTGATAGCACTCCTTTCAGTATTTTTTTTAAATTTTTTTCATAACAGTAAAACTCAAGATTCTGCTTTTTTCAATGACAGGGCAGAAGAGAAGAGAAAGTTTTTTGCACCTGGTAGCTAGGGCTTTCTGTCCTATTGAGATGGTATCTTCGTATTTCTCAGCAACAGTTAGTATTTTAGCTTGCTATTTGTCAAGAGCTGTATATGTAACTTATTTTTGGTCACATTTACAATAGGAAGCATTGAGGCACTCCGCACAAAACAAGAGGACATAAACTGTATTGAAATACGTCTCCTTGTATCAGATAATAAAGGCAAGAGTGTATTTCATCTGCACCCAGATCATAATTTTTTAGACTAGAAGATTCCAGCATTTTCATATGAAGGTGGAGATGATAGAAATGTATGGACAAAAAGGAGCTTGTCACTTAGTATGAGAAGGTCAAGACTGATTAGAATTTAAGCTAAACATGTTTACTAAGTAACTAAAACAAAAAACCCCCGCTCATAGTCTCCGATTCATAATTTCATTTCTTTAAATTTGATAAAAAGGAAAACAGGTAACTAAATGCAAATACTTGTGAACACATTTTTGTATCAGTATTGAGCTAGATACTTAGCTAAGTATGAAATACAGATATATAGAGAAGTTATTTGGAGTTCAGATTATTTCAAATAGTATTATTCTTATCTTAGATACATTAGGATTATGCATATAAGTGACAGACCATAAAAATGAATTACTTTGAGTTTGACTATGTAATTCTATTTGTTTCTTGTCATAATAATAAACATCATTTACATTTTAATTTGATTTTGGCCTTTGTGACTCATCTGTGCCAAGTGTTGTGCAGAATATTCAAAGGACTGAAAGTAAAATCAGATAGTTAATTGCTGGCTTTGTGTTTGGGTGCCTGAAAAATACAGCAACTTAGCTTGATCAAGCAGCAGAGATCTGAATAGGGGGATTGCAGAGAATTTCTGTGTAAAACCTCGGTGGGGAAAACCTTGGAATGGAAGTTACCTGTGGCCTTTCACTTGAACGGTGCAAGTGTTTCAGACTAATATGGAGTAGTAAGTGGTATTAACTCTTGAAGCACACAGATTTATAAGAAATAAGACAAATGTTGTGTCTCGACAGCAGAAACAATCTGTAATATTGGTATTGTTTACCAATCAGTTTTACATTGATCAAGAAAAGTTAGAAGCTGATGAATCTTAGATTTTTAATTATGAGTCAGGAAAACAGAACCAAATTCTTTCTGATAATGGTACCCAGTCTGGATGTTCTTCTTCAAGGTGATCTGTGCCACCTGCTAGGCTGGGAAGGGAAAGAGAAGGGTAAGAAGCACTCCCTTCCCCCAAACCCTTGCATCTTTATTTCTGGGAAAGCACCATTATTTTTTATTCCGATGATTACATGGAGACCTGAAAACCTGCACTTTTGCACCTCGAAAGAAACTCAGAATCAATTCTTGTGAAACTGGGAGAGCCGCTGTTAAAAAGCCAACTTTTGTGTTACCAGGGAAGGCTTAATCCACTTCTGCATTGTCTCTTCCCTCCTGTTCCAAAGACATGTGCTGCATGTTGTCATATTTTCCATCAGTTTAAGGTTCATCTTCCTTCATCTCATTCGTGACTGCTAGCTGTTCCTAATAAACACAGTGATTTGCTGCGAAAGACAAGGCAAAAATCTCATTCAGTTGACTGAACATCAGAATGAGTTTTGATTCCTTGCAATGCTGTCTAGGTTAAGGTGGACTGACGTGTGACCGTCCAAGTGTGGAGCAGAAGAACTCGCTTACCCAAATTCAACCCTTCCCACAGTCTGCCTTTGTCAAAAGCAGTGGATGTTAGCACTTGGTGAGGCCCGATATGAAGATATGACCTTCTGGCATTTAGTAATATTTAATCCAAGAACTAAAAATATATGAAATTAGGCTAGTACCTGTTTCATCATCTAGAAAAAAAAAAAAATTCTGTGTCATGACAGAACTGAATGAGAAGTTTGTTAGTTTTCCAGCTAGCTAGCAGGACCAAAATGTGTGCCCATTCTGAATAATCAGTGCTGTCTCTTTGTGAGACTTTATGCTGCAGGAAAGCTCATTTCACCTAGAGGGAATTTGGGGAGCATCGTGGATGCTGGCTCCAAGAGTAGAACTTCTTAGTTGAAGCTAGCAAAAAAGATGTATATAACATGAAATTTTCTTCTTATGCAGAGAGTTATTGTTTCCAATATGAATCTATTATATGTTTCAAAACCCGACAATAAGGAAAGACTGAGTATGAAGGTTAATGATAGCATGGTATTCTTTATCATGGTAATGAGGGAAACCCCGCAAATAGGATTATTTTTACAATATGTTTAATGTAGGATTTTTGTATTGTAGTTTATGATCTGTGTAAGATGAATGTTCTTTTTTCTGAATGTTTAGAAAGCACACCGTGCCATGGAAAAAATTTGGATTTCTGAAAATAAAATGCATAACTTGAATATTTTTCTCTTTTGCCTTCAAAATAACCTTTTTATCAACATTCAAATAGAATCTGAAAGATGGGAGATTTAGATTAGATATTAGGAAGAAATTCTTTACTGTGAGGGTGGTGAGACACTGGCCCAGGTTGCCCAGAGAAGCTGTGGCTGCCCCATCCCTGGAGGTGTTCAAGGCCAGGCTGGATGGGGCTTGGAGCAACCTGGTCTGGTGGGAGGTGTCCCTGCCCAGGGCAGGTGGGGTGGAACTACATGATCTTTAAGGTCCCTCCCAACCTGAACCATTCTATGATTCTACGATTAACTAAAATGGCTGATAATAATGAGAAATTATATGACCAATCATAAAACTGTTGAACAGTCTTTTGCTTTTTTAAATATTTCTTTACAGTTCAAAGTAGATGAGACCTCTCACATCGTTCTTGTGGTAGAGAATTTCCATATTGCTGTTCCCAAGTATTTGGAATACTACAGGTTTGTGGGCAATTTAGCAGAATACACAGCAGTTATGGAAGATGCTGGTATTGGTCTCATATGTTCCTTTGTTTTGCATGGTCCCGTACCTGATGGACAGGGTATCAAAGCTTTGTCCAAAGGAAACCTTGAATTCTGTTTCTTTTGTTATTTTACAGATAAGAAATAGACTGAAAAAGAAGCTGGTGTAGGCTTTTGATATTAATTTTATGTCCTTTTCAATAGATGTTTATTATAGACACTAGTTTATTATAAATTCAGATATATTACGGCAAGAAATATGAATAAAACAAAATTCTAGTGAATTCTAAAAACTTTAAAATTCTGTACTTTTATTATGCAATGATTTCACAGCTCAAAGACCTTTATCTTACTAAGGCTAGAAATAGGAACTGAATCTCATTGTATAATGAGGAATTTCAAAGGAATGTGTTTCCATTTCTAATTCTCATAGTTAATAAGATATTGAACATTGAGAAACAGAAGTGTGCAGAACTAAAAATGTCTTGGCCTCTCTCTGTCCGACCTTAACTACAGAAAGAAAAGTCAGTATTTGGGTGCCAATCTGGAAGCTTCTTAATGAGTCAGTGTTGCAAGTTTATTAGAAATAGATTAATATGTAAGGAAATTATGGTTCACAAAAATGTGTTTATCCATTCTGCAGCCACATGTGTAGTGTACACACTTTTACTGAACCTTACTTAAGTTTTCAACTCAATATTACATTCCCTGTAATAGGAATGGGGCTTTCCCTCTGGAATCATAGAATGATTTACGTTGGAAGGGATCTTAAAGATCATCTAGTTCCAACCCTTGATGTCCCTGGCCAGATTTAATTCTATCTGGGCTTTAGCTCTCCTAATCTGATCCCTAGCTGCTTGGACAGTTTCTCCCAGGCTACCCTTCCCTGCTTCCACCCTCTGTACGCTTCCTTTTTCTGTTTGAGATCGTCCGGGAGCTCCTTCTTCATCCATGCAGGCCTCCTGGTGTTTTTACCCGACTACTTCTTTGTTGGTATGCATTGCTCCTGAGCTTGGAGAAGGTGGTCCTTGAATATTAGCCAGCTTTCTTGGGCCCCTGTTCCCTCCAGGGCTTTATCCCATGGTACTCCACCAATGAGATCTCTGAAGATGACAAAGTCTACTCTGCTCAAGTCTGGATAGCAAGATCACTGTGCACCCTTCTCGCTGCCCTAAGGATCTCAAACTCCACCATCTCACAGTCAGTGTAGCCAAGGCTGCCCTTGAGCTTGAAATTCACCATCAGCCCCTCCTTCTTGGTGAAAACAAGGTCCAGGATGGTCCTCTATCACTTGGAGAAAAAAGTTATCATTGACGCATTCCAGGAACTTCCCAGATTGCTTACTCCCTGCTGTGTTGTCTTTCTAACAGATATTGGGGTGGTTGAAGTCCCCCATCAGGACCAGGGCTTGTGAATATGAGGCTGCTCCTATCTGTCTATAGAGGGCCTCATCCACTCAGTCTTCCTGGTTGGGTGGCCTCTAGCAGACCCCCACTGTAACATCACCTGTCCTTGCCCTCCCTTTAATCTTAACCCATAAGCTCTTCGTTGGCTCTTCATCCATCCCCAGGTGGAGCTCCATGCACTGGTCCTTGACGTAGAGGGTGACACCCCCTCCGAGTCTCCCCTGCCTGTCCTTCCTGAAGAGTCTGTATGCTATTACAACACTCCAGTCATAGGAGCCATCCCACCATGTCTCCGTGATGACAATTAGATCATAGCCTCGCAGGAAGCTCTTCCCTCCTGCTAGAATTCCAGGTGCAAGTCACACATTGATCCATTGTACCAATAGCCTTTGAATTAGCTTGTTGCCCATACATTTGGTTTGTGCCTTTCATGTTGGCTACCAAAGTAATAGAGGAAAAAAAAAATCAAAAGCTGTATTAAAATCAAGTTAAATCTACTGTTTACCTGTTATCCACAGAGCCAGTTACTTTATCTTAGAAAGCAATTAGGTTTGTCAGGAGTGTTTTGCTTTCAATAAATCTGCATTGGTGGTTCTCATCCTGCTCTTCACGTGCTGGGGAATAGTTTCCATGAGGACTTATTGTGTAATTTCCACAGTGGTGAAGGTGAGGTCTGCCAGTCTGTAGTTCCCTGGACAATCCTTCCTGACAGTTTTTTGAAGCTACCACGACACTGACCTTTTTCTAGTCATCAGGGATCAGCAGATTTTCTGACAGAGTGGCTTCACGATAACATCAGCCAGCTCTCTCGACACTTTCAGGTGTGTGTCGTCTGATCCTGTAGCCTTGTACATGTCCAGTTGCTGTATGTGACCATCTTACTTGATCCTCCTGTAGGTTTTCCTCCTAGTCTTTGACAGTGGGCACTTGGAGCAGATTTTCCAGTAAATACTTCAGCAAAGGCTTTTACTACCTCAGCCTTTTCAGTGAAATTTATTATTAGGTCACCTGCGCCATTCTCCAGTCTTCTGTGTCTTCATGACATATACCTTTCCAGTTTTAGCTTCAGACAGATTTAGGTGTTCCTAATTCCAGCCCAATGCAATCCAGCCCAGGATTTCTGGTTTTATACTCCCTGGTAGCTTGTCCTGCTTCTCTCTCTTGGCCCTTCTTTTTTTGGTGTTGGCAGGATTTCCCTGTTCAGCCAAGCTGGCCTCTTGCTGTGGTGGCCTCTTTTTTTTTCCTTTTTTTTTTTTATTTTCTTCAAGGATGATTTTTCTTCCAGGATTCGTCAAGGATGGATTCCCTTGTGCTTTACAGAGATTGTTCATGGGAACTGACCTATTGTCCTGAGTTTCTTCAGGTGTCAGGAGAGCCTGCCAAGGCCTCCTGCTTACCCATTCCCTAGACAGGCTAAGGTCTTCCTGAATCCTGGGATTTCTAGTCCTCTACTTGTCTTCCTTACTACCATCAGGATCATCAGCAGTTTTGCCTACAGCCTTAGCCTGTAGAGTGGCACTCTCTAGCCATGTATCTAGGATGTCAATGTTAAAAAGTATTTTAGACACTTTTATTCTTTCCGTGAAGAATTTTTGGATTTAAAAAAACCCCATATTTTATAAGATGTTTATTTGTTTTTCCCTCTTGCAATGCTCAATCCAGTCACAACCTGTTATAGTTTTAACACATCTCTAAAATGCTTTAGTTAAACTCTTTGAATATTTTAAGGTTGAATGACAATTTCTATAGAGCTTTATATGGAAAAATGTGCACCCTTTAACTGGAACCAGAATGTTCTCAGTGTTTTGGCTTTCTGACGTCTTTCTGTCCCATAATCAACTTTAGGAGGTACTGAAGGTGGCTTGGAGGTAGAGTGAGTTAACGATTAATAAGGATTTACGCAGCTCTTTGCGTCACTTCTTATTTCCAAATCATTTGCTAACAAGTCACCTAAGGGCTTAAAATCGACCAGGACAATAAACAGCAGGAGCCTGTGGTGCAGTTGATGCTGATGAGCAAAGAAAATAAATTATAGAAGTCAAAATAAGTATTATTTTATTGGTTGTACTTGATAACTATAAAAATTTGTTTTATTGTAACGAATACAAAGAACCAATTCAAATAGTGATTTTGCTGTTGTAATTTTATGTAGAACCTAAACTTTCCTCTTTATATTTAACGCAGTGATTATTCAATTTATCAAATGTAGCTGTATGGCTTTTTCTCAAGAACATTCACTCAGGTGGATATCAGTCTTAATATATTGGGTTTTTCAGGGTTTTTTTTTCTTTTTCTGTTTTTCATAAGTCTCTTTGGAGGTTGTGATTACAGCAGGAAGGTGTTATATCTTCATATATTACAAAACTAGAAAAGTAACAAAACCAGGCATTTCCATGACCATGTTGAAGGTTTCTGTCTAGAGTGTAGTTTCTTGCGTTGTTCTTATGTTCCTTTTAAACCTCAGGATTCTTCCAAATAAGCTTAAGCCTTTTATAAACATTTAACTAATGGTAGCTAGTGCCTTCCAAAGAGGCAGACTTTGTTGAATTTGAAACAGTGGCATATATAATTTTTTTTTTCCCCCCACACTCTCCTCCAGGTTACTTGATTGCATTCACTTATACATAGGCAATTCCTGTTTTTCTGAACAAAACTTTGACGAACTTCCCTTTATCACTGCAGATTTTCCCTCACAGATTTCAAATAGTAGTACTTATACAATGCATTGACAAATACTGGGTTTTTTGCAATTGGTGCTGAGTTTACTCCCCTACTTCTACAGGCTCTTATGATGCTTAAGTCTTTTCTGCTGAAAGTGTAAACTTAGCGTAGGTAACTTATAAGTCTCTCACCAGCCTTTGATAAGGATGGGATTTCATGTATGTGAGCTTTGATCCGCGGTGCTGTGAGCTATTTGAATTTCCTTTGCTTTGACAGATATATGTAATGGTATGAACGTCTTAATATTCTTGAACTAAACATTGGAGAGCCTACGGGTCAAAATGACAACTGCAGTTATTCCTAAACTAGACTGAAGTTAATGTGATTTCTTCACACTTTTTTCTGGAATACATATTCTAGTTCTGATTAATTTTAAAGGTCTTTGAAGGCTACACAGTTATTGCAAGACTGGATGATTTAAATGCTAAACCAATAAGTATTTCTGTTTTATTTTTAGTTAAGAGAAAGAAAGAAGCTGAAACTATAGCAGTTAAATGTCCTCTGACTGCAATCATTATTTTTCTAAAATTGCTGTTGTGGCTCAAGAGGAAGGTACATAAATTGTTAATGTGATGCATGTTGTGCAGTATACTAAATAAATTGAAAAGGCCTATTACAGTTTGCGTGCTACAATTAGTACTTAAAAGCATTTTGGTATGCAGCTTATATGACCATGTCATACCATCTTGTGAATGTATCATGATGGTACATGGTGTGATTTTTCTAGTAACCATACATTTCAAATAGTATATTTTCAATATGTTGAGTAATTTGTTTTTGTCTTAAGTGAATGTCTAGCAAAGTAAACCTGTGTTCTTCCAGTGTTACGTGAAAATGCTGAATATAATTAGGACTAAAAGGGGTTTCTGTTAGCTAGGTTGGCTCATCCTGTTTCTGTTCGTGTGGTCAACAGGAACGTTGGTCACAAGGTTTGGTCTGTTCTTTGCTTGTCCTGTGGCTCCTGATTATAAAATGAGTGCTTTCTAGGAGTTTGCTCATTGTTGCATTGTCTTTATCCCTCACAGTTAAACTTGCATAGTTAGAGTATTCTGTTACATTTTACATTTATTGAAGGTTGGGAAAGGAGGATTAAACATAGACTTAATGATGTGTATTTCTGTGCTTTCAGTGGTCCTCGATGCCAGAGTCAGGCACTGAGCTTCAGCACCAACAAAATCGTACCTTTATTGGGCTATTTGCAGAAAAGCAATATTGTCAATCATTGCTTTTGTTCTAGAGTTTTAGGACTCTTTTAGGTTCAACATATCAAGAGCATCTTTCCCTATTTTCCTCTTCGTTGCTAAGAAAGCATTTTTCCCACAAACCCAGCGCTGACATTAGCAGACTCAAATCAGATTTTCAGACCTTGAGGGCCTGAACTTCTATAAGGAGTGTGTTGCTTTGACAATAATTGCAGGACGCTTAGGGTCGCCACTTAGAAATGGAGCAGCCAGATTTCACCTACCTAAGAAAATAAAATCTTAGAAAATTAGTGCATAACAGAGATTTCCAACAACACAAGCAATTACAGAAGTAAAGCACAATGCAGGAAATGGAATTTTATGTTAAACATTAATCAAGATCTTCCTTCACTGCCTGAGTGCTTAATCTGTCTTTTGAGTCCAGCCACTTAATTTCTTCATCTGATCTGAAGTTAACCTCTCTCAATTGTCTTTAAATTTGATCTTTCATTTTGTTGTTCCAAGTTTTTTGTCCATTCTGTATGAGCTATGAAAACAGTGCAAGGAGAGAGGGTGCTACTCAGTCTTCATTTCTTCGCTAAGTCCTGATCTCCCTTCTTTTTTGCACTACAAGGAATCGCTCATTATTCTTTGTGTCTGCGTACTGGCATTCAGAGTGGTAATGCAGAAAAAAGTAACTTTCTCTGTTTGTCCTAATGTTTCTTGATTTTAAAAACACTTTGCATATTGTATGTACTGTCTTTCATTTAATTTTTTTTCTCTTTAAAGTCTTCTGCAGATGCAGTGCATAAACTTTATAAATCCTATACCGGGGAAATAGTAACCGTTTGATTAAGATTGTAATGTTGTTTTTGCTCAGGACATCAAATAAAGACCAACCAAAATAAAACCTGAAACATGGAATAGGTTGCCTGGACAGACATGGATTTAAACTCACTGTTAATTTTAGAACCAATCCTTTAAAACTTTTCATATTATCTTTTTATGCCCCCTGTCTCCTTAAATCTGTTTCCTCCACAGTGAGGAAGCAAGAGGTAAGTGAATTACCCTTTATATTTGTTACTGTCTTGCCTGTATCCTACTTATAATTTGATCAAACATCTTTCTTCCTCTCTTTGTATAGCATTAAAAGCTGTTACATAAAAGATGTAAAGAATTTTTTGGATTATGACCTTGAAAAAAAAAACCTTAAGCAAAGTGCTGGAATTGAGCCTATGAACTTCTATGGGCTAATGATGGTCATCGTCTGTCCTGAAGTGTTGTAGAGATGTGGGCTGTAGTTTATATTGCTAGAGCTCTGACACTTGTGAGTATACAATAGTGGTTTTTCCTATTTCATCCTAAAATTAGGGACTCTGAAATACATAAAAAGGTTTGTATGTCTCCATTCTGTTTGACTTTTAAGATTAGAATACATTTATAATTAAATGTCTACGTTGATAGAGAGAACGTGTTGGTGCATTGAAAACTTGGTTGATATTTTCTTTAAAGGGTCTTTTCTTTTACCCGAAAAAATTTTTAGAAACATCAGGGGAATTCTTGATGCGGGACGTACTTTGTAAAATATAAGAATGTTTGTCTTAAAGCTAACATGATGAAAAAGGTTGATGCCTTATTACTAACAAAATTAATAGGGTTTTTTCCCTATTTTGAGAAAATTCTCTTAAGATCTAAAATAAAAAAAAAATCTTCCTAAGTATTGTAAGTATTGAAAAATATAGAACTTTGAAAGCAAAGTGAAGGTCTCAAAACCAATCGATGGCGTTTTTTGTTTCTTTTTGAAAATTATGTGATTGGCACCTGTGATATTGACTTAAATCTTTAGTTCCATTGAAGAGAAAGGAAATGATAGGAGGAATGCCTCCTATCCATAAAAACAGTACTGTAGTTGCTAATTATAGTTAAAAGTGATTATACATCTGGGATGACCCACTGCACTAAATGAATGAGCTCTTACATTTGTGGTAGAAGGCTACACACATATCACGTGGAGAAGTTGGAAAAGTCTGCATGTTGTATGCAGAAGTTTGTACCCTCCTGCAGACACTACTAGGAAGGTTTTCTGATTTAATACATGCAAAATAAACCTGCCTTATTTTGGAGAAGTTTATGTACTGACCAGAAGATGGACTAGTTGCATAAGGTCTTTGCTTGAACTTGGACTGAAGTGGAGGAGCTTGGAGAGGGAATGTCTCTTAGCTTGGGATGTTGATGTTCTGTCAGCTTTTATACTGTTTATTTTGGTTACCAGTCTGATTTATGGAGTCACATGGAGTTTTAAGATACATTTTTTGGATGACGAGTGGTTGCCTTGCACTAATGAATCAAGGATTATCCCAGGTTGTTCTACACTTTCTTTGGCATTTGTTGTAAAGTATTCGGGGAGAGTTGAAAGAATTGATTGAAATTGCCAAACCCTTTTGAGTCACGTATTGTTTGCAGGAAGTAAAATATAGCTTCCTTGCTGGGCTACATCTGATGATGGCAAGAGGGCATCACACAAGGGCATAAAAGATGCAAGTAACTGGGCAAAGGAAGGACAGGTACCCTGTAGAGCTGCCCACTCAGTCCTTCACAAGGAGGGAAGACGTCAAGGCTGTGGGGACCAACATCTTTCCTCCCATGTTCTGCCCTAGAGCTCTTTCCTCTGCCTTCTCTAATGGTAATTGTTTAATGACTTTTAAACAGATGAAGAATTTGGAATGTTATTCATAGTGACGGGATATTTTGCCGCTTCTGTCATATAAGAAAGGGTTTAAACTTGTATTTCCCCAGTGAGAAGACAAAAGGTAGAAATCTCAATGTAGCACAAGATTAGAGATACTGACAAAAACAGGGACACAGCCAAGGCAGCAAACGTGCATTGCTTCGCCGTTGCCCCCAGCAAGCTCAGCCTTAGATGGTTCTGTCACCGCTCCGGCTGTTTGTTCTTCATAAAAACCTGTGGCTGAAACACTTGTTCCCTCTTGAGATGAATTTCCTTTTGCCAGCCCAGACAAGTGCACCAGCTGATATTAGCGGGGGGGAAAAAAAAAAAAGCCAAAGCAAACAAACCTAGGTCTGTGTTTTTGAACATTGTTGTGTGTAAAATATAATGGTTATTCTGCAGTGTCAGAAAACAAAACATCATTAGAAAGTTACGTGCACTGCAATTTAAATGAATACAGCAAGTAAAATAGTCACCTTTGTTGAGAGGATCATAACCTGCCCTATCTTTATAAAAGAAATTTAGTCTTCATAGTCCATTGTATTTTGAAAGGGCAGTTGTTACTTGTTGCTTTTTTGTTCTTTTTTTTTTCTTTTAGCATTTGCTGATACGCACTGGGAGGAAAAACCTACTGGAAAATTAGGTCTGTGTTGCCAATGAAAAAAACATGCTTGCAATATATAAATAGGATATAATTTACTATTTAAAAAGTACTGGCAGACAGTTTTTGCTTCCAATACCTTTTTTCCACTCAGGATCAAGTACAAAAATGGAGTAGACAACTCAGCAATGAAAATGCTGAAGTATATGTAGAAAGCTATTTCTTGCCAGACCCTGGGTACTCATGATAATCAAAATGTAAGAATTTCTTTTGGCAGGGTTGTTTTTTTTTTTTTTCCTTCAGATTGCTGCTAACTGTCCTAATGCTGGAACAGGTGTTAAATACTAATATTGTTATAATTTTAATTATTATTTAGTATCATCTGAATTAGGATGTGATCACATGTGATGAGTGATCACATATGCCGAGTCTAAAACTCAGTTTCTTAAACTTTGTCACAAAAGACTAGTAAACTCTAAAGGGGCTACGGATGAACTGGATTTATTTTGGCTGCATGTTTTCTTGGAGGAACATCTTGAGCATTTTTTTTAATTATGAACAAGAGTTTTTGTGTGTATTTGCAGGCATGCAGAGCACGGTACAAATATTTAAATTACTTAGCTCATGTTCTGGTCTCTGAAATGGAAACAATGTCTGTTCTCCCAGGAATACTTAAAAAGGTGCTCAAGGCAGAAATGG
Source organism: Rynchops niger (assembly GCA_013400035.1). Lineage (NCBI taxonomy): Eukaryota > Metazoa > Chordata > Aves > Charadriiformes > Laridae > Rynchops > Rynchops niger. Next base: position 128,613 of record VXBH01008586.1, on the reverse strand, counting down.
TTTGAGATGAACAAGTCTTGCTATTTGAGTGAGAGAGATGTATTAGTGACTACATGAAGAGTTGACAGGCTCTGCCCAAGCTGCCTGCTAAAGGGAAGAGGGGCAGGGGGAGCATCATCTCAGGGGAATTTCTTCTTAAAAGGACCGGCCTCTTTCTTACTCCGTTTGGGTGGCGCCATGGACACACGGCCTCTGTGAGGAATAATGGCAGGAAAAACCCTTTTCACTGCTAGTTCAGAGTATGCTCAGGGAAGATCAATCCTCCCACCCACTCCCCCACTTTAAGGTCTTTGTAAACCACAACTGAACCATGAACTGCAATTAGCAGACAGCGGTTTTCAGAGGTTTATAATCTAACCAAAGGAGGATGACCCCGTGCAGCAACCTTTGAAAAGCACATCTCCAGAGATAAATCTCAGGGTGAGGCTTAGGGGACCTCCGTCTCCTCCTTCAGGATAAAGTAGATTTTGTACCCAAGTGACAGGGTAGAGCGTTAAATTGCTGGTCAGCATTTGTCTCCTTCCAAATCCTCATCGTAGCTGCATCTCACACTGTTGTCACACTTCAAGTTCCAGCTCCAGAACTGTAAGCTGCTGGATGTGCTCGATTAAATGACCATAAAATTTTGGCAAAAAATCGTATTTCTTCTAACCTCATTTTTGGACACAATTTGACCTCTTCTGTAGAAGTCTCCCAGCGTTTTGGCTATCCTGAAATGGAAAATGTTCTCATTTATGGTTGTGTTTTGTCAAGATTGTACGATCATACTTGGATTGAGAAAGGAAAAATTAGTAACACTTAATGCTAGCATTTGATCAGGATGATCTAGTTTTATCTAGGTGGGAGCCCAGGTAACAGTTTGGGGAACATGCTCTCAGATTAGTCTAATCTCTAGCCTTGTGTGTTACCTGAAGAGCATTGTCCATTCCCTTCCCGGTGGTGCAGCCATAGTTTGCACAGCTAAACCTCTATTTGTGCGGAGGAAGAGCTGGAAGGATTTGAGTATTAAGCTCCACACGTGCACCATAGTTTTGTCCATCATCTGGGTGGCTGCATCACTGAACCTGCGCACAGTTATGCAAGCATGGCCCATGGTTTGCATCTTTTTCAAAATGAAATGTAAAGAGAGTATTTTGTTAAATAGTTGCTCTGTAGAAGGAGTTGAAAGGCGAGGGAAAGCCACTTGCTACTTAATGTGTTAGAGAGGGAATCAAAGATCTATCGTAGTGCAGATTTTTACACCTTGAATTTTACTAGACTCTGTCTTTCGGGTAAAGGTACTATAAATGTTTGAAAAATGTCAGTTTCACTCAAAATTGCTTACTTCGGTTGTGGGCATATGTTTTGAAAAACGAAAGAGAAAAAATGTCTGCCTTGTTTTGCCCCCTCAAATCCAAGTAAGAGGATATTATGAGGTAGAAAATACTATTTTTATACCATCTATCAGCTTTGTTAACATTTTATTAGACATAAATCATATAGTTTCGTGTTGCATAGTGACAATATGGTTCACCATGTATTCTATTTTTGTAACTTTATTTAAAACTGACATGTAACTTGCTGTACCTGAAACCCCAAGTGAGCCAGTTATTGGAGTGTAACAAAGTTTTGACGTCAGAACTGCTATTTATTCCACTGGCAACCATTAGCGATGCATTACCCTTTGGCACTCGTGTTTTCAGAAACGTGGTTAAATTTTTATGACTGGTTCTGGCCAATTAGGATTCTTTCTCAATATAGAAATAAGGGAAGAGATCTTTTTTATAACTTACTAAATGTAGCTTTCCCAAAACAACAGCATAAAAATATGAATTATTGCACTCAAAATTCACAAAACATACCATTGAGCCACACTTCAGATTGACTGCTTGCTGGATAAGTGTATCTGAGAGGCAGGGGTTAAGCTAGGCTGCCTTGTCAAATGCATGAGCCTTTATTAGAATTTAATGTAATTACAGCTGAGTCACGCTCGCAGGTCAGTCTGGTAGCTTCACTAGGATGTGGAAAGGGGCTGAAGGCTTAAGGTAGAGAGAACTGGAGAGATGCAGGGGGTGTGGAGGAAAATTGCGGGGGTTGGCTTGGCAAAAACAAACATCTTTCAGAGAAATTTCAGTAGAGGTTTCTGTTTCTGGCTTTTTTCCCCCCAAAATTTAAACTTCAGCAGCACTCGACGTGTTGCAAACTAGATGAGCATGCGTGCAAACGACAGGGTATGGTGCTGCGAAAGAGGGTGCTGTAAAGATCTGATTCCTGGTTGTTGGTTTAGGATTGCAGTCCGTGTTCTGGCAATAAGAAATGCCATCATGTACAAAAAGAACCTACAAGAGACACATTTTCCTTCTGTGTCTTTTTCGGTGATCTTCTCCTGGGGGCTTGGTAATATGTACGGTGTATTCGCGCATGAAGCTGGAGTCACCTGTCTACTAAAGTTACAAAACACTAGTTTGTACACGTTGCTTTACTAGTATACTGGCGATTTGTTTTGAAGGGAACACTCTTTTATGTAAGAACGTTTTTTCCATTCCTGCTCTTTATTAATGATCTTGTGTTCTTTTGATCAGTAGTGGAAATATTATCAGCTTTTGTCATAGTTTTTTTTTTTTTTCCTGCAAAAATGCTTCTCTGAGCTTTATGATAATAGGCCAACTAGAATATGTTGCATAACTGGTAATGGTTGCAAACTAAAGTTCCTTAACTTTGGCAGCCACATCCTAATTTTCCAAGTAAATAGAAGCTGTTTGATCTTTAAGTATCAGGCATCGGCATTTGTGTGTATAGTTACAATATGCTTTTCAGGTAATTCCAGGTGAACAACCATGAGCAGCCTTGAGCAGCCACGAGGGGGAACGAATTTTGGATATTCTGCTTCTAATTCTTATATTTGCCACATGTTGAGCCTTTGACAGCCCTCGCTGATATCTGTTGTAATTTGGGTGTGTGCTCTGGGTGCTGCAGAACCTGACAGCAGACACAGCACATCAGAGGCTCTGCTGTCTTTTACCAACCTCCCTTTTAGTGACCTTACTAAGTTAACGGAGACTAACATTTTCTTCTTGCAGGCTAGCAACCGAGAAAATTGTTGAACCATACAGGATAGAAAAAAGTAGTTGTGAGGACTTGACAAAGAAGGGGTTTGTTTACCCAAGGGACTGAACGGAAAGACTGCCTAAGAGGTGAATGGGATTTGGAAACCATTAAAAAAAAAAAAAAAAAGGGGAGAAAAGCTACACTTGATTCTGGAAGAGAAGGCAAACTGCATGAGATGTTTCCAGTTTCTTCGGGAAAAGCAGATAGACAATTAGAGAGGGAGAAAGGATTTTGTTGCCTAAGCAACTGTATGAAGGAGACATAAAGTCTTCCAGTAGGCAGGAGTGACCTTGTTGCTTACTCCTGTGAGCACGTTTTGTTTGCATCTGCCTGAACGTTCACTCTGAACTGTGTACACGCTGCCATGACATAAGAGAACCCACACTTTGAAGTCTGAAACATCAAAAACCACGTCTGTTTTCCTGCATGATCTTTTTTTAAAAGAAATTTTATAGTGGACGGGTCATTTGTTAATGCTTTTGTGCTCCATGAGGGAGACCATTAACAGTCTCCTCTCCATTGGAATAGGCACATTTTGAAGCTATTTGTTAGCTAGTTGTTTCTGTACAGTTGCCTAAATCTGCGAGTACAAGGTTGACTACTTTTGAAAGATGGAAATCTGCTTTAAATCTCAAATTTTAAGAATTGCATTTCACTGTTAATTCGGCTTTAAAACTGCAATGAAATATTTTTCCGTTTTTTTTTTCCTGAGTGCTAGTAATTTGCAGATACAAATGACTGGGGACAGTCATTTGTAAATCTGAATGTTGATGGTAGGCGTCCTCTGCAGTTAGTGCAGCTAGACTACTGCACATGCAGAATTCAGGGGAAAGATCACCTGTTGGAGAACTTCCTGTGAAAAAAGAAATTAGCGTAACATTTTCAAAAGTTCTGAAGTAACTGTCCAAAATGAATTCACATTTAGGCTGCTACAACCTGCAAAATCAACCTGCAGTACAGATATCCCTCATATGCAGGTTTTTGTTAATCATGAGATAAGGTTCTTGAATGAAGAAATTGTCAATGCAGGAACTGCCCTTAAGTACAATATATATTTGTGAAAGACCTAAACCGGTAATTGCCTTGCTCAGGTATTATAATAGAGGCAATAGTTGCACAGTTTCACTGTAGCTTTAATTCCCTTTTTTCTGAGCGTTCCGTTCCCCCCTCAAAATCAGGTACGTTTGTCACAAATGCTAGTTTTTCGTATGAATCTGCTTGAGAATATTAATTTCCTTCAATATGCTACATTAACCTTTATAACAGAGTATCTGTAATTCAAACACAGTCTATTCTTCTCATCATCACAGGAATGAACAAAGTGTGTAAGAGAAGAATAGTGATGGTCCACAAATTAATTTCAGATGGTTTTTATTTTCGTAACATTCACCATTTCTTTGGAAACTAGATTAAAGCAGAGATGCGAGGTACACAAGTGATTATTTATTTAAAGTACAATTGGTGAGATATTGTAGTGGAAAGCTGTTTGTGAAGAACTGAGTCACATCTACAACTCAGTGTTTCAGCCCTCTAACTTCAACTGCAGTTTGAGAAAACTTTATGTAAGTATAATTAGCTTCCGAGGTTGATCTTCATTTGTGCAGAATCGCGAAATTTCAGTGATTTCATATCTCTTCGATGGGATTTATTTGTGATGAACATGAATATATTTAATTGCATCTCTGTCTGTATTGATGTAGTGGAAAGGAAGCATTGCTCATAACTATTTGGGTTATAGACTAGTAAATGAGAAATAACAGCAAGAAATATGCATCCTAAGAAAGGACAACACTTCCTTCCCCTAAAATATAGGGAGAGCGTTTTATTGATATTTTCTGAGGTGAACACCCATTCATTGTTCAGGAAGCATGGAAATTACAATGTTTTGAGAATACCTATAGGATTGCACTGATACTTCGTGGAGCAGCAGTGGGGAAGAATATGGAAGAGAGAAGGAAATTCAGGGACATGAGGACAATTGAGAAAAAAAAAATAGCAATCAAAGGATAGAAAGCAAGTCTACAAGACGAGAACTTTATGCAAGTTTTGCTGAGAAAAATGGAGAGTCGTAAAAATACCAAAAGGCCAAGTGACTTGAATAATTCACGATTGAAGGGGATAGGACATTTTTAAGAGGAATAATATGAGTCAGAGGTAAAATTAATGGAAAAGACGTAAATGGGGAACATGACAGGCAAAATGGCAAAGAACAGAAGTTAAATATTGATTGACCATTCAACACCAGTAGTTACAATTTTGGGGGAAGCTGGGGATAGCCAAGAAGAAGCTTTAGAGAAGTCCTCAGGGCGTGTCTTCAGGGTATCAAGTTCTAGGTGGAAATACTGAGTAAAAGACAGATTCGATTTTTTATTTAGATGCAAAAACACAGAACTATTGGCATGATTGTGCATTTCTGTCTCACTTCATTTATTGCTCTACAGCAAGAGTACATATGCCATCTCTTTCAGTTGCCATGGAAAGTACTGTGGCTTTACACCTCTCTGTCCACTTCAGCATGAAATCGATCAGTGAAAACGCTTCTAAGCGTACACTGGTCCCTTCAGACTCGGCTCTTCTGTGCAGCCCGGAGCCTCCTGGAAATTACCCACTTTCTTTTTTTTTTTTGTAACATCTGTGTTCAGCTTTGAGCTAAAATTTTCAATTTCTCATTTGAAATGGGCAATAGTTGCCTATGTCTGATTACATTAGAGATTTTCTTACCATTATATTAATTTGCAGAACTTGTGTAACATTCCCTGTCATATTTGGCCAGCCAAGGTGTTCTGAAAAAAATCCTATGCACTTTTTGTGCACGCAGGAAAGGAAACAGGGATGATTTAAGTCCTGTGGATAGTGACTTCTGGTTCTCAGGAAGCAGTCTTGCAATATGTATTATAACACACAACGAAGAAATGTGGGTTGTATGTGGGCTGTATATGTTCTACTGTTTTAAAGAAGAAAAATAATAATCTATGTGCTGCTTGTAATTTTTCTGAGGAGGTTTTGATATATATTTTATATAAACTGCATTTTACATGCCAAGGATACTTCGACATTCATGATGCAGAAGGAAGGAGAGTCAAAGATAACTTTTGCAGACTGAAGCAGAAAGTTTTCTGTATATCCAAGATCTAGTTTATCAACGCCGACTGCCACTTTACAAATAAATAGACAGAAAAATGTAGGCACTATGATCTCTACCTTTCAGAAATCATACTCAAGAAACTGTTGACTGCAGGGATAAGAGGTGATGGGGGCATGAATGGGGCTATTATGCCTGCATTTGTAGCACAAAGAAATAAATCTGTGATAAAAAAAAACCTAATGCAGTCTTAGAAGTGTCAGGAAATAAGACAGAAGAGAGAATGGAATGATATAGGCCAAAGTTTGACCAGCCACTTCTTCTAAGACATGAAATCAATGTTACCAACTTTAAATATAACTGCAAATTTCCTGATCAAACATAGGAATGAAACAAATTCGATGCTGAATGATTTCCAAAAAGAAATTCAAAGAAAATAAATCATGGATGTTAGAAACATGGGTTTTAAACAATGTCAAGAAATTACCTGGTTGATTTTTCTTGATCTAAAACAGAGTCAAATATGCTTCTGGAATTCCTAAATGGTGTTTTCCTTTCCTGTTCTTAGAAACCTTCTTAAGTAACAGGAATTGCATAAATAATCTGTCTTGGTGATTTTGTGTGGTTTATACATAAAGAATTTTTCCTAACGTCTATCTAGTTCCGAGCTGCTTTGCTGCCACTTTAGCCAAGTATTCCTTGACTTGCTGTCACTCAGCACGCAGAATGACTGAATACTGGCATCGTCTTAACGACTTCTTATGGAGATAAGCATCCTGATCCCTTCCAGCCTTCTTTTATCCAGAAAGAAAAACAAAACAAAGCACAACGTTCAGTGTTTCCATATGAGTCATGTTTTCTAACCACCTTTTTTGTTGGTCCCTGGATCTCTTTCAGTTTGTCGACTATTTTCCGCCCTCTTTTTTTTTTTGTTTGTTTGTTTTGTTTTGTTTTGTTTTTTGTTTTTTTCCAAAACACTGTCTGTAAAACTTGGCCCAGAACTTCGGGTAAGACTTAATTAGTTCTGTGTCAGATGGACTAATTGACTCTTAACTTTGTTTATCAGACTTTTGCTAATTATACTGTGAAAATATTCACCTTTTTTCCTAATAGCAAGAGATTCTAACGGAGGATATTTTGTTGAATGATGTAGTTCTCCAATTTGGGTGTGGTGGTTTTGGTTATGTTTAGGGGTTTTTTTTAAGAATTATACTCATTTTGCTATCTGTGGATTTTCAGCTCTAGCCATCTCGAACTTTAAAAAAAGTATTACTGTTCCACCAGGATAGGAAATAATTACTTGTGCCAGGCCCAGGATTGGTGCCTGAAAAAATCCTCTTGGGTTACCACCCAGTTTGGCTACAGACTGTTTATAATTACTGGTTTGATGCTTTTTAAATTACAGAAATTTCCACCATAACTTCCTAGTTTGCTGTAATGGTTTGTGGAAGAGTCAAGGTCCAGCACTAACGGTGCCCTATACTCACTACCCACAATCTCACAATCCATAGGCAGGGGGAGAGAAATTATTCCTCTTAACCAAAATATGGGCTTCATGTGACTTTCTTGCAAAATTTCTCTGTAGATATTTTTTTTTTTTATATGTCCTTATGTATTGGTTCTTCACTAGCCTCCAAAGAGAGGTGGTCGATGCCCCAGGCCTATCAGTGTTTAAGAGGCATTAGGACAGTGCCCTTAAGAACATGCTGTAAGTTTTGGTCAGCCCTGAAGTGGTCAAGCAGTTGGACTGGATGGTCATTGTAGGTCCCTTCCAACTGAAAATTATTCTATTCTATTTTCCCAGTCTTCTGTTTTTAAGGCATTTTGTAAAGTGGGCCAGGTACTGCCTGGAAACGTGAGCCTATATGTATTTGTCGGTGTGATCCACACAGAAGTGGTATCAGATAAACCAGTAATAAAGATAAATGGTGAGGAACATATTTTGAGAAGATCCCAAAATACTTTTGACATGATTTCAGCCTTTGTCTGAATTGATTTGCTCAGCTCCTTCTTTGTAAGAAGGATGATGCAAAATAACTGTAATGTGATGAACATATATTTTATTTTGCAGTCTAATAGAACTGGAACTCTCTGATCATCTTTTCAGCAGGTAGCATCTTCCATAGCGTTTTATTCATTAATCTATGTATTGGTTAACTCACTGGTTTTATGGACGAAAGCAGCATGACATCAGAGCTATTTTACATGGAGAAGTCAGTCCAAGTGCATGAAAGTTGAGCAATCAGCCTCACAGAGGAAGTTCTTTGGGCAATAGTTCCTGGATTCTTTTGTAAGACAGAACAATATTTCTGGGATCAGTTGAGGATTACTTTTATAAATCAAATTGAGCTATACACTTTGTAACAAATCTAATAACCATGCTGTGAATATAACACAAAAGTCATTGGTATTGCAGGAGGTTGGTGGTGGGGATGGAATTTACTGCACCAAGTTCAGGGCAGTGTTTTGCAGAGTAAAACCGGAGGTGTGCTTGTCCTAACGTTAACAAGTTCTGCTGGATGGTTCTATTGAATTACGTTTGATTTTATTTGATATTTCGTTATTGGAAATCTTGTGTCTTTTAAGTTTCTTTTATAGAAGTTTTTCAAATGGAGTTATACTTAGCGTTATGGTATGCCACCTTAGGGAAGAGTATACTCTAGATAATACATTATACTGCTGAAATGAAATAGTAGGGTATTTCTTTAGTATTTCCCATGGGAGATTTGAAACATTATCAGAGCGCTTGTAGGAACACCAGTGGAGCCATCTAGTGCCTTTTGAAGAATTTAACGGATTACCCACCGTTTTGCCCTGTCAAAGAGAAATTTATTCAAAATAAAAGGGTAATTTTTTCCACTTGAGGTGCTGGTATTTGTATTTATATTGATGTCAGTAGTCCAGCTTGTGAACAGGAACACAAATATATTCGTATAGTAACAAAAATCAAACTTTCTTCCAGTGAGGATTATTCTACTCAGTAATGAATTGTTTCTGCTGAAAGAATATTGTAGCAAATGGAGAGCAATGAAACCCAATTTACTGACACTTCCAAAGAGAAACCATATCATAACTGAAAAATCAGTTATTTTGAGACTGTGCAAAAATACTGAGACATAACCAGCTTGTATTTACAGTTTGATTCTTAAAGTTTTCATGTCATCATGTCAATGACGAGCAATTATTTCATTCCTGCTAAGTAACCAACATCAAAAGCTGAGTCTTATATTAGTACCCTGATATGGAAAATTAACCTGCTTGAAGTAAATAGGTATATGATTCAGGACTAATTGTTTAGCTTTCTATGTGACAAAACAGAACCAAGGGTTAATGTGCCAGAGGTGTGTCAAACTACTCTTTTTTAATAATTGGACTAAATACATGGTTACTTTATCTTAATTTCAAGTTTATCTTTACAATTCTGAAAAAAAAAATTGAAAAACAGGATCAGTGATCTATAGTGTTCTTGAAGATTTAGATAATTTAAAACCCTTTGCTCACTTTATGAACAATTTGCACTAAAGCTTTTCAACTGCCGGAAGGGCTGCCATATAGCTGGAGTCCTTTGGAGTTTCTGGGGCACAAGTTAAAAGGCAGGAAATTCCAATTAGATATCTGGGGGGGGTGTGTGTGCTTGTGGAATTTGCCATAAGTGTGGTAGTACTGGAGCACGTTGCCTGGAGACCTTATGGAATCTCTGTCTTTGGTGGTGTTCAAGACTCAACTGGACCAGCCTTGAGCAACCCCATCTAATTAGACCTGCATGGAGCAGGGCGTTGGACTGGAAGATCTCCGGAGTTCTCTTTTCACAAATGATTCTCAGATTCTGTGATTCTCAGGTAAAAAGACGACACCCCAGAAAAAAGTTCTCCGTAACAGTCTGAATGTTTGTGGATCAATTGGATTCTTGCTTTCATCAATTGGATGAAATTGGAATTGGATGAATTCATCAAATTCCAAATTCCAGTTTTGGAAAACTTCAGTTTAAATAAATGCCTAAGTAGACTGTACTTGTCTTTTGAAGCCTGTCAAGACCATGTTGCTGTGTATTTTCTAGCATCTCAAAGGGCATTCAGCTTCACATGGAAACTACCTGTAATTGTTTTACTTGGAAGATCTTAGCCTCTAATAAAGCTAGTAATACAAAAGAAAGTATTAGTCCAATTGGGGAATCAACTACTATGCGAAACAGATGGAAAATTGCTCATAAACGTAGAGAAAGACAGCCTACAAAGTACCAAGCCATGGAGCAGAATCTTAAAATGTTCTTTTCAGATAAGCCAGTTGTCCTTTATTCTGGTCGGAAAGAAACACAGTTAAAATACCTCTGGAGTAAGTTGGGTTTGGTTTTGGGGTGGTTTTTAGATTGTCTGGGTTTTGGTTTGTAGAGCTCTCCTTTTATATCACATTAAGTTAATGCCTTTAGACTATTTTATTGTTATCTATGGAAAAATAGATACTGAACTTTTCCTTCAGTAATGATCAAAAGTTGCTGACCTTGGGATGCTAATCATCCTTTTGTAGCAGGAAAAGGGTTTGGGAGTTGCTTTCTCTTCTTCTGAATTTCAAAAAGCTAAAAAATCATTTTATCTGAGAGCGGTGTCTTTTTTCGAGTTGCTATCAGAAAACAGCAGTTTCCAGTCAATACCGGTTCAAAAATATATATATATTTGATTCAAAATTCCTCAGTAATCACTTTGGGGAAAATTAAGAGAAAGAAACTTTTTCAGACCCCATGATGCATTTATGCATTCAGTTTAGGTTTTTCTAAAAGTTAAATGAATCGTTTATACCCAAGGGGTATGTTATTCTTAAGTTGGAGTATGTTTATAGACATGTAAAATGTGTAGTATGTCTATGTCTTGGTAAGTTTAAATAAACGTTTTCGGTGCAAACTTTACAATGGAGAATTACAATACCTGTTCAAATATAAACATGCTGTAAGAGACTCCTAGCTCATTGAACCCAATTGCCTGATATTACAAGCCACTGCATAATTTAATCTCCTTCTCTATGCTCTATCTTAAAAATAATTAGTTCTATATGCAGTGCTCCAGCTATTCCAGAGTCCAATTTTTCATTCTATGAAACTTTCTTTAAATTTCCGCTTAAAGTAGTTACCTAATTTAATTTTAGTTGAATAAAATTAACTAATAGTTGATTAATATCTATTAGTTCTATTCTTTCCCTGGCATTTAAAATACTTTGTGGAGAATATTAACATCTATTCTTAGCCTTCTTTTTTGTATGCAAAACAAGTCTGGGGATTTTTTTATACTTTCATCTCATAATAATAGCTCTAATTTCTTCTAGTCATCCTATTAGAGCTTCTCTGTGCCAGTGCCACTTTGAGTTGTTCTCTTTTAGGTAAGGCTCCCATAATGGCGTAGGATACTCCGGAAGAAGTCTTACCATTAATGCTTTTCTGTTCTTAATGAAAAGACTTCTGACTTGTACATCCTAGGATTTTGTTTCCCTTTTTATGCCTGTGTTTGCACTACTGTTTGCCGTTCATTTGATGGTCAAATAAAACTTCACGTTTCTTTTCCTCAAGGTTATGCCCAGGTGAAGAGCTTCCAGCTCATGCAAGGTTTTTTTTGTGGCACCTCAGTACGTGATTTCACATCTGATGCTGTTCAACTCATCACGTTTTTCTTTGGTTGTTTCTTTATGGACTTTGTCATCCATTACTGGGGTACTTGCAACAAATTTAACTAGATTGACATTGCCTCTCCTAGGTTAATAGAAACTTGACTACAGATACTTCTGTGCTTATGGGTTTTTAAGGATCACGTTTCATGTGTGATCATTTAAATGGACTTACGCAGCAGCTTCTGTTCTGGTAGCCTGCAGTTACATGTGTGTATTCCCACTTTATTTCTTCTATATGGTATCTTTTTAACTTAAGCTGTTCATTTGGACTGCTTGAAAAAATCAAGTTGTGTTGATAATGTAACCTTTTACGCTTGGTGGAGGTGGCTCGCTGGGTTTTGTTTTTTTACCACTGGATGTCGTGGTTTTGTTTTTTTGGGGTTTTTTTGGTTTTTTTTTTAATGAATCTCAATTGAATATGTTTCCTAGTAGGGAAACAGCACGGTAATTTAAAATTGTCTGTGTGCATTTAGGACCAACCATTATTCAACTGAATATTCTCTTATCTCTCCAAATACTTACACCTTTAGGCTTTGTTGTCTTCTGCAGTGGCAACTAATTAGACTGTGCATGTAGTCTCTGTACAAAAAATTACAGGTCATTGAAATTAGGATATTTCACCAAAACCATTAATTATTCCTATTTCCTATATATAGTGAAAAGATAATTTGCACTATTTCAGGACATCCATTGTATGTAGGAAGTCCATTTGAATGCAGCATCTCGTTACTTGTATGAAGTAAGAATATCAATACACAAAACACTGATTGTCAGAAAAGATCATCACTGGTGAAATGCAGCTAAATTTGCCAGATTTTATTACAAACTATTTCATAAATAAGACAACAGAATTAGAATTTAATATAGAACTGCCAGTAAGATTCTACACGGACGATAACCAGGTGGTGTCTACAGAGCAACAAGATGTTAATGATTCATGAAAAAACTAGTTTTGTTTTTATAATCATGTTCTGAAATTTAAATTTTTAAATTAGAAACAAGGTCAAAGTAGCTTGGAAAGGGAATTGCTGACAAATTTTATTTTAAGATAGCAATTTAAATCAGAAGCATTCTTACAGTTGCTACTATTACATTCCTTTGTATAACTTTAGTAGTTTTTCCAGAATTTAATGCTTACCAGTGTAACTAAGTCTGTTATCTTAAGAGATGTATCTAACTTTTCAGATACAGTATTTTAAAATCCTGACTTTCTTAAGGATTTGATTTGAGAAACTAGTAAAATACTCCCTTTTGAATATGCATATAAAACTTATAATCTTTAGTAGGATTAAGTACATTATTTTCTTTCCAAGAATTAATTGCAATGTTATGAGAAGTAAATATAGATGTAATTTTGATTTGAAGTGCAGATTTGTTATTTGGGGCAGAAAAGTTTATATTTTCAGAGAGTTCGTAAATTCAGAAGTAACAAGTATGATTTAACAAGGGAAAGTAACCATTTTCTGTAAGGGATAGGTAGCAGAAGCAAAGTCGGCTTCTGGGGTAGGTTCTTCTGCCTAGCTATAAGGGTAACATTCATCTCCTTTCAAAGCAATGAGCAGTGAAGTACCACACGGTTATATGGGTAGGGTACGCAACCTATTTATTCATGAATGATCTAAATAAGTCAGTAAATTGGTGGCATAATTGCTGATGATTGTTATTAGGGTAAGTTATCTAATATGGCAAAAATGAAGGCTGCAAAACCTTCGGATTTCTGAAGGGCAGACTTTAGCCTGGTTAGGAGTATGGTCGAGAGTGTCCCTTGGGAGGCAGTTTTGAAGAGCAAAGGTGCCCAGGAAGGCTGGTCATACTTCAAGCAGGTGCTCTTAGAAGCACAAGAGAAGGCCATCCCCATGTCTCAAAAAACAAGCCGACGGGGAAGAAGGCCAGTCTGGCTAAATAGAGAGCTTTGTCTGGACCTCAGGAATAAAAGGAAAGCTTACATTCTCTGGAAAAGGGGCTTGGCAATTTATGAGGATTATCAAGATAAACAAAGCTATGTAGGGGGAAAATTAGAAGGGCCAAAGCTCAATCAGAACGCAGCTTGGCCACTGCAGTTAAAGACAATAAGAAGAGCTTCTTTCAGTATATCAATAGAAAAGGAAAACTAGGGAAAATGTGGGCCCACTGATGAATGAGACGGGTGCCCTAGTGGTGGAAGACACAGAGAAGGCAGAGTTAC
>VXBH01008586.1:83706-113838 GCA_013400035.1 Rynchops niger | reverse complement strand
CCTCTACTCTGCACTGGTGAGGCCACAACTGGAATACTGTGTCCAGTTTTGGGCTTCCCAGTTCAAGAGGGACAGGGAACTGCTGGAGTGAGTCCAGTGAAGGGCAACAAAGATGATTAAGGGACTGGAGCATCTCCCTTAGGAGGAAAGGCTGAAGGAGCTGGGACTCTTTAGCTTGGAGCAGAGAAGGCTGAGGGGAGACCTTATGATGGCATACAAGTATCTAAAGGGTGGGTTGAAGGAGGATGGAGCCAGACTCTTTTCAGTGGTTCCCAGTGACAGGACGAGGGGCAATGGGCACAAGTTGGAACACAGGAAGTTCCGTTCAAATACACGGAAGAACTTCTTTACAGTGAGGGTGACAGAGCACTGGAACAGGCTGCCCAGGGAGGGTGTGGAGTCCCCTTCTCTGGAGACTTTCAAGACCCACCTGGATGCAGTCCTGAGTGATGTGCTCTGGGCAATCCTGCTTTAGCAGGGGAGCTGGACTAGATGATCTCTAGAGGTCCCTTCCAACTCTGAAGACTCTGTGATTCTGTGGAAACCTTACAAGGCAGGCAGGTGAAAAGACATAAAGTGAAGTATAAAGGTGATGTGTGGCAAAAAACCCACTAAGTTTACTTACGTAGTGGTGGGCTATGAGCTGACCAGTCAGTAATGAAATACTGGGCTTATAAGACACAGTTCTGTGAAAACTTAATGCTTGGTGTTCACTGGTGGTTAGAAGAGCATGCTAAAAACTACTAGGAAAGGAATAGAGAACAGAATAGTGAATGTTGGCCTGTCATTTAAACCATGATATGATTGTATTTTTAATTTTATGCACTTGTCATTACCTTGTCTCAAAAAGGAGAAGAACCTGGCATAAGCAAAGATGCAGAAGAGCAAACCTTTGTGGCTTCTGTAATTTCCAGCTGAGTGATGCCCCTGCTTCACTTCCGCCTTTCTTTGCATTCCTCTTGTGTTCTGTTTCTCATAGTTCTCCTTCCCACAATTAGGAGCATGTAGTTGGGAGAAGTGACGATGTCCAAGTGATGGGCAGACAGTTTAAAGCTTATGGTGGAGTCAATTAGGAATGTAGACATGCTCTTGTATGAGATAGATTAGGTAAGAATGACGGGAGGGAAGAAAAATTTACTTATTTCGTTTGTAATAAATTCTTGATGCCAGATGTATTCATCCTTAATGTTCTAAGGTTTAACTACCATGTCAAAAAAAAAAACCAGTTTGTCAAAATAAACAAAAATCCTGTAGGGTTTTATCAGGCCACTCCAATACTGTCAGCTGCTGAATAATTAAGAAAAGAAGAAAGCATCTGTGTCTCAGATTGTTTTTCCATGTATTATGTCATAGTATTGCCATTGAGTCTCAAG
Source organism: Rynchops niger (assembly GCA_013400035.1). Lineage (NCBI taxonomy): Eukaryota > Metazoa > Chordata > Aves > Charadriiformes > Laridae > Rynchops > Rynchops niger. The sequence continues at coordinate 112,465 of VXBH01008586.1, read as the reverse complement.
GTCTAGACTCATATTTTGTTAACAAGGCAAAGGCTATGCAAATATATTCCAAGTATCAGTAGCACTAGGTCTGTCAAAGCAACAATTATGCAAAATCTTGTGCAACCTCTATCCATGAATAGAGCACTTTAGAGTGCCAGAATTTATGATGTGGAAGAGTATTGTGCAAATTTGCTTTGTTAGCTAAAGAAAATTTAACAATACTTTCATTTATTATTCGGTTCTGCAGGGAGGAAAAAGAGATGCTTTTTACGTGGTGTATATCTGTGTTTTTATAACAGTCTTACAAAACGTAAATCAAATTCTGATAGGAGTAATTTTAAAACAATTGAATGTGTGGGCTGTACGTAGGAGTAGCCTTTTGACAGTTTATTGCATATTGCTTTTTAAATCATCAGTGTACATTCTGTTAACTTCAAGTTCATGTTTTATGTGCAGATAAATATGTCAATAAAATAAACCTTTTATTCAGCTAATGAATGAATACCCTTGGATGTTGGATACCTATATTCTAATCCTGGAATAGACTTGACTACAAGATTATTTTGCACTTTCTTCATAATCCTTTGTTTATGAACGGGTTACTATGTATTTCTGAAATTATGAGTTTAGAGGAGAAAGCACTGGACACTGCAACGATTTAACTTTCTTTGCTAGAGAAATAATTTACTTGATCTGAGATTCTGTTGTGTTATCCTCCCCCTCTACTCTGCCCTGGTGAGTGTCCAGTTCTGGGCTCCCCGGTTCAAGAAGGACAGGGAACTGGTGGAGAGGGTGCAGCAGAGAGCTACCAAGATGATGAGGGGACTGGAACACCTCTCTTATGAAGAAAGGCTGAGGGAATTGGGTCTCTTCAGTCTGGAAAAAAGACGGCTGAGGGGGGACCTTATCAACACTTCTAAATACTTAAAGGGTGGGTGTCAGGAGGATGGGGCCAGGCTCTTTTCACTGGTGCCCAGTGACAGGACAAGAGGTAATGGGGACAAACTTGACTATAGGAAGTTCCCCCTCAACATGAGGAGGAACTTCTTTACTTTGAGGGTGGCAGAGCCCTGGCACAGGCTGCCCAGAGAGGTGGTGGAGTCTCCATCTCTGGAGACATTCCAAACCTGCCTGGTCACGTTCCTGTGCCACCCGCTCTGGGTGACCCTGCTCTGGCAGGGGGTTGGACTGGATGGTCTTCAGAGGTCCCTTCCAACCCCTACCATTCTGTGATTCTGTAAAAATTCCTTCTTCATTAACAACCATACATATTATGCAGAGAATAATTAATTATTGATTTAGGTAAGGTAGAAACATACTCAGACAGCACAAACCAAAATATTCCAGGGAGGGAAAGCAGTGAGCAGAGAACGTACACTTTTTTTTTTTTTTCATTTAACATACAGGAGAGATGAGTTCCCGTATGGTTTCATGTAGGGTATTTTGGTCATTACACAAAACTGATCACACTTGATCAGTAATTGATCAGTAAATTTGATGGAATGATAAATCTGCTTGTGTGCCTTGCCCCCAGTCTGAATCCCTGAATATAATTTCAGATTCCTCTGGGATTGGGTGTTAACAGTGGGGGAAAAGATGCTTTGATCTGCTCATTCCATGCATGTTGAAAAATGTCCCTGCAGATTTTAGTATTCTTCTGTTCATGGGCTGAAAGATGTTCATACACAGCTGTTAAGTTTCTGATGTCAATTTGTACTTTTCAACTTGCTGATGTGTATCCAGAATTTCTTTCTCTATTCTACAGGGTTTTCGCAGCTGAATTAAACAGAACTTTTCTTCCTTCTAAAGCCAGTAGCAACATCTCCTTTGAGTTCAGTGAAGCACCATTGTGTCTTTAATGAAAGTATGAATTTGTATGTGGGTTGTTGGGGAATGGAGAGGAGATTTTTATAAAGATATCTTTTAAGATGCCAGTATAGAAAAAATAACAAAATAACACATAATACTTATCAGCTCTAAGGAAAGTTGCTTTACTACCTTTTCTTACAGTGAAAAATAATCTTAGAAATAGAACTTGAATAATGAGATGAACATTCGCCCTTAAAAAGTGATCATGCAAACTCTCAGCAGAAGTGCTATAAGACCATCAAAACTTCTTGCAGTAGTTGTAAAAATAATAGTTATTATTAGGAGAGCTTAAATAATAGGCAGATTCATTGATGTATGTAATCTATATATACTGGAGCTGATGGGGTGGTGTGGAAAATACTGCCTAAGTCTCTTCTTGCTTCAGAACTGTTCTGTAGCCTGTCTGCTTCCACTCGTGGCTGAACGGAGGTAAAACCGCAATGACTGTGCTTGTAAAACCCAATCCACCCTGAAATGCTGCGGTGGGGCACACCTGCATCAGTAGAGACCATAACTCTCCCCTGATCTCCATTTTTTTTTGCTTGCCCCTCTCAACTCCTTGATCTCCATGATCATGGAAAATGAGCTTTTTTGAAAGTGCGTCTGGTGGGTTTGCTACCTGGTACACTGGTTTGCCCAGCAAATTGTTCCCTGCTCTGTCGTCTTCATTTGCACTGCGCTGCACTGTGTTCCCTGGAGGATGTGTGAGGACTAGAGGGGTTAAAGTTAAAATCGGTGTAAATAAAGCTGAGTGTCGCAAAGAATGCTTGGGAGACCTCAGATGTTGATACAGGTATTCAACTGTTCTTGCATTATGTCCCCTGAACCTTGTGAAACTAGACTGTCCTATCGCTGTGAATGCTACCTCCAACCAAAATCCCCAGACAGGGCAATGTAAAGTCAGAGAAATATTTATGGTTGTTCTGATGGATAGCGTGTTATCCTTTGAGCTGTCAGGTCTCATGAATGAAAAGCAGATCATTCTAATGGCTTGGTTTTCTTGGCACATCTGAACGATGACAGCATATTACATATTTTACACATATTCTGGAATAAAGGTGGCATGCATAACAATGTTACATATTTTATAACAAAGATTTTTAACTCTGGCTGGCTGCAAATTGCATAAAATAATATAATTTGCTCTTATTACTCAGCAAGACTTTGTGTTACTTAGGAAACTTAAAAATACATTTTCTCAAATTCTGGTGAGGCATATGATTTTGAAAATTGCCTCAATAATCACTAGTCTTATCCTCTTAGTCTTCCATCTGCCCAGAAAGAAATGACCTCCTCAGTCTGTAATTTAGCCAGAGAGGGACATTGTTCATTAGGAACTTAAATTTTCATATTTGTTTTTGACGGGATTGAACATACCTGCTATGAAAGATGTCTAGTATGGTAAGATTTCTATTTGTGATGTACTCTATGGAAATAATCTTTAATATTTGTGAGTTTGATGAAATAATTATATTTTTTTCCTTTAGTCGAAACAGTGTTTAATGTTCCTTCAATTTAAAACCGTAGTTTTTACTGAAATTGTGTTTGTGTTGTTGGACAGAATAGTGGAATGCATACTTTATATAAAAGTAAAAATTAACTTTAAAAGAATGTTTTGAGGCATCCTGCAATTTCTTACAGGCATGCTTGAGAGGCTGTTAGAAACAGGTTTTGGTGCTTGGAATCCATGAGACACAAGGAGCAAAGGACAGCATCACTTTACAGAATCTGTAGTGGACTAAGAAAGAGAGGAAGTTTTGCTGGAAACGGCAGGAGAACAATTAAAGCAGGAAATAACTACTTTCATAAGGGTTTGTATAAGAGAGATAGAAAACAGACGATTGACAAGAGGAGACAGAGAAAGGCACACGTTTTCAGCTTTGGGGTAGTGGTTCCGACAGCATAAGATGTTCTAACAGGTTAATACAAAAAGCGGGGGGTTGTTGGGGATTTTTTTGGTGTCGTATCTTCAAGTTATATGGAAAGTAGTATTTAACTTTTTAGATATGTGCGTACCTTTTAAGTGTTCCCTAATCTGAAGTGGGAGTACATAGCACGTAAATGTTTACCAAGTCATAAATACTTAAAATGCCATTTCTGTGATCTTAACATACAGAATAAAATTATTATTATTATAGCCCTCAAATTTGAAAATATGAACTTACTTGGTTCTATGGAAATTGCTTTTCACCTACACTTCTTCCTGTTTTTAGGTCTTTGTAAATCAGTGGCTGAGATTTGGTTTTGGTAATTTTATAGCACAAAACTCAGTCTAGACTGGACTGTCAGTTCTCTGATAGATATAACAGGCTTTTTCCAGAGCTATAATTAATTTTTTGTAAAGCTAGCAATGTAATGTTTGTACGTTGATAGATGTTATAATTTTAATTTTTTTTTTTTTCTTTGCACACATGAAAACCATGCCAATTTCCCATTTGTCAAAGGTCATTTAAAATTTTTTGCAGAACATTCAGGTACGTTTTTTGAGAGGGCTGTTGCAGCAGTAATGCTCATAGGTAGGATGCCGAGGGTTCCAGGAATTTATGACTGGGGTACTTTGTGGTTTGCTTCTAGGTGTGCCTGGTCCTGTGCAGGCATGAGTGAAAGTCGCAGCTGTCTGACAGCTGCTGAGTGACCTGGGTGAAGTGTGTCAGCGACATCAAACCAGGTCTGTACCAGTATCCTCGTTACAGCTGGTGCTAATTGGCACCCCTGTTGGCAGTCTCAGTGGAGTTACTGAATCTAACAAAGTTCCAGTTGGTCTCCTCGTTTGATATGCATTGGCAAGAGTGAGCTGAAAAACTTTCTTTTTCCAGTTCTCTCAAAGAAACCATTTATTCTGGTTAAGTAGAAGGTAGTTTTCCCTGTTGACAAAGGATCATCACTTCCTGACTTTCTATGTATTCATACATAGAATTTGTAAGGGCAGCAGCGGTGAAAGATCAAGAGCAAGTATTGTTATATATACATAAAAAATGCTGAAGCACCATGAAAGCATAATCGTACTTTTCTGTGAAATTACTTGAATGATTGATGTCACAGCAACCTCTGTGACAACGGAGAGAACTGGATAAGGGAAAAGATTTTCTCTGTTTATTTTGTAGAAGCGGTATTCATACTTTACTTTTTTTCTGTGCGCATCCCTCTCAGCTGAGTAAAATAAAAAAGCAATATTTTTATAAAGTGTTAGAGAATACCAGAGGTTAACTGAAAGCAGAAGAGCCTGAAATACATTAGGAGGCTTCAAACTTTCTCATTCTGCTCTTTCATATAATTGAGAAGTGCGGGTCCAATGCCATCTATCAGAATTACTATGCTATTTGTCATAGCATAATACAATAAAATACTGTGTTATGACCTGAGCAAAGGATCCTGAACCCAAGGTTTTGTGTTATTTTCCAACTGTAGCAAACAATATAAGAATTCTGCAAGCTCTTCAGGTTGTTGCGCAATAAAATCTATTATGACCCCAACAACATATGTAGCAGCTGAAATAACTTTTTATTATTTTTGAAATTGCCTAGATTGTCCGTGTTCCCAGTGTTCTTTTAAAATCTTCAATACTTTTTTCTTGGAGAATGTGAAAATGAATATAGAGGGAGTGAGCACGTTTAATATTTTGAGAAGTTAGTGGTTGTTGGACTGTAGCAGCTGGAATTTATCAAAAATCACTATGCTATTACCACACATGGACACACGCCCCATGAGAGCTAAACATATCACAGGTGTTGTCTGCTTTTTTACATCCTCAGACCAGAGTCTCTGAAATTGTTGTAGTTTTTTACATAGGTATCTTCAAGTCATTCAGTATTAAACCCTGCGAATCTGACTTCTCCATTTATAAGAGATGGGCTAAAAGATCTTCGTAGTTATTTTATGTTTCTAAAATACTCTGAATATGTAAAGTGCTGTCCAAGTACTAAGTTTAAGTATTTTCTCTTAAGCAAGGCAATTGCATCTAGTTAGATTGTAACCTCCAAAGAGCACCTAAAATGATTACGGTGCTGTCTGTAGTCTTACCCTTTGTAGTCTCAACAGCTTTTGATGGTATCCCCAAGACTCACCTATAACTCTTATTCAGTCTTGATCCGTAGTGTTTTGAAAGGCTCTCTCCTGTCAGGCATTTTTGAACAATAAGCTTGGCTGTATTATTTGGTATTTAGGGATGTTCCCTGCTTTAGCTTTCCTGCTTTTTTCTACTAAGCGCTGTTTTTGCAATACATTAAGACAGAAAGGGTAATAGACAGATTTTCACGCTAGATAAGTATGGTCATGGAACGTAAAACTTCTAATGCCCAAAGAATAACATTGGAACACTGAAAAAGAAAGCGAAAAGAATTTCTACATACCTGGGGAAAGCAGAAGGCATGTGACTGCGGGAAATAAACATTTTTAGAGTAGGGTACACAGCTTTTATTATTTATTTGAGGTTATTCTGGAAACAGGATTTACAGGTGAGGTAAACAAAAGTCTGAAGGCAGAAGGAATCGAGGCTAAATTAAGCATTTTTAGTGAAAATAGTGTGTAATAAGCAGTGTGAAATAATTATTTGAACATAGGCATAGGGAAGTAGACAAGGGAAGAGTTTTATTATGTTCTAATAAATACTTCTGAATGCTTGGTAAAGTATTTTTCTTTAAATAAATGTGTCATTCACGTAATCTAATAGATTAGTGCTTTTCATTGCTGTCATCATTGTTACTATCCTGTTGAAAAAAGAGTTGATATTTGTATTTCCTTTCATAAGGTGATAAATCTTTCCTACATCTGTACTTGGTTTGATTAATTGAAATGTATGAGGTACCCAAGCTGCTTAAAATTGTTTCTTCCAGTCCACAGAGAAACAGGAATTCACAGAACTGGCCCAAACATTTTAATATAGTCATTATAATCTCCTGAAATACATCTATTTTTAGCAAAGAATTATATTCACCAAGACACCTATATCCACTACTGATACACAAAATGCAGCGTGTAACAAACAGGTTACATACAGAGGCTATAATTTCACACAGCGGAAAGGATGACATCAAAATGTCAGTCTAATTATTTTTCAATCTTTTTTTATTTGCAAACTCCAAAACTTTTTCCCGCTGAAGCGTCTCTCTACCAAAGAGTAAATTTCAACTTACTGCAAAGTAAAGTTATATATATGTACACCTTTTTCTAATCATAGAATCTTCATGGTTGGAAAGGACCTTTGAGAACATCGAGTCCAACCATACACACAGAGGGTTGGCAGACCACAAATCAAAGGCCACTGTCCCAGACGTCTTGGCCAACTGCATGCTTATGACGTAATCGAATTTCTAGCAAGTTATAAATGCAGTTCAAAATTCCTTTTCAGGTTGGTTGGTAGCACAATACAGCACTGGTTCATAGCACGGATTACTGTCTGCTGGGGGAACTCGGTGATGGCAAGTTATAATTTTTTCCAGATCTCATTTATTTTCATCTCCCACATACAGAATTGTAAAGTCATTGCTTTGCACAAGTTGTAAAGTTAGAAACACTGCCCAGTTGGACAAAGTGGTACAGATTTCCAAGAAAATTCCTCTCATTGTGTTGATGGGAAATAAAACCTCAAAGCTATAACTTTATAGCTTAGATTGGTTTAAATACATTAAGTGGATCGTTGTGCTTTTCAGGAACTGTCAGTTCTTATTATGCTGAATAGTTGTATTTAATTATATGCTGGACAGTAATCGATTCAGAAATGCATATGTGCGATCAGGATATCCCTCATGCAATCTGTTCATTCAAGGTATTTCCCGGGTTTTGTGCTATGTTAAATAGGTTGATTCATTCTGTTCTAATGAATATACCATTGTGTAACTAAATGTTCTTCCATATGGTTGCATTCATAACTTCTTCCTTTTAATGGAGCTTCCCCCCGTCCCCCGTAGCATTTCTCACTCCAATTGGATGGGTTCATAAAAGGTTCTGATTCCCTGTTCATATGCTATTTTAAAACTGTAGCCACTGGAGTTGACTAAATTATGTCATAGTGCCAGTTGTCTTGATGCTAAACTGACCTGAAAGAAGGATTAGATTAGATTTAAGCCGATATTTCGAAAAAGCTGTTTGTTTTTTTCGTTTCATTTTTTTTCCAAAATTACTGTAATGCTGAAGCGTCAGAAGATGCATGTACATCTGTCCTTTTGTAGCTGAAACGGTTAAAGGAGTTGCTCTCTCTTTCCATTCCCTGCTGCCCATGTAACTTAACCAAAATTATGTGAGTTCACCTAGTGGAACTTGTAGTAATTTGAATACTAATCCATGGTGCTGCCGAGCAGTTGTCCCCACCGCCATCAAAACTCAGCTGTGAAGGCAGTAGCTTCTTGTTAGGGGCAGAAATAGATTGTGTTTTGCAGGTACTGCTTAAAAATGCAACGGCACATTGGTTAATCCAGTTAAATCTTTGTGAAATTCTTTGAGATTTTGATGGATAGGTAAAACAAAATGTTTAATTGTAGGTCACCTTATATATAAACAAGAACCAAAAGTCCAGGTATAGACACCCAAGAAAGTGCTGGGCAGCTCAGGGATGTGTCCCCTTCTCCCTTGCTGTGCCACTTTCCCTTCCCACTACAGGAACATTAAGCAAGAAACACTTTAAATCTTCGAAAGAAGAATGCCAAGTACAAAAATGCATGTAAAACTGCTCTCCCGAGTGACTAGATGCCTGAATTGAAACTACACTGCAGTATTTTTTCTGTTTGTTATGTGCCCCTAATTTTGGCTAATTATTTTTGAAACAAATAGCCATATATTTAAAAAAAAGTGTTTATCCCCTGGAATTTCTTGCTGGCGGGTCAGTGTTAAGCACAAGGCTGTGCAGTCGTGTTCCATCTTGCCTGCTTCTTCTCTAGGTCCGAGAACCGGGCGTTCTCTCCTGCAATTTTGGCCTCACTTGACTAAGGGCCCTGCTCAGCGCCGTGCGTGCCCTGGATGGTCAGGGCATTCCCGTTGGATGTGGAAGGTGACCCTTTGAGTTCCCGCGCTTTGAAAAAATGAAGTTTTAGTCAGGTTTCCATTTCCTTGAAATCAAGCAGGAAGGGATTGAAGAGTTAAAGATGCTTAAGTAGCTGCTGATGGGTGGGCTGGACTAGTTTGCAATGTTGCCGTATGAAAAGTACTTCAGCTATTACTTTGGGAACAGCCCTAGTGTTTCTGAGACAAGTGAGCACTACTACCTAATTCCTGCTATACAAGGGGAAGACACTGCGCTGTTATACTTAGAATTGAGGCTATTTATTTGTGATTTTCTTGCAGGAAACAGATTCGAGCTCTACTAGGACAGTTCAGCCAGTCAGAAGCTTTGTTAATCTCCTCTGGAGTTGAGCCAGGGACTCTAGATGGAGTTGTCTTGGATGCTGGCTGTTCTTCTATGCAATTTGATACACCCGAGAGAGGTTTTTCCCTGCAGAAGGATGGACCTTTGGACATGCGGATGGATAGTGACAGGTACCTGGTAATCAAATATTTCTCCTTGAAACATAAAGCCTGTGTGCTCAGCAACCCCCGTGCATTTCATTTCCCCTTAAGTTGAAGAATTCTCATCATCAGACCACATCTATGTTTGCAGGAGTATAGTGTCTTTTGCCACAAAGCTTTTTTTGATCTTAGAACTCAGGATATTGTCTTTTCCTTCTTTGAAATGAGAGGAAGGTTCCAGTGATAAGTAACTAAACCAGTAACATTTTTGTTGACTGTACCATTAAAATACTACATTTTTGGAGTGTATGGTATACACTACAGGAGCATCTCATTTTCAGAGGCCTGTCATCTGCCTGTTATTTCCATGGTTTCTCAGACTGTATTTGATCCACAGGCTCACAATCCCTTACTGCATTCCCTTTCCTTTTCTGCCACACTTACTATTTGTGGAACCTTCACTTGAGCATATTCAGTTGCTCCCTCAGGAAAGGAGCAACTTCCCTCTTTCCTGCAATGGCCATCCGACCCAGTTACTTCTCTCTAAAGGGAACATAATATAAAATAAATAAATAAAAAAATAAAACATAAATAATATCCATGATATCTGCCAATTGAAATTAGATAGCACCATTGCTTTTAACGCACCAGTATAATGCTGTCTCACATGCCCATAGGTTTATTCTAAGCTTTCCTTAGCAATATGATAAACTTCCTTTCATGTGGTGTAGGAGGCACATCGGGCTTACTTCATTGTCAAATTAACAATTACTAAATAAATCACCTCTATTTAAATTATTAGAATTGGTATTTAGAACACTCAAGAGCATGAAAATCAACAGTGGAATGATAGTTATGTAGCAGTTTTTATCTTCAAACAACCTAATATATTTCTGTAGCATTGTGCTTTTTACATGAACAAGCAAACTCTCTGTTGTATAGATGATGGCAGCAATTGCATAATGCATTACTGGGAGAATGAAAATATTTGCTTTGTGTTTTGATGAACCTTTAGTCTTAAGAAATGTCACTTGATCTTTCATTGCTCACATAGAACCAATGGGAAGCCTCAGTTTCTAAGGCATTACCATAACACATTAATGTCTTAACACAGCAAATTTCATGATAATTGCTTTTTCCAGTTTGGTGTAACAAAAACTCACGTCATCCTCCTGGGATTCAGCCCTCGGATTTCAAGAATCTGAACTCCAGGCTTGTTTTTGCATCATGAGAATGCATACATGGAACCGGGAGCATAAGAACAAAGGATACCTGTGGCATAACAAAAGCCTTACACTACAGTTGTTGCTATGATACTACTTGCCTCTGATTTCTAAGTTTTGTTATCTTTTGTAAGATACTGCAGGAGAGTAATAAATGCCTGAAAAATATTCTGCACGTTCATGTATTTATAGAAGAGAATTTATTAAGTAGGTTGTATGTTTTTTCCCATTAGTAAACCCATATATGATGTTCATAAAATACCTTGAACTATTTCAATGTGAAGTGACAAAGATTTAAAAAAAAAAAATGTTTTGCTTATACTGTTTATATTCTAATTCCTGACATTTGTAATATTAGGTCGTTTCTGTTCTCTCAAAACAGTGTTTGGATATAAATTCTTATGACTTTCAATGAAAAGTAAAGTTAAATTATTTTCATGAGCAATTGTTTTCATAGCAGGAGATGTGAAAGAAAAGATCCTTGAGATCAGTTCCGACTAGAAAACAACATACAATGCAAGGTGACTAAAATGAACCCATAATGGAGGAGTTTATATTCTAAAGCTGTGTAAATAAAAAGTCACATTCCATTTTAACACGATACTGAAATACATTCATTCTTGTGAACTCATTGAGCATAGTTTATGATAATACTTGGAAGTTTCAGCTGTTCTAATTGATCTTAGGAAACAAACTCCATTTAAACTAGCAAAAAAAAAAAGGATTTAAAAGGTACAAGCTATATCCGTTTTCATAGGGTTGCTGTCTCTTATTTGGAAACCTCAAAGGCACTTGTATGCAGTGTGTGTGTTTGACTTTATGTCTCAATGCTATGAAGCTTCACCTCTTGTCAATGAAAACTGACGTCAGTGAACTAATTGGCTCTTCTTGTGCGTAGGTACCCTGACATGCCCACTGCTGCTGATGTTGTGAATGCTTTAGATCAACAGGCGCTTGCGTCCATCCTGAGAACATACGGGGAGGAGAGGCACGCCAAGAAAATCGCTTCAGCCATCGTTCAGGCACGCAGCATATACCCCATCACCAGAACTCAGCAGCTTGCAAGCATTGTTGCAGGTACCCTCATTAATTCTTCACAGTGGCTGAGGAGAAAAAATATTAATCCCCAAAGTCCCAGAGGGATCTATTTGTACTTGAAATCACGCAGGATCTAATCCTGCCTATTCTGCTCTGATGTCAGCTCTCCCCCCGTTTTTTGTTCTTTTTTTAAGCTCCCACTTTTTATATTGTAGTTTGACGATTAGTTTAATAATAGATTTTACATGAAGTGATTTATCATTTTGCCAACCAAGTTGAAACACAGAATGACAGCAGCCTAGGAAATTCTTTATCCCAGCTATTGATAAGCATTCAAATATCGTAAACATCATATATCTCTCTTAGTTTTAAATGTCTTCATTTTAGTATTTTGAGGGTAAGTACCATGGCAGTTTCTAACTATGAATGAAATCAGATTATTGCTGTCTGCCTAAAGAACCAGGAAGCAAAAAGTAAAGCAACACGTAGCTTGCTTCACCTCGTGAATGCCAACTAGATCAGCCTGAAGCGACTATTGAAACACTTCGTCTTACTTGCTCTTCACTGTAAACAACTTGAACAAAATGTAGTTAGGCAGGAACTGTGCTCACATCAAGAACCTTCATGTTTGAGTTCTCGAGTGAAAATTTTCAAGGAAAAATATAAGACACAAATCCCGTTCATTAAGATTATAATATTGAACGTTGGGATATGTTTGGTTTTTTTAACCAAAAAATTAAAATTACTTCGTCTTGTCACAAATAAGTCTAAACTGCTGACTCCTTTTAATACAGACCTTTAAAATGGCCATCCAAATTTAACACTTGCTAAAGACTATTGTTAAAAGTTTTATCTGTATCCTGAAGACTTTTAAAAAAAAATATTGTTTTCATAAAAATTTGTATTGCTTAAACTGGACTTTTAAGGAACTTAGGTTTAATGACTGAAAAACAAATGAAAAGGTTTGGATTTGTATAAGTTAGGATACCTGAGCAAAACGTCCAGTCAACTGAGGCCCAAAGTTTAGCTGCTATGATTAGAGGACCTGAAGATGCTGCTTGCTGTTGTAAGCTGCTGCTTTAAATATAGTGAATGTGAGGAACAATCTCAAAAAAAGGAAGGGATAAAACACTATGAGTCTTTTATAAAACTTGAAGTTACATATAGTCCTTGTCATCAATATAAGGCACTAATAATTTACTTTTTGTCACGTGATCTCACACTTTTTGAAAAAATGTTGATTAAAACAGTGTACCATTATTGAGATTGAAGCAACCATTTTGCTATGCTAAAGATGTAATCTGTTATAGGCTGTAAACAAGCAACTCGGTAACTTCTGAAATAATCTTGTGCGCTAGCTTGAGCTAAGAAAATAAAAATACTAGTGCCTAAATGACAGTGATCGAATATTCCTTCCTGTTTAATGTGTTGCATGTGAGTCATCACTTAATAGTCACTTTCTGTGACAATGAGAAGGATTATTTGTTCTCACTTTAAACTCTTTGCTATATTTCAAGAGCAGCTTGATTCGTGAATCAGGTATGCATCAGATAGTATACATGCCAAAGACAATGAATCCAGCACATGTCTGCCAAGACAGTAAATGTGTATGCTTTGTGTGCCTTTTTTTTATTTATTTTTTTTTAAATGTACAAGAAGTTAAAACAACTTTAGGACAGTTACACTGCTCCCTGTTTGGGTAGAACTTCTTCCAATTTTAATTTGATTCCTCCAGTGAAGGAGTACAATGGTGGATCCCACTATTTTTTGAACTTGTTACACCTTAAGAAAATTTCTGGTAACTGTAATACATTTTGTTTAGTTTATCATCTATCATCAATGTATATTCTTCTTACGCAAAATGACATCTGTGAAGTTATTGAGGTAAGCCAGAGCTAAAGTGCCAGAGACCACAGCTTCAGGATCCTTCTGGTCGCACAGCACAAAAAAGCCTCTGACTAATTCAGGACTTTACCAGAGTAAAATCTGTGACCTATTAGTTAAATGTCGAGTCCTTCAAAAAATAAATATTAATTAGAATAATAAAATCTTGCATTTTAGATTTTGCAGATTCTATATGAGCATGATTATCCCTCCAGAACAGGATCAATTTTTTTGCCTACTGTAGGAGCCAGAAAACAAGCGATGAGGCTGGGTGTTTATGTCTCTTTATCTGCTCTTGCCAGTAGCTGAGAATTAACCTATAGTCCGTATTTCCTTCACGTGTTATAGATTACTATGGCTTCAGATTTTCTAGAACTCCAAAGTTTTGTGTTAAGGTCCAGCTGATAATTAGAATCCCAGTGAATCCAGATTTGGACTAGCCTGAAATTAGAAAATTTCATTTCTATTCATAGAATGCTGGTCTTTCCCACCACCCCCAAAAAGTTAGAACTGTGTATCGCTGTTGTTAATTGATTGGGAAATAAGAGCAAAGGGTATAATTAAAAAAAAACAAACAAAATAAAAACCCAGCTGCACAGCAGTTATAGAACAATCAGACATTTCTAAAGTTTTTATTAGCAAGAGATATCATTTTAAGGTATAGCTGGAAAAAAATATATCTAGACTTGTACGTCATGATTGCTTACAACAGCTAATGCAGGTATTGAAGTGATTTCTTGCTCTCCTTTGTTCCTATTCAAGAAAATAATTCCTTCTATCTCTTGGCATAGAGCTTGAAAGTTATCTCTATATACTGTGCCAATGAATAAGGTCCTACAAAAAACCCAAAAAAAAGGTTGGCTTTTTTTTTTGTTTTTCTAAATGCTGTCTAAAAAGCTTCTGAGCCATGTAAATAAGGAGATCTCGGTGAGCTATGGAGTCTGCAGTTTACATGGGAAAAAGGAGGAGTTTTCTATTCGGTCATGTGAGCATCATCTCTTCTTGCAGCACAACCAAACTCCACTCACTGTTCTAATTTTCACACAGCGATCTGCAATGCTGAACGCTCTGTAAATACTGAAGATCAGTAGTTCTTAACTGAAGGTCTGTGAATAGATCTGTGGAAGTCACTTAAGAATCACTTCCTGATGGCTTTTGCTGTATCCGATTGAGTTGTTTGGAAAAAACAGGTTTAACTCGATGAGCAGGAAAACTGGTTAAAAATAGTGACAGTTTTAGAATACAATTTTAGTATGCTTTTTCCGTACAACTGATGATCTATTTTTTTTTCTTTTCAGTGGCTAATATTCCTTGTTATCTGTTAGTTTTTTTTCAAAATTTAATTTTTCTCAGTGTTATTTAGATACGTAATCTATTAACAGATCATTTTGAGATCATGTAATCATTCAGATTTAACTTGAAAGGAATTGATGATAAGATATGAAAGAAGTTTGAAGTTTAAAAAGAACTTTAATGGGTAAAGCCAGTCTCATTCAGATTGGTTCACATTTATAGACTTTAATTATCAGTTTGGAATTTGTAATATTGCCTGAATTTCAGATGGGTGAGAATTAACACTGTACTGAGGGAGCCTAGACAAAAGGACATGAGTTGCGTCACAGAAACTTATTAAATGCAATGCTAATTCAACAGACGGATTCCTGCAAACAGGTGCACGATCTGAATTAATTTTTAAACTCTCCCACTCTCATACACTCTGGGGACTTTAATAGTTCATATTGACAGGCACAACACGTTGCTAATTTCATTCACAAGCTTTAAAATTTCAATACATTTCAACATGTGTATCTATTAGATTTTTAAAAGTGTAAGTAGCATCAGGGCATCCCAAAACTAAAAATGCTAATTTCTCTCCCTGGGATTTCAAACCAGTCATCTAGCCAGAAGTGTGGTATTTTTATGAATGAAATTCATTTTACAAGCTTCCCATACAGATTTTTTTAATATTTTTGTACATCGTAACAGCCTGTTACCAGGAAGGATTTTCTTTTAGTGCCATGGTAATCGGAGGGGGCTGGGTGAGAGATTTTATCCCTTAGCAGAAGGCTCAAATAGGCTTTTATTTAACTATACCAGAGGACTAAGGGTGGGGTAGGAAAATTTTTCACCCGTGGAACATAGATCAAAGTCTACTGCCTTTACTAAAAAGATGAAGGCCAGTGTGACACAAATTACTACCACAGATTACGTTTATTAGTTAATCCCAGTCTCTGAAGACAGACCAGTTAAATCCTTAAACTTTGAAATGGTTTGATTTGGGAGGATTTTGGTTGCATAAAGCTGCAAAATGACTGCATTTCTTTACCAGTTTCCTGAATATTAGTATTCTGTACCATTACATATGACCTGCAGTTCTCTTTATGCATGTTCAACTGAGGCATGTAAGGTTGTATTATACTTACAGAATATATCTGGGGTTTAATTTATTTTTCTTCACTGTGTGATAAATTTATTCACAGAAATAAATTAATGTCACGGTTAATTGCCGATTATTGTAGGAAGACGCTGCACTCAACAACCATGGCAGGACAAATGGAAGAACCTTCCAAAGACCTGTTAGTGTCCTGGTCATGCTGGTAGCCTGAGTATCTCATTTCTTTTGTTTATCTATTCAGCATTGCAATTGCAAAATATCGGTGTTCATGGTCAGATTACTAAAAATCTGACCAGATATCAGCATGTCATGTCTATCAAACCCCAGGCACAAGACATCAGGAAAGGAAGGCAAGAGACCAGCATGGCCTAGTCGAGACCTGCTGGTCAAAACAAAGGGTACAAAGGAAGTGCACAGGCAGTGGGAGCAGGGACAGATATGCTGGGAAGAGTACAGGGACGCTGCTGGTTGTATAGGGATGGGGTCAGGAAGGCCAAGGTGCGGCTGGAGCTGAACTTGGCAAGAGATGCAAAGAATAATAAGAAGGTCTTCTAGAGGTATGTCAGCCAGAAAAGGAAGGTCAAAGAAAGTGTACCCCCCAATGAACGTGGCTGGCAGACTGTTGACAATGGATGAGGAGAAGGCTGAGGTAGTCTACAGCTTTTTTGCCTCAGTCTTCACTGTCAACCTGTCTTCCCATACCTCTCGAGTGGATGGACTGCCAGACGGGGACTGGAGGAGCAAAGTCCCTCCCACTGTAAGAGAGTGACCTCCCCATACAAATGGGGAGACCTTATTGTGGCTTTTCACACAGAATCACAGAATGATAGAGGTTGGAAGGGACCTCTGGAGATCATCTAGTCTACCCGGAGCAGGTTGCACAGGAACGCATCCAGGTGGGTTTGGAATTTCTCCATAGATGGAGACTCTACCACCTCTCTGGGCAGCCTGTACCAGGGCTCTGCCACCCTCAAAGGAAAGAAGTTCCTCTTCATGTTTAAGTGGAACTTCCTGTGCTCAAGTTTGTGCCTGTTGCTGGGCACCACCAAAAAGAGCCTGGCCCCATCCTCCTGATACCCACCCTTTAAGTATTTGTAAGCGTAGATAAGATCCCCCCTCAGTCATCTTTTTTCCAGACTGAAGAGACTTAGAGGGGTCTTATAAGAAAGACGGGGACAGATTTTTTAGTAAGGCCTGTAGTGATAGGCCAAGGGGTAATGGTTTTAAACTAATAGAGGGTAGTTTTAGACTAGATACAAAGAAGAAATTTGTTACCATGATGATGTTGAAACACTGGAGTGGGTTGCCCTGTTGTCAAGGCCAGGCTTGATGAGGCTCTGAGCAACTTGATCTAGTTGAAGATGTCCCTGCTTATTGCAGAGGGGTTGGGCTAGATGGCCTTTAAAGGTCCCTTCCACCCCAAACTATACTATTCTATTCTATTTAAATTTTTACAAAACCAGTCTTGAAGTAGTTCTTTATATCGTCCTTGTTTGTTCAGGTAAGTAAAAGGTATTTTGGTGACACAGAAGATAAATCTTCCAGTATTTTACTAAACTTCCAGTGAGATTGACTGTGGAAATTTAAACACAGGATCTCATTCTAGGATTCTGGTTTTATGGTTACGTCCCAGTCAAGAAGCACACTCAGTTTTGTGCCTAAATTACATGCTGTACTCTTGTGGGTTGGCTTCATTTTTATCTGTGATGCTTTTGGAGGCTGGAATACTCTTAGAATATCAGAAATGGATCATCCCCAGAAAAGCAGCAGTATTTTTAGAAAATACTTAGGCTGCTAAAATACTTAAGGCTGCAATACTTAGGCTGCTAAAATATGATAGTTAAAAAATCTGGATCTCCTTTGAGAGGTGAACACCAGCTCTGGGTAGTAAGAGCCCAAAATTGAAAGTTGCAAATTGATTCTGTTGAAGTCAGAGCTGTAAGTTTTTCAGCCAGTGGAAGGAGAAAGGAGGTGCTGCAGGAAGCCAATAGTAGAACAATTGAACTGTAGAAGAGGTAGAGGTAGAATTGATAAAATGCACCCTGTTTTCTAACCCACTAACTTGTTAGTAGCTCATATTTTGTAAGGGCACAGTGGTTTTTCATTCCAGTTACAACTGCTTTCAGTAAAGTGAACATGGCAGCAGCGACCTTGGGTTTGGAAGGGGGAAGGGAAGAGTGAGGTATGTTTTCAGTGGTTTTTAAATGGAGACTTAGAAAAAGAGATAGATTTGTTGTGTGAGATTTTTTACAAAAACAGTATTTTTTTAATTCAAAAGGCTAATGTTTAAATTCCAAATGCCATTGAAGAAAAATTCTATTATAATAGAAACCTAAGACAGGTCTTATGGAGAATACAAAGCTATGTATATTTATCCACTTAGTGCATGCTATGGAAACATGCATGTCCTGTAATATTTTTGGGTACATTATATGCTGCTTTTAAATCCCGCTCTTTCGTTTAATAACTATGCAAGAGTTTTGAGCATACAACTAGGCTTTGTAGCTGTTAGTCAACCATTTAAAGAAAATTGTTTCTTTTGCTCAGCACAGCATTCCTTTAAGTTACGCATTAAAGGACAGTTTTCTTCACACATAAATGGCAGTCAATGGCTGTTTTAAGGATTCCATTTTCAAAGAATCTATTTTTAGATAAGTAAACAATTGTATAAACAGATACTGTGCCAGGTAGTACAAGTTTGGTGACCATTGGTTTCTTGGGACGTCTTACCTTCTGAGCTTTTGAGTTCTCCTTTTAGTTCAGCTCTTTCATCAAAACAGGCTTTGTGACTCCTACAATGAAGGTGTGTATTCTTTTTATGATTTATAGAAAGTATAGAATGTGGTGTTCTCAGAAACAGAAATTATATTAGCTGGCTAGTGTAATTTTTTCTACAGTTTTTAAGTGATGCAGGAGCCTAGCTCATGCAGGGTAAACCTATTTACTCTGTTTTGTGAAACAGAGTTTAAAGCCACAAATTCCTGGGCAGTAGTTTGTATTAGAAGTTGATCCCGTTGCCACTGTCTGTCTTGAAGGATTCAGACTATAGGAACAGGAAATAGCCGTGGCTACAGTGAGTTTCTTCAGTTAATTCAGGCACTGTTAGCATTGGAGTCAGAGGAGGTAGGGAATGTAGTTGCGAAAACTGAGTATGCAGAAAGGCATGTGAAGCACATCGCATACACGATAATAACTTTTTAAATAATGGTTGAAGTTTTAAATGCCATTATTGGCTTTTCGCTTTGATGAACAGTGATGATTACTTGTCTGTTTGTGATGCTGAACACTTATGTTTTCTGACATAAGTCAAATCTGACCTGTAAAGCTCTTTTAAGAATTCCACTAATAAATTATTTTGTGCCATCATACTAGATTATGCTATTTCTGTTAAATTTTCTTTAATCACATGCATAAATGTGAATTACACAACGTGAATCAACTTGTTTCAGAGGTACCATGTTCCCTTCTTTTACTCCACTATGTAGAATATCAATGACTTGATTATGAACTGCATTTGCTTCAAACCCATTGCTTTATTATGTTGCAGTTTAGCACTGGCATGGAATCAAGGCATTTTAATACATACATGCCAGCTGTATTGCCTTATCTCCAATGGGCCCTCTTGTTTGGAAAAATAATTCTTTCCAGTTATGGGCTAGCATTATTCATTCCGTTTTTCTTCGCCAGACTCCTGTGCTCACTTACATAATAGATTATAAGTTTACTCAGGTTTCACAGCTCTCGTAAGACTCTTGCACTTTAGTCCCTTTGATCCATCAAATCTGGCTTCTCTAGCTTTTTGCTCTATACTCAGATAATGAAGATTCAAGCTTGAAATACATTAAATAATGATATATTACAGTTTCTGTCAAAATTTCAGTCTCTACAGAGACTTGTGTAAGTCATAAGAATTTTGGAAAAAGGAAGAGGGAGTTTTGTGCATCTAGTCAAAATTACTTAATCTGGTGAATTTTTTTGTGCAACAAACTCATACCTTGACGTGTTCTGCTGTTTAGGTACGTGAAAAAGAAACAGTGTCAGCTACAATGTCTAAATTTCTCCAGGTAATTTTGTGAGCGCTTGAAGAAACACAGGTGTAGCGGTCAACAGTTTTTATCCCCAAAGAAGGATGTCTCTTTTAAGCTTTATGTAATTCATTGAAAGATACTTATCACCAGGTAGACATTGTCTTCATCTTATCTCTGGCTGTGAAGAAACACGTAATTATCTAGAAGCAGTTAAAATTGTGTGTCCATCATGTATTAAATTTTTTTTTTCCTTAAAAGCAAAAAACAAATCACCACAAATAGTGAAACTGACATTGACTGCACTGAGCTGTAAGGTATAGGACTTATCTGGCACATCTTCATTTTTTCCTTACTTTGGTTTCAGCCATCATTACATATTTTAATTTTGTGAAGCATTTGAGGAAGGAATTTCTGTGAAAGTCTCTAGGAAAAAAACCCAACACCCAACCACAAGCGAGAGCAGTTTCATAGGGTTTACTTTCAGAAATGTGAATTCAAAGCAGAAAATAAAGATATATTATAAGAAGGAAGCTCACCATTCAGGGTTCAGTTGTAAGTATGCTTTCCTTTAAAGTCATCATGCATGAGTGGATTAATGTCAGGATAGCAATGTAGAAATAAGAAGGTATTAACGTATACCTTTTAAATTCGACAGGTGCTTTTCCAGCATCAGCACTTTATGCACGAAAAGACTTGCTTCAGAGACCTACGCATGTTGCTACCAAAACTTTCCAAGGCCTGCGAATATTTGTGAATGATGAGCTCCATGAACTCTTTATAGGGCTGAAGACAGCTGAGAAGTTTCTAAAACCCGGGGGTCGCCTTGTGGCCCTCTCCTTTCATTCTCTAGAAGATCGTATTATCAAACGTTTTCTTCATGGAATAGACATGACAGAAAAGTACAATCTTGGCTCAAGGCAGAAGATAAGACAGGCTCTGAGAAATTGCTCCACAGAGGAAGATACACAAGAATTTCCCCATGGAAAATCCAACTCAAAGTGGATTTTTATACAGAAAAAAGTTCTCACACCCCAGGCCAAGGATATTCAAACAAACCCAAGAGGAAGGTCGGCCAAGCTAAGAGCTGCTATTAAACGCTAAAACAAAATATATGACTATATAATTGTACACGTTCCTTAAATTTTATTTTCCAGAAGGCTAATTGGACAGATAGTATCAAACTGAAAAAATAAAATGAAGGCTGTTAGAAAACATTTCTTTCTTATTTTTGTGCTTCTTTTTAATTATGATGTAGTGTAGATCAAAAGGTAAAATAATTGTAGATACATGGGTGCTGCTAATTATACAGAAAAGACATCTTTTTAGAAAGAACATAAAAACCAAAGTTTATAAAAATTACAGGTGTGATGTGTTTACAGTATTTCCTTTAGATTAAATTCAAAACCCTGCCATTAACAGTCTAAATTCAGTAGCTGGTTGAGACAGACACATTTTTGTGGGGGTGGATTTCACACACCTGAGTCAGATGGCTGGTTTAGTTAGAGTAAGTTTAAACTAACCTAAGAATTCATGATATAGAAGTCTCTGTATCTCAACTGCTTTGTTGCATTAATGCCTGTGGGATAAGAGCTAGTTCTTAGATAAATTCATGTCAGTATCTAATATTCTATCCAGGAATTTGTAAATGGGCTCTTACCTTTTTTTAAAAAAAACTATATATTTACATCTCAGTGATCTTCTGGTTATTTAATGTTTGTGGATCCTAAATAATAAATGCATCACAGGGAAAAAAGATACTTAAAAAACCACTGTTTGCACTTGGACACTACAAGCAATCAGTCAGACGATATTTGCGTGATCATTTGGATTTCTTCTTGTGGCCTCAACTTCTGTGCATAGATCCGGTACAAGTTTTATGTGTTGATGGAATTATAATTAACCTATCAAAAAAGGGGTATTGTGGGTCTTATCAAGTGTTCTCCTTTGCTGGTGATGATTTATATAGATGTGCTAGTTAGGTAAGTACTGAATTATTTTTATAAAAGGCCCACTGTAACACCAGTTTCCTATTTGCATGCTCTGCTAGGTAGTAAAACATGTAACATAATTTATTTTTTAGTGAGTTAATATGAATTGGACTTAGCTTTAGGTTTGTAGTTTATCTTACTGTTTTGTGGTCTTCGTATGTTAAAAATGATCAGAAAGTAGTGTAAGTTTTTCAACTTCTCTTGACCTCTGACTCATCTCTTCAGGAAAAGAAGTCCCTATTTAGATAATCAAATCGGTAGCATGATTTCATTTGTGATGAATCTGAAAGAATAAAAAAAATGCAATTTCTGTCTCTGAGCTAAGTGATTACTACACTAGCTTCTGCAAGAGAACTGACTGCACCATTCCAGACGTGACTTTCATCAAGCATCCTCTTTATGTTGATGTAAATGATTATTTCACGGGAGTTTTTGGGGCCATATTGACACAAACAAGTGGAAATTTCAGTTCACTGTCTATAATTTACAGTCTATTGAAATATCTGAATATTGTTTAATTTCTTGGTAAAGCTAAGTCATGTGATGTACTCTTAGGTATGCACATGATAACATCCATTGCTAATCTAAAATAATAGTCAAATGATGATCGACATTTCATACTTTTCTGCAATTTCAATATTTTTCCACTAGTTTCATTATAAGCGCTATTAAATATTAAATACAACATTCCACTTCAAATACTATTACTTACTCTTGACATCTTAGAGACAACAGACTGTACCTGAAATAGACGTTTTTTTCATCCAAACATTAAATATAAATAGATAATGTTATTTTTAGCTAAGATTCCATACTGAAACATATTCCAATTGTAGGCTGGCAAAATTGTGCCCCCAACATAGGCTTAGAAGCGTTGTAGTGCCATGCCGTGCGTTGTTCAGGAACACACTCCAGGAAAAGAACATCCAGTTATACCAGAAGTTTAAGTATCAGTATTCCAGAAATTATATGAAAGCGTTAAAATTCCTTATGCTTAAAACAATGGTTAAATTCCACACTTCTCATATCTAATTTCAAAGGCACAGTTTCTTATGATAGTTGAACGACTGTGTATCAGTTTTTCTAAATACGCTCCCTCGGTTAGGAAAAGTAGGAGACTTTACCTTTAGGTTGGAGCTGCACAGCCATGGCAGTGCATCAGTCGTTGAGCTCTTCTCTTTAGAGGATCCGTTTCTCTCCTCTCGGGGTCCTCTCACTTTCAGCTTTAGACTTGTGGTATGGAGAGTCTTGGAATTTTAACCTCTGCTTGACAGAAAAAATAATTTTCTGGTTTCCACAGAAAAACCTCTGGTTATATTTAGTCAAAGTATTTTTGTTTCTTTAAGCATTTACTAGGTGAAGTTATGTTATGTGAAGGGTGTTAGGTCTTTATATTCTTACTTACCAGGACACGCGTCTACCTGTTAGGAAAACTAAACATATTTTTACCATAATCAAAAATGGTATTTATGAAGGAGACGGTATCTGGTGGAATATTAGTCTCGCTGAAAACCAAGTCATGCTGTCAAAATACAAATTGTATATCATTTCTAAAAACTCGTCGTTTAACTTCAGCAATGTATATTTTAATACAGCCAAATGCAAGATTAAATATCAAGAAAGAAAAAGATTGTGGACCATGTTTACAAGGAGTATGGCAATACCACGGTGCTGTAGACGATGGGAAGAGTAGAAACATCCAACTTGTGGAATGTTTGTAGAGAAGGTCAAGTGGTAGTTGTGGAGAGACAACGGTGTTGCCAAACAATACAGTCAGGCAGAGCATATTGCTGAAGTGTATATCCTGCCATGTTAGTACTTCAGAAGGGTGTGGAAAAAATTTGAAAGGGATAAAAACCAGCTGTGAGACTCTTCGTATGCATTATAAACATACTTTATATTGAAGTTATTTGAAAGTGTGATTTAATTGGTGAATCCAAGTGAATGTTGATATGCTGTTGAAAGTACCTACCTGCTGAAGAGATTTGTGTAGAATAATTTTTTGAAAATGAGACACTTATACTGTGAGTAAGGTTTTAATAGTAAAAATAGGGTGGTTTGTTTTTTTTTTAAACTATTACAGTTGAGTAATTTCTCAGTAGTCTTTTATAGTGTCATCTGCTGAGATTGCCACTTGACTTGGAAAAATCCCAGTCTGAAACGTCGACTTTTGTAGAGATCTGTTGAGGTATTTGATAGATGGAAGTAGGAAGGAGAGGATTCCTAATGTAGGATGAACAGGGAAAATGCTGACTTTGGTAAACGCTATTAGCAAGCGGCTCTTCTAGTAACAGCTATTGTATCAGACTTTTTGCACGCCACTTTCTAGAGTAGCATTTCTATGATTATTAATGATTCATATAATTGCTGTAATATTACTCTTTGTATTGGAGAAGACATGGTGTTAATTGGAGAGTGCATGCTCCTAAATAGTGTCACAGCACAAGGAGGGAGGAAACACGAGTGCCCTGAGGAAGGGGACATGCAGGGGTGGGATGACTGCAATAAGCAGTCTTAGACACGGATTGTTGGTGATTTTATTTGATTAATTTAAATTTTAAAATAACTTAGATATCAGTCTTGACTCATTGTTTGGAGTATTACTGTACAAGAGTACTGCTGAAAAATGAGATGAATTTGAATAAACAGAGAAGTAATGAACTCGTAAGCCAATTTGTTGCTGCCCGTCTTACTTAACATCTTTACCTCTAGCAAGGGTAATGAAAGGGTTCAGACCTGCGTTTCTTGTGCCTCAAAATCTTTCCAGGAAGAGCCCTTCAGTAGGATTAGGACCATTTGTACCAGGATTACAAGCACTGTTCAGTGGAGTATGGGAGTTGGTCTTTATATCTATACATTCATTTTTTCATATAGCTGTTGCTTAAAACTAATCTGTAACTTAGAATAATGTGCAATTATATTTATAAGTCTTTCAGAAGTATAATGAAATGTGGAGGCCTTTTTACACCTGAGGTATATGGGAATTAAAGCAGGATTTTGTGGATTAATTAAGACCACAGTGCTACAGTGAATCTTGCAAATAGTTTAAATTAATGTAGAACAACTTCTTCCCTTCCCCTGTGGAAGAGAGATGAGAAAAATATGTTTAATTAAAAAGAAATAAGCAGTAAAGTTGAGCACTGTAGAAAAAAATGCAATTTACGATGAGGTTAAGTTGACATCCAATTTTAACAGAATTTCAGATACGTACATGCAATAGTCCATTACTTTTCTGTTCATTGCCTAATTTTACCTGGTTGAGGATAAGCAGTAGCAGTAATAGCTCAATCTCCGCACATGGATGCAGAGCATGGTTTCTTGTGCGTAATCAAAGGTAATAGGGGGAAGGTATATATGCTTCTAAATCCAGCTCTGTATATTTTTCCCTCTGTCTCCTTTGCAGTTAGAATGGTGTTTACCTTTCTGAATCCTCTGTAGGCTTATCCCAGGCTGAATGAGAGGGAAGGGCTTTTCTTTTTCAGAAAACTGTAATACCTGTCCATCCAACTTTATTAGAATTAATGCTGTTTAATACTTTTTGACATATTTTACTGATGACATGCCATGTTTTTCAATATTGCTATTACATCACTGAGACAGAAAAAGGTGCAAATACTTGTTCATGGAAAATCTAAGCTAAAAAAACAGAGCAAGTGATTGGTTGCCTGCATGTCTGACCATACTGACATAGCTATGTTTATAAAAAAAAAAAAAACCCGATACTTTTTCATTGTTCCTTGATCTTTGGGCAAATTGCATTTTTCCTGATGCTTTTAAAGCCTAATTTGCTTGGTACTAATAGTCAAAAGCAAGCTGGAGGGGTTTTTTAATTTTTTTTTTTTTTTTTTTTATGTTAGCAAATTTGAACTTGACACCTTGTTTATAGCTGTCTCTTTAAAGAGTAAAACTGGAGATACAGCTCCCTCTATCTGTCCTGGGAATACCTATGCTCTGTTCTTTTTGAAGTGCACCTGCAAATTATTATAGTAACAGCATGCGTGTTGTCAACATGGAGATACAAGATAAAAACATGTGGAGAACTTCTTTTACAGGTCAGTAGTTGTTTTAAATTATGCTAACTGGAATTTTAAAAGAACAAAGGATGAGTCATTTTCTTATCTGAAAATACTTCAATCAAGGCACCCAATTCAAAAAATAACAGAAAAAGAAACTTGCACAGTAAGGTTCTCAAACAGATAATTTATTATTAGAATAAAATATATACGTACAAAATTCCTAGCTATTCTTTAGTGACCATACAATTTTTACAGACATAACAGCAGCAAATGTACTTTATGTGTTTGTTGACATTAATTAAAGAAAACATTTTCTGTGCTGGTGGAAAAACCTGCATAAACAGGAAAACATTAGGGGATACGACAGATACTGGAATGAAAATAAATGGTGGTATATAAATCACATTTTAGAACTCATACATGCCGAGAATACCTTAGTGTACGCCACTGTCACCTGTTCACATGCCACATTAGTTTGAGTCTGTGGATGTGATTCTGACAAATAAATGTAATCTGCTTTTCAGTGTTAGCTTGTCTGTGGTTTATATTTCCACTGAATATGTATTAGAGCTCAGAATAAGTTTCTGTTTAGCTTGTGATGTTGTTAGCATTTTCTATTAGCTGTAATTATACTAATAACATTAACATAGCAACATAACGTTAACAAGAGTATATGACAAGTTAGTAACTATAAAAAAAAAATCTTGAAGCATCATGATATAATTTGTAGACTAAAATGTGTGGAAACATAACAATAACTTAGACGTCAACAGTTCAGGCTAGAAAAGCTTTTTTTTTTTATGTCAAACTGTATTTTAAGCTCAATTCTGCACACCTTTCCAGTAAATTGTATCTTTTTCTCTTTTTAATCAGAAGTAATTTCAGGCTTAAGAACATCCCTCATAGACTTGGCAAAGAGCTGAAATAAGAAGTATTGACAGTCCTGGCTGATAAGCATCTGAAAATTGAAGATATCATAAAAACTGTTTTGTAATACAGTTCAAAACGTATATTCTCAAGAGTAATGATGCAGGCATGCCTGTTAATGCCTGCACAATCTGAGGGACTAATCTTGCAACCTTCACTTATGGGTATAGCTTTGTTATACGGACTCTTCCTTTCTAAAATGTCCCGTTTTGCAAAGTCGGGATAGAAATGGGAGTTGAAATCTCGGGAGGCAGCAAGAGGTGACAGAGCGGAGGTTGCTCCAGTAGGTGGTACGTGGGTCTCTGGGGAAGCAGAAAGGACTTGACGCTCTGCAAAACTGGGTCCACCGTGTATGGGGAGGCCAGGCAACTGCCTGGGCTCCTACGATAGTAACCAAATACGAAAATGCTCAATTAACAAAGTTCTTGATGTGGAGGCAGGTCCACTGGTGTATATTATGCTGAATTTCACAATGGCTTAATAATGGTGGCAGTGGGTTTCAGAAGACTAAAGATAGGAAAATAATAATAAAAAAGGGCAGCGAAGGGCAACTAGGATGATTGAGGGACTGGAGCATCTCCCTTAGGAGGAAAGGCTGAAGGAGCTGGGACTCTTTAGGCTGGAGAAGAGAAGGCTGAGGGGAGACCTTATCATGGCATTCAAGTATCTAAAGGGTGGGTTGAAGGAGGATGGTGCCAGACTCTTTTCAATGGTTCCCAGTGACAGGACGAGGGGCAATGGGCACAAACAGGAACATAGGAAGTTCTGATCAAATATGAGAAAAAACTTCTTTACGGTGAGGGTGACAGAGCCCTGGAACAGGCTGCCCAGGGAGGGTGTGGAGTCCCCTTCTCTGGAGACTTTCAAGACCCGCCTGGATGCATTCCTGAGTGATGTGCTCTGGGCAATCCTGCTTCAGCAGGGGAGTTGGACTAGATGATCTCTAGAGGTCCCTTCCAACTCTGAAGACTCTCTGTGAAAAAAAGTTCCTTGGAATTGAAGCTTGTATGTAATTTTTTTACTGCATCTCTTGGGGAGGGCAAGAAGGTGGAGGAAAAATAATTTGAGAGGAAAGGGTGTTTAGTCTCTACTGGATCTGCCCCTGTTAAAGGTAATAAAAAGCTTCCACTGGTTTAAAAAACATGGGATCAAGACATCAAATGCACACGTACTGTAGTTATCACTATCAATCAGTCTCTTAAAAAGCTATCAGGTGATGTGAAATTGTAAAACAGTTGATTACTTAAATGAGCTTGGCAAATACCCTGCCGTGTAGTTGCACTGCACTTAATAGTATTCTAAAACTAAAGTAATTAGGGGATGATTAGGGGTGTGTCGCATTAGCCTTCCCACCAGGACCCTGCCAGTATTTCCCGTGTATGCCTTAATTAAAGACGGGAGCGTTGGGCTGTGCCCAGCACACCTGGGCAGGAGCACTGCTGGGGCTCATACTGCGATGACTGACGCGCAGATTAAAATCTGAGCCTCCCCTGAAAATGTTACAATATCGTACTTTTTAGAGCACTGACTTATTAGCTAATGCTTTATTAATAGAGCTGTAGTTATTTGGAAAACAACGTATTACAGGCTGAGCTTAGGGGTTTTTTTTCTGGGTGACACTTGAATTTGATAACTTTTTTTTTCCCCCAGGGCAAGCTAACTGTTGTTCTTTTAAAATTTAGTGAAACTTTCCTGGACCCATCAGTAGTCAACATTTTTCTTTGAGAGAGAAAATAAGTAATGAATGAATTTAATTGCAGTGATCATTAGGTCCAATTATATCCCAATGGGAATACAGTCCTCCATAAATACCACATTTCCCAGTAGTTCAGTAATTCCGCTGCATATTGAAAATACTCTTTTGCAGTTTAGGCACTTCCATAGTTACAGTTGGCAAACAGTTTAATCAGCCTATCCAAGTCGTAGCTCTAGTTTTCAGGTTTCTGTTTCATTTGAACAGGCTTCTTGTAAA
>VXBH01008586.1:71557-83678 GCA_013400035.1 Rynchops niger | reverse complement strand
AAAAAAAAAAAAGTTATAAAGGAAAACAGTGCTTTTTTGCCTTTCTTCTAATCACTTCCACCATCATTTCTCCTTTGAAGTAATTCGTTGTTTGCATTAGGAGTACAGAATTAATGTTGGCTACTGAATGGAGCCATTGACTGTCATGTTCCCTCTTACACAGCGTGTCCCATGAACTGGCCTAACTCCCAGGCACTCCCTGTAGCCTGCGGGGTAACAGGCACTCCTCAGCATCGTCCCCCTTTTGATCTGCTTAATTTAGTAATGAGGCTATATAATAACTTTGCTTAAGTTAGGTTTTCTTTTCTCTAAGTAAAATCCACATTTGTAATTTTAACTTATTTTTGCATATAAAAATTACAAAATGTTTCTGTGTTCAAGTCACCGCATCAGATTCGGTGTTGACAACACTTTGTAATTAATGATGTTCCAAGTTTTCCCATGGGGATGAGAGTCTCAGCTTTCCTGAGACATTGAGGTCGATTTCCAGCCTTCATGGCCACAGAGAAAGCCATGTGACTTGGAGCCCCTTATCTTTTCCATAAGTAACTATGATAACCAGATGTAATTGTTTGGTTTGGTTTGGTTTGGTTTTGATAGCCATGCCATTTTTGGAGCCTTACAACTGATTTTTGAACATTTTCAGCCCTTTCCTTTCTCCCTCTGCCCTCCGTTTGCCACTCTAGAAGGTGTGTGTCTACAGTACTGGCTCTGTACTTGTCACCGGGCTTGCGTGCCATCGCTCTTTTGTGGTACCAACATGTACAGTTTCAATTACTGGAGGACGCCGTTAATTATCAGTTTACAAGGAATTGTTGTGGAACCATGTAATTAAGTAAATGCATAGAACACATCTGAGTATGCCATTACACACCTCGCTGCTGTGTGAATGCGTGTTCCCTGCCTAGATTACTGCCTCCCGTCCATTTGAGATGCTCCTGGGTTTTCATTGATTTGCACAATTATCTGGCTTTTGTTGAGAGCACTGCCTGCTGAAAAGCTGCAATTCTAGTTACTGTCTTAGGAGTACAATAGACAGGGATCAGATATCTTTGTTTTTAAATTAATGCATAGAATTTGAGAACATAATATAACATTTAGGCCTTCTACCTAAATGTCTTCCAAACTGAAATCTGAGACAAATCTTTTGTATTAATTGTCATATATCTTCAGTACCTATGAACCCCAGTCATGACGCAGTTAGGAACACGTGATGGCGCTGGTTTGAAGTGGAAGAAAAGGAGGCTTGTTGCCGCTTCCTGCTGTATCAGCTAATCGGGTCATCTTCGATACACAAATTTTTACGCTCTCTGAAGCATAAAAGCCTCTCTTAAACTTGAACCTTTACAAATGGATCCTTAAAAGTATTTCTTACGCTTTATATCCCAGTAAGGTAACAGATTGTTGAATTAAATTCATGAATGAAAATATTTATAAATACAGCTTTGTAAACGCAGCCTTTCCCAATGAGCCATTTCCTTAGGCTCGATGGCCAGAGTTCAGTAGATTTCCAGAAGAGTTTCCTGAGCGATGGGAGGCACCTGGCCGGAACGAGACTGGCGGTGCTTCGGGGAGTGGGAGATCTGGGGTCCATGGGTGACTGTCCTTCCTGTCCCTGGAGCAATCCTGCGTGGAAGAGCTCTGGCATGTTTGGACGTGGCTGGGTCTGGCTGCGGACTGAAGCCTGCAAGGGTTGTTCAGTGATATTAAGAAACTGAGGAATACCTCTACCGGTACACAGTAAAACTGGCAATTGTGTAATTTAAAGTTGCCTTGGGTAATGATAAAGACTGCGGGTTAATATGGGAGAAGGAGAATCATTTTATCATTCTCAAAAAGAATACTGCACGTGACTTTTCTTAGGCAGGTTAAATTGGAGGGGTATATCTTCTGCAATGGGGAGGAGCGTTTAATTTGAAAGATAGTTCTTTGGGAATATCACTTTCAGTGATTAAAGTCGAGATATAATTCAAATCACCTGAGTCATGCTTCCATTTTTTCCCCAAATTATGCTACACTGGTGGGCAGTTAGCAATTATATGGGGTCTGACCCAGTGTTAAATCCAGCAGCTTGAAATGCTCTAAGGCTTTAAAGTGTCATTGGCAGAAACGTTAGAATGTGTGACTAGTACCCGGTTGCTGCCTTTAATAATTATTATTAGCTCTATTTGCATTCACCTCAGCCACTGCTTCCTTTCCAAAGTCCGGGGAGACGGGAGTTGTAGCTGACTGCAGCACAGGCAGCATAAAAATGTCCTTTCCCTTATCCCAGCAAAATGCTTAGGTAAGGTTGTTAGATGCCTGAACGTTGCATGAAAAGCGCATGATTTGCATTGAAAGGGAACTGTGGCTTTGCCGTGATTTCACTTCCAGAATTAACTTAAATGCACGCAAGCTGTAACTACTTCATAAGAATTTATTTTAATAACTGATTTAGTTAAACCTGTGCAGATGACATGTTAGTCCTGGAAAGGAAAGCAGTTTAGTTAAACCAGAGCTATTAATCCTTGCTGAGCAAAATCTATTAGCTTGACAGTGTGGTAAAGTGAGCATGTTGCATTTGGGACAGAGCAACCGTGTCTATCACGCTGTCCTTTTCTTGAGCATACTAACCTGAGAGCTTGGATTTTTACCTGCGATATTCTGCTTAACAGCATGGCAGCTTTCTTGCAAGCATGTTAAACTCTCATTAAATGCCAATTCGTGTTGTATCTTTAACCGTGTTCTTTGTAATGTCTGCAATTATCTTTTTATAGCAATTTTTTTTACACTACTTTCTAGAATTATTTAAAGTAGTATGTGATGAGCAACAGTAAAGCACACCAGTAAAGCAATATTAAACTAATTCGGAAAAAGGTTGACAAGTACAGTTTTGGCAAATGGTGTAGTTTAGGTTGTGGGATTTCGTGTCCAGTGAGGTTAAAGACTTTTAGAAGCCTGTACTCTTCCATGGGAAATGGCATCTCCAGCAGCGTGCCAACAACTATTTGTCATTTCTTCTGAGTTTAATCTACTGGAGGATTCATCATCTGTGGCAGATGTCAGTAAATACACAAATCCATTGATCTAGGGCTCATTTTCTGCAGAAATGTAGCTGGTCAAGGTTGTTTATTTCTCCTCCATGCTGAATGTAAAACATGTTACCTTATCTGTCTAGAGAGAGAAAAAATTAAAGTTAAGGGTTTTCAGTGCATTATTGAATAGCAGAGGTTAATGGGCTGGGAACTTGTGCTTTCCTTATTACCCTGGCTTCTTTCCTTTACTATCGTCTACACTCATCAATAAATAAATAAGTTAATTAAAAAGCTGTTTCTAAGGGACAAAGTACAGATCCTTAAGATCTGTCAGAATCTCAGCAAAAGATTTAGCCTCTGGCTTAAAAAAATACATAGGGTTATGGATGGATGAAAGTCCTCAGCTTCAATGGTTTTTGTCGTTAAAATGAGCTGCACAAGTTGCGATAATAAATGAACAGTATGGCTCCCCGCCAGGAGTTGTTTGGCCTGTGGGCCATGGCAAGGCCCGCTATGCAGAAAAGGTAAGATGAAAATCCTATTTACAAAAATGTCCAACATTTCATACGTATATATATATATATGTTTAATCATAATCCTGATATTTTGGAAATGTTCCAAATGTGTACGAAAAAATATTCAGAATCTAATTAAATGCACATAGCAAATTCTTTCTGATGTTCAACCAGGAGTTTATGAAGTGTGAGTAAGTGTGTGTCCACATGCAGAAATGAGCCGATTATTTAATACTTTAATAAATTATTTAATGCCCTTTACCGCATACAGTTTTATTTTCATGACCTCTCTTTTCTGCGTGTCAGGCTGCCTGTGGCTGCACCGCTCACCCAGGCTCTCCTTCTCCTCTGTCACCACGACTGGTGCCTTTCGCTGGCACGGCTGCTGGGGGAGCTGCTGTTCTGAGCTTTCTGCCACGGTTCAAGTTTCAGTGCGAAGAAGTGTGTTGGTGCTATGTGCTCCTTTCATGAGGCTGATGTGGATTGTCTCCTGTGTTTGGAGAGTACGTGGTCAGAGACTGAATAATGCAGCAGGTGAGTGGTGCTGCAGGCTCAGGAACGCCTGGCACTTGCGCTTTCCAGAGCCCGAGCCCAGGTGAGCAGGGGACGTGGGGCACCAGCCCCTTCTGTGTCCTCATCTGAAAGAGAAGGTGGAGAGCTTCGCTTGGTGAAGGAATGGCTTTGCGTTCCTTGAGAACAAACCAGCATTCTTCTAGAAGTAACTCGTTCTGCCACTTTGCTTGCAAAACACGAGTCAAACTATGGTGGGTATCTTGGTTGTGGTTGTTCCTTATTTGAGTTATCTGTAGGGAAACAAACGGAGAACTTTGTTGCAATCAAAATCAGTCTTTGAAAGGGACTTGTGAAAAATTCCTCATTTTTCTCTATCTCTGCACAAATTATTAAAGGAAGATTTAACTTTCCTGATAACTCTAGGTGCATTTTTATTATATTTAGTGCTGTTTACAGCCAGAGGGGTAGGTAAGTAGGTGCTCATATTCAAGTACAGCCCAACACTGTGGGTGTCTTTAATGAAATAAACTTTGCTGTCTGTATGTAGCTGGCTACGGAGATTCTTGCAAACCACAAAAATGCATTTTGTGAACAGTAAATTAGAAAAGGGAAGAATGTTTATTTCTTAGCGAGCTTCACTCACCCAACAATTAAGAATGCTTGAAAGCTTAAACTGATTTAAAATATTTTCGGATTAAATGTTTTCATTGGACATTCAGTCAGTCATTCAGGATGTTTAAGCCTGTGCAATAAATTAAGAATGGCTAATGTGAACAGCTGTGGAGAAGCCGTCACTATTGTTTTCACAAGAGTCAACACATGCTCATTAATAGAAGAGTTTAATTTTGCCTCCTTATTTTCTTAAAAAAATAAAAAAGCATTAGCAGCCACAGAAGACAAAGAGGGGGTGATTGGTTCCCATTATTTTTCTTTTTAATATGAACATGAGCCCCACAGCTTTGTGATTCAGTTTCATAATTTCCTTCCGTTTAACCTAAGTGACTGTTTTGGGAAAAATTCCTTTCCTTGAAGATAAGTTCATGAGTGGGTTTAATATATTCTTGCAGAAATATTTTATTGTTTTCTTTTATAATTTTGGCAGAGAGCAAAACACAATGTTTCATTAATTATATTTTCTTTTCTTTATTTTAGCTTTTCCAAGACTTAAAAATAACAGTGTTATCACCTGTTTCAGCAGTCTGTCTTCTGCAAAGTTCCAGGTATCCTTATTTAAAAGATCAAGTCTGTATTTAAAAACAGAGTTGTGCTTCCCCTGCCTATATAAACATATCCTTGTCTTCCCATTAATAACAATCCATTTGCTGTAGATCTTTCCAGTACACTCTAATGAGGCTCTTCCTCTTATCAAAAGAGAAGTGCAGTTCTCAAATTGAGGAAGAGCTCATAGAAAGGCAGACCATTGCTCAAAGTGCTGCAGTTTATTCCATCGAGCTGAAGTTAGCAGGAAAGTTATGTAAATTGTCGTGCTAGGCAGTTCACGGGTTACTTGACATTACAAAAGACCTAAATTGGGAATACAGTATTGTAGAGTACCATGACATTGCTGTTAACTTGTGTATCGGTTAATATGGAAGCAAGTTTATTGCTAACCAAACTGCAGTGGCAGAGGGAGTAGGACGACAGCGGGGCTCTGGATTCTGTTCCCAGCTTGGTGCCTTCCTCCTTGGCTGGCTGGCGGCAAGTCAATTAGACTGGGATGTTCTGGTATGAATGGTTAAAGTTGGATGCCTAAATCCATATTTCATAAGTTGCTTGGCTTTGTGGAAATGCTGCATACCAAAGCTTCAACTAATCTGAAATAGCAAATATAGTATTTTTGAAATCCCTCGCCTTTGGTGTTTATTAGGGGGAAGAGGAGGCTTCTGTTGCACTTCATCTTCTCAATTAAACGATAGTCATAGTTTTTAGTAATTTCTGACCAGGAAAAAGGGGATCATAAATATGTATAGATTTACATATTTATGGAGCTATTTATAAATATGTAAATACTTAACATCATCTGAATGGCATGCGTATAGAGAACTGACTGACAGCAAAGCTTTTATTAGTGTAATTACAATATAACTCCTGCTGCAAAATTGTCATTGCACCAGCATAGTCTCAAAATGGCATCATAGTTCTAATTCAGTCTTTATTAGCATGCTACTTTGTCTATAAAATAAAACATTCACCACATTTCTAATAAAATTCTGGTTTATGTGAGTATTAAATACCTTCTGTTGAGTGAAGTATCAATTAAGCAATGAATTGCAAACTCATGTAGTTTGTTTGAAATGGTGCTAATTACCACTGTAAGGTCTTTATTGATGCTGAAGTCTTTAGATGTGGACTGAAGGGATAAACACCTCGTGTTACACAGATCAGCTTTCACACGGTGGTATCTTTCAGTTGCTGCTTACCGAGAGCCAAAGTATTTCTTCTCAAATTCTGTCTTTTCTCTTTCCTATCCCTCCTGTCTCTTCATGTTACTGAAATAATGTACAGCCTGTTGGAAACTACCTTACTCCTAGTGAGAATATTACACCTCGTCAAAGTGATGGCCATTGGAAAGTGCAAAGCGTTTTCAGTCAAAATGCTGAAGGCTCGTGTATCTGAGCACAAGAATATCTTTTTCAGGTTTTAAGTAGAAGCAAAGAACATTCTGCTTTTCTTTCTTCACCCAAAAATGAAAGTACATAAAAAAGTGAATGACTTTTTGTCCATTTTTTCATCTCAGTTTTATTTTTCTGTAAAATTTCCATCAGTTCTGCTGAAATTTAGATCAAATTCCCATTTTACAGAGGTATTAATGACAATACAAAGAGCTCTACAATGGCAAATGAGTCCTGAAAGATATGAATTTGTTTGCGTCAAAGGTCTTATACTGTAGGATTCTGGATGAGTTCTACACTTGTTTACCTCAGCACAAACTTTATATAGCCACACTGTTAACAACAGTAATTGTATGTATGCAGGTCTATATCTAGTTATGCATACATACATAGACAGATGTGTGTATATATACATGCAGACATAAAGAAATCACGTTTCATTAATGAGCATGACTATCCTTAGGGTATTTGAGAAAATGAGCCCTGTTACTTCAAGAGGAAGAAGGCAGGCTAGCGAAGGGAAGTTCCTACATCGGTAAGTTCAGTAGCTGGCGAACAGATCATATATTTCCTACGTATGTCATCAAGATGCTAGTGTAAATACAACGCAGTCTTATCCCTACCATTTATCACATATTTTCCAGTTAACATTTTCTTCTTCTGTATCTCACCAAAATCCTGTTTGTATCCTACTGCCTTAGGCTACTTAATTACACAAAATTCTCAGTTGAAGGTATAACCCAAAAGATGATCAAAAACCACCTGAAAAAGCTAGTAAGGTAGGTGAAAAGCTAGTAGTAGGTAAGCTGTAGGTTCAGTTGCCAGCTGCCAGGTTGCAAACTCTCAAATGTGAAGAATGATAATGGACTGCACTTGCTAATCCATTTATTGCAATACTGTCTTGCATCTGTACGCATCGGACAGATACGTGTTTCGCTCACGAGTGACCACTGCAAAGAAGTGTCGTATTGGAATATAAATACTTGGAACATGGGAAGAGCAAGAGGGAGGAGAATTTGGGGTGGTGTAAGGGAAAAATTTGAAAAAATAGATTTTAACATAAGGGTGAATTTAATGGAAAACTTAATGCACAGGTTTTTCCAAAGAAAATGTGGACGTGGCTTTGCCAGGGTATTTAAAAACAGACTTGATGAAGAAATTACAACTATCATGTAAGGAATTATTTTGTACTGGCAGGGGAATGAACTGGAAGAAGTCCATTCCTCATTTTAGGCCACTTGATTATGTGGGTGCTACTTCATGGAGTTTTGGTACTTATGTTTGATACATGAGTAGTTGGAGGTGGAAAATGTTGAGTGTCACCTACGTTTCTCCTCCTCTGTTCTCTTTTTCCCTGGCAATTACGATAACTGCTGTACACATTTCCTTCCCAGAAAGCCAAGGAGTATTTCCCATCTAGTTAATGTTTGATTAAAACCATTAGTTAATCTTAGTATTTCTGTTGCTGTGTGATGTGGCCATTGTTTGAAAGAGTCATGTATGAAAAGGGATGAAGAGGAACAGATGGAGTTCTGCAATTAAAATGACAATTGAGATGGCAAATGACATTACTGAACTCCATTTCCTTCATCTGCGATGCTTAAAATGTGTTTCTTTTATCTTTGTGAGGGTGTTTTGGTTTGTATAGTTCTATTTTTGCAGTATATATAGCATAGCAGAAGTAACAAAGAGGTCCTAGTTGTTTTTGAATTCTCTCCTGTAACGCATAACTCATATTTACATGGGAGTGATGCTGCAGAGAGAGACATTCTGGGCTCTAGCAAATTGCCAAAGAAAAGTTCCCCGTTCTCCTCTGGAAAGACGCCACTTCTTTTGGACCTGCAGAGAGCTGTTTGTCCGTGACGCTGCGGCTGAAGAGCGCACTGAGTCACCCATCACAAATGCAGGCTTTGCCCTCTCTTGGCTGACTGCGCGTGTATCAATTATTCTTCCCTCCTCTGTTACTTAGTTATACACCAATTCTTTCCACAAAGTGTGCATGACTCAAGGCTTCGCCGCGCTGTTACCCCTGAACTATTCTTCTCTTTCTGAATCACAGCTTGGAGGCTTGGAAGGGATTTATTAGGGGAGATGTTTGGGAAGACCAAATTGCACAGCACTTGTAATATTGGGTTCAATTCTTAAAATGGCAGTTTTGTTTAAACAGCTTCGTTATTAATACATTGAAAGGTTAATCCGGAAAGTTTTAGGGATTCAGCTTAAAAAACACACCGAAGTTGAAAGTTTCTGTTGAACCTCTTGGAACCCCAAAATAAGTTTGAGAATTATATGAGACCTTTTCCTCTTCATTTAATTCAAAAGAGCCCAGAAACACTATATATTAAGGCTTCCATTCATGGTTTTGCAGCATTTCTGATGAGAGACAGTAAGTTTAAGCGAAATAAAGGAAGAGCTGGTCTGTTGAAGTGTTTTGGGGTTGGGTTTTTTTTTTATTTACAGAAGTGGAAAAAAAAAAATAGCGGGAATTAAACACCCTGAAAATCCCCATGTGCTCTTATCTTCATATTTAGGTGTTTGAATAGCAGATTCTTTTATGGAGTTTTATTAGCTTTTGGTTTTATTCTATCAAAAATAAATTTAGAAAGTAATTTAATGTGAATCGCCAAGACTTAATAAGAGAAATGAAACTTGTATCAGCCTGTGTTGCTCATATGTTACAAACTATTTTCCTGCAGTTTCTTGTTGTCTCGTCCTAGAGAGATGGTTTTAACGGCTTAACATAAGGGGAAAAAAAAGATGAAGGAAAGAAAACCAGCAATGTTGTGGGTTACTGTCACTTTAGATGCTGAACCCAGTAACAAAGGGGTTTACGGAGAAGGATACTGATCAGATTTTCTTTATTTTATCCAGTGGGACTATTGTGGTTAGGAGACTCAAAGCTTCAGGGTCTAAAAATAACATTAGTATTGCAGCTTCAGTAATAAAATGCACACAGCCTCATTCATCTGTGTCTTTTTGTTGTTGTTGTTTTGTTCTTCCAAATGGTAACACACACTTTTAATAAGTATTTGTTATGATCATTCAAATCATAAGAGCCTCTTGCGTCTTTGCAAAAATCGGATAGAGCCAGCACTATATGGTATTTAAAGTAGACTTTAAAAGCCAAATTTTCCAGGTTTGACACCTAGCTTACTGTCAGGACCATCTCTGTAGCAACTCAGCTTTGACGTTTCAGGGTCAAACACGTGAGTAGACTACATTTTGGAAGGGAGAGTATGTCTGTGATGAGGCTGTACATCATCTCTGCTGCCTTGTAACCTGCCTGTACTTGTCTGCACAGACAAGATGACCCAGAGTCCTTCCTAGACACTGTAGGCAGTTGGAGTTGTCTATAGAGCAGTGTGGCATAGAGACGTAGATCATCCTGGGTGTCCTCCAGACTACTTCCAGAACTAGTTAGCTGTAGGCTGGTGGTGATAAATGTATATAAATAGAGCGTCCACCTGGGGCATAATGATGAACATGGAACCCTTGGAGATGATCTTCTGTTGACAGTATCAGGGGGAATTGTGTTTTAGCTGTGTTTTCTGTGGCTAAATCACTTCACAGGTCAACTCAGCTGAAGGTGGCATCAACCTGTATAATAACCCGATACCACCTGTCAGCGGAGAATATCTGGAGTTACTGGGGATCTCAGTCTAATCTGCTGGAGGCAGGTGCATAAGGCTGAAAGCTGAAGAGGTGAAGAAAATGGATGCACCTAACTGTGCACTGGACGTTGAGAAAGCAGGACTGAAGACATCAAGTATGTAGTGACGAAGAACTTCTAGATGATGCAGAAAACCAATTCTGATTATGACATGGATATCGAGAAAAAAATCAGTCAAAAAGGAGAATAGGAGGAGAAAGGTATGAAAAGGCTAATATTAATCTGCACTCTTTGTACTTACTTCTGTGTGAACAATTAGTTCATGCTTTACTTTGGCTGTTATTCCATGGGATAACCCGTCCCTCCTGGGATGTGAAAATATCAAGACAGCAGTAGCTTTAAATCTGTATTTACCCAGAAGGCTGAGA
The DNA here is from genome assembly GCA_013400035.1 of Rynchops niger. Lineage (NCBI taxonomy): Eukaryota > Metazoa > Chordata > Aves > Charadriiformes > Laridae > Rynchops > Rynchops niger. The sequence continues at coordinate 72,986 of VXBH01008586.1, read as the reverse complement.
ATACTTGCTTGATTTGTGTTCCTTATATTCACTGGAGTAAAGTTGTACTCTGTGATGGTATTTTGAAATCTTGGGTCCTGTCAGATTTTTGGGACTTTGATTTGCCTTAAGGAAGTGGGATACAGACATTCCTAAAACTCCAGAGACTAACCAGCCAAGGAGTAAAAATTAGTTCAGATGCACATCTAAGCTTCATTTAATTTTAATCTAAACTTCTATGGAATGATTCAATTATTTTTGGAGTGTAAAAAAAAGAAAAAAAAAAGAGTTGAACAAAAATTCATTTGTCAAAATTTGAATCTCTCCAGTTTTGAGGGGTAAAAATAAAATGCCTGTGTTTCTTTGTGTCAATTGTATTTCTAGTGTTTTTGTTAACTTCTCTTTAACTTTAAAAATTTTACACTCAGCTAAACGTAAGTTAAAGAAAAGAGGGAAAAATCTCACTAAGGTTTCTGACAGATTCTGTCAATCATAGTAATATGCCCGGAGTAGAGAAGCTCTTTCACAGCAGGGCTTACTCACACATGGAGGGATGACTAAGTATACCGCAAGATGCATAGACATGTGATATTACACTAAAAGAGAATATTCCACTTTTAATTCACCCCTTCAGCCAGATCTAGAGATATGCAGTCACTCAAAAGGCTGCTGTAGTGCCTAAGAAAACTGAACCAACCATTCAGGAACTCCAGCCCAAGGCAAGACTGAATCCAGGTAACGTCTTCACAAACACATGCCTCATGCCCAAAGAGGCTGGAAAAATGATAGCTGGTTTTTAAAAAGCTAAAGTTTCCTCTTTCTGGGTATACTGACGAGGAGCGGCGTCAGCATGAATTGTGGGCTGCTCAGTGTTAGGGCCTTGCAGGCTGTACTAGAGCCTTGTAAAGAAAACTCTGAAGATAAAACAGATATTCACAGACTTCTGTGGTGCTTTTACAGAAGGCATCAACCAATTCGATTACACTAAGGACTCAGCGCCACGTACATTTGTGCTATCCTGCACCAATGGATTGCCCAACTTTATATCATCCCTTGTCTCTGCTTACGACCAACTCCCATCGCTGAGCAGGAGGACTGCTAGTCAGGAGTCTCCCACGTGAGTTTTACTCCTTACATGACTTCAGTGTTTTGTGTTTTCTTATGCGAAGTTGTTCTGTGGATAAGAGGAGCGTGCTGTCCTCTGAGTGGTTCGTGTCTTTAGTCAGCTGCTGGGCTCCTGGGAGCCTGGCTTCATCTCCAGTGCAGTGTGCGAGACAAACGCTGCAGCCTGCATCTTTCTCTGAACACTTTGCAGTTCTGCTCTTCGGACTCTTTGGGGGGGACTAAATCAATCAGGTTCTTTTATTACTGTTACTCATCTTTTTATTTTTATTTTTTTAATATGAATGCATTTCGGGTCCTGCATTTTGGTCACAACAACCCCAAGCAA
>VXBH01008586.1:51506-71182 GCA_013400035.1 Rynchops niger | reverse complement strand
TTCCAACCATGAAGATTCTGTGATTCTGTAATGTCTTAAGGTGTTTGATGGTTTCTTTCCCATTATATAACATTAGCCACAGTTCATATACATTAACTAATATTCAACTAATTGATATGTCATGAAGCTGTTAACCTCTTTACAGGATTTGGAGCTTCTCAGGTAGCTGGTGTTATACAAAGGCAAAGGTCACTTCATCCTAACACGTTCCTATGGCAAAAGTTATTTTTAAATTTTGAAGTTAGTCTTCACTGTGTTTTCCTTTCATCAAATCTTATTTCTAACTGATTCAGGGTTTTTCTACTCATTTTTTATTTGCTTTTCAAATTATAATCAGTTTCATGTTGTCGTACAACCGTTCCACTGGACACATTGTATTTGTATATCTGATAGTTTTGCAGAATATTGTTCTCGGTGTTTTGTAACTGTCTGTATATTTTCATAAACTTTTACTGAAATCTACCTCATCTGTTGGTATTGAGCTAATAGATTCTATTTTCATAATGAAATTATTTTCTGGTTTTGTATTATGTTCCATCTTGGCACGCCTAATTATTTTATGATTGATTTAGGACATCAATAAGTGCTGCATTTTTCTTTTCAAGAATACTGTTTTTAAAGAACTTTTTGAAAAACAGCAAATCTATTTCTACTAGCTGTGGAAAAATATTCGGAGTGAAACAATTTTAATAATTAAATTCACAAGTCATTATTCATCCGGAATATTTGCTTTTGTATTTTCTTCAAAAATTCAGGAATAAGGTTCCCCTGTGGTGACGGCGTTGGAGCATTGCTCCGGAGCACTGAACTCCTTTTCAAGGCAGATCTTTCACTGCAGCGTGGGGAAAATGTTTAATCTCTCTCCATCTCACTTTGCGCCTGTGGAACCAACCCTGTAAGAGTTTTACCTCTGTCTGGAAAACCAGTAATGGTTTGTTGAGTAAGGAAAACATTATCTACTCTGAGTAGAAGAGCTAGGAATTATTCAGTGAATATTAGACAGTAGACTGGAAGAAAAGGAACTACCCTTTTACACATGATGATCTCTGTGCTGATGAGGGCCCTAAAGTAAGCAGGAGCCTTCCATTCCTCACAACTACGCTGGCTTTGGCAGACAGGCACATTGTCGTCATTTGTAATGCAAGATGTATGTGACACGGAAAGGCCTAAGTGTCAGTAAATATAGAATTTCATGTCATGTCAATGTTTTTTTAATTAATCTTATGTGAGCCCAAAATAGAGACAATCTCTCGAAAGAGGATAAAATGTGTAGTCTACTGTTGGTCTGATGTGGGTGGGTATCTTATGCCTGGCTACTGAATTAAACACTTTTCCTTTATGCAAGCCTGAGAACTGCCTGAAAACCCAAACTATGAAATTCTCACAAAAAGAGATGTAAGCAGTATGAAAACCTTATCCCAAGTCTAAACATACTGAAGGTTAAGTTCTTTCCAGGAATTCGTTCCAAGTGTGCAAAAGGTACCTTGTCACAGCCAATCTGTAAAAATGTACACGCTTTACCATGGGGCTTCCTTCCCTGTTTGCTTTTGGTTATTAATCTTAGAACAAGCTGTGCTTAGGTGTTTGGTCTCCTTGCAAAGTGGCTTTTCATTTGTACAGGTATTGGCAAGCAAACATGTACCATTCTGAAAGAATTCATAAAATAGGGACATGTTAGTTTACAGGTTTAATCCATATGATATTTATTGGCTGTCATACAGGCAATGACAGGCAGCCAACACACTATTCAGTGGACTTCTCCACCCATCTGTTTATCCATCTGTTACTTGAAAAATAGATTGCGATTTTTGCCCCAAACAATCATTGTTCTAGCAGGCCAGTGAGATAAAGATACATCGATGTATAGAACCCTTTGTTACAGGACCATCCGAAACATCCTGTGGTGGGATCTGGATATGAAATAATACTAGTAACTGGTGTGCCTCTGATCCCAGCACCCATACACTTGCTACTCTATCACTAGAATAAACTCATAATGGACAAGTTGAATTTACTATTTTGTGGGGGAGAGAAGGAAGAAGGTGGCTTTTTGACCATCTTCTCAAGGAATATATTGCTCAGCACTCCCTAGTTGCTAAGATCACAATGCTCTGGAAAAAAATAATTCTGATTTTTAATCAGAACGGCAATATTAATTTGTGCACCATGTTGACATAGTAAGAACACCTCCAAAAGAGAATCAAGTTATTAAATTTTGGACAGGTGCTTAAAGCTTTCATTAATGTTATATAAGCTGGTTTTATACTACCGATTTCTGAAGTTTTAAATATTGCTATCTGATTGTTTAAAAATGTTTTATTCCTCAGTAACGAAAAATTGCGAATATAATTTTGAGGGAAAAAGTAAAAAAAAAATCTAAACTTGATAACTTATAGTGGATATCACCTATACAAACGGACACACACCACCTATACAGACACACACCCGTGATACCACTAGAAACATGAATTTCAGGCATCTATTGTGTTGTGCGTTGTCAGAGAGTTATTACGTCCCTCATTTCTGGTGAGCCCTAGGAGATATGAGTTAGAGTATATTCTTTGCACCCCATGGACTGACGTGATTCACAGCGTTCACGCTAAAAATCCCTTAATGACAGATTCAATATGGTTTATTTTGACAACAAAATATGAAATCAATGACAATGTCTAGCAAGAGTTTCTATGGGGAGATCTGGTTTCATTTTGGTCACATTTTTATCCTAAGAAAGGTATAAATTGAGAAGCGTATTGATAAATAATTTCCAAAATATTAAGTGCTAGGGCCTTTTGCTTAAAAATACAAAGCCCAGGAAACTCCCACAGGCACTTCAAGCTGATTCAAAGAAAGTTACAAACGACCTGTATGAGAAGGCTGGAACAGGTGAGATGGTCCCTTCAGCACAGTTATTGTGCTGTCCCTCTGTAGGGGGAGGGATGCTCTTCCTTCAGTTTAAGAATGTTTATTCAGTATATGCAACGATGGAGAACAATAAAACAAAGCAGAGAAGAAATAAAGAACTATGGAGCAGGCCAATTCTTTTCCTGCTGATTTTTCAGCATGTCTTTCTATTTAGAGTGGAGAGGTTTCAGCAACTGAAAAATGAAGATGACAAGAAAGTAAGGATGATGTTGTTGTTGTTATTACTTGCCCATCAGGCAAGTAACGTACAAGTATGACTGTTTTCTTTAATTTAGTTGAAAGCATTAATAGTAGTTTACCAAAGTGGATCAATTTTTAATATTTCCTAAGGGAGTTTATTCACAGATTTCACAATTATAAATAATCTAGTTAGGAAACAAAGGTACCGTAGGATTCCCACCCCCACCCCCCGACTTTCTCTCCTGGGATAGGAATAAGATTGTGTGTAGCTCATTGCATTCTGTGAAGAGGGAACTTGAAAAACAGTTTTTAATCCCCAAAATACATCCCATTTTCTACAGCACAGAAGAGATGCTATGGAAGAAAAACAGGAAGGAAGGAAAGAAATAGACAGTTTTTGTGTTGTAGTATTTGTCTAGGGTAGGTATGCTACTGAAAAAAACATGGAACGCCATTTACTGAAGGGCTATGGTGAAGATAGTGTTCATTTTTCCTAGGAAGTAATCAGTAAATACAAAATAGAATAAAAAGGTGTTGTAACCCTAGTCTTTACAAACATGCTCCATGGGCATTCAAAATGGACATAGTGGTATGAATATAGTCAAATATACAAATCTGGCAAATTTTCGGCAAACTCTAAGGCAAGACTTTCCCAGCAAAAGTTTAAGTTTGTAAGCAAGTTTTAGTAATTTAATGGGATACTTTGTATGTTTTGTTGCTGAGAAAGAAAACTCCAAGGAATAACAATATGTATGCGTAAGGAACATGAAGTAAAGTCACATGGCAGCTTACCGGCGTTCTAGCTTGTGATGTGAAAGCTTACGAGCTTTCTACGCTAGTTCTTCATGCTGATATGCTTGATGCGCATCACATGCGAGGCTACTTAACCCACCTGACACAGGCGATTTCTGGCTCATTTGGGCAATAAGGCCATCTCATGCTTACTCTGAGCCAAGAATGTCTAAAGAATAATTCATATGGCCATGCTCTGTAAATTGTTATTCTAATTTCTAACGCAATAACAAGTTGTCAAAATGTCCACCCTTCTGAGGATTTCTTGATCCTCAAAAATAAAGAAGTTTGTAAGCAGGGAAGCATAACGCACTAGATGGCTGTCATGGTTTAACCCCAGCCAGCAAGTGGGACCACACAGCCTCTCACTCATCCCCTCTTTCCCCCCAAGAAGGGTAGGGAGAAGAGGGAGAAAAGGACAGGAAAGGGAAAAAAAAACCCTAATGAGTTGAGATAAAGACAGTTTAATAGAAAATAACAGAAAAGGATAATAACAATAACAATAATGGTAAAAGAATATACAAGACACAAGTCACTCTCGATGCCTGGTGAATTCATTGCCCAGCCTGATCTGAGCAGAGATTGTGGATTCCTCCCTCCCAGCCAACCCATATTTATGTACAGAGCATGATGTCTCTGGTGCGGAATATTCCATGGGCCGTTTTCTTTTTCTTTCTGTGCTCCTTCTCAGCTTCTATGGGAAGCTGAAAAAAGTCCTTGACTAGTATAAGCACTGCTTAGCAACAACTAAAACAATGTGCGTTACTGACATTCCTTTCACACCAAATCTGAAAACACAGCAACCACTAGAAAGAAAATGAACTCTGTCAGCTGAAAGCAGGACAATAGCCCGTAAGTATTCTATGAAATATGAAAGAATTTATTTCAATTGGTGCAGAGCACAGTGAACCCCAGATGTGTTTTCAGTCATTAAGGGCTCCTTCAGAAATACAGAAGGAATTCACTATCACCTTTCTTTGCCTGCAGTTGCAGTTTGACCTTGAAGAATATGTACATGTGTGTACCACTTCATGCAGGAATAGCCTTTCTAAAGAGGCTATTCCAAGGCTTAGTAAGCTCCAGTAAATATTCTCTAGTGGGTCTTGGCTAGTTTACTTCATGTCTTTTAATTAATTGCCTTTAGGGTATGTTATGTAATTGTACTTCCTTGGATGTCCTCTACAGTAATTTCTTGAGGTAACTCAAAAACTGGAGTCAAATTTTAATGTTCATTCTTCTATGAATATAACAATTTGGTGATTATTAGCACAGAGAGAAAGAGAAAGCTTGATAGTAAGGCGGCACCTACCGTAAGCAGAAAGGGAAAGCTAGAAGTTTAAAGAGGAAGAAAATAAGTATAGAAGACAAAATAAAGGGGAAAGGCTGATATTTTGTGTGGAATCTGGATTCTTTTACCTATTATGTAGTAGTTACCCAAGTTGATACCCACTTGGGTATCAACACTAAGCAGCACTGAATACTTTCAAAAATTTCCTCTTTTTTCTCTTTGTGTATCCCTACTACAGGTCAAAGAGGATATTATAGTCTGTAAGAGATTAAAAAATCAGCAGTTAGGTGGAAAATAACATAGATACTTAAAGGAAATCTTGTTACAAGTCTCTGATCCATAGAATAAGTAGATTCCAGTAGACTTTCTCATGAGTTTGCTCCTCCCCCAGGTACACTGGAAATAATGGAAAACTTAGGATGCTTATTTGTGGGGTAAAGTACTAGTCAACACATGGAAAGATGGCCCTAGGTCTGGATTGTGCCTTTACATACTTATGCTCATGCACTCTTATTCCCTCTTAGAAGATTTTTGTATTTGAATTTTAGATGATACTTTCAGCTTCATTGTCAACCTCTGTTTAACGGTTTATCAAATACTGCTGAACACTATTTTGGGTTATATTTAATGCTTTCTTGGGGTCCTGACTTTACTTACCTCTTTGTTATCATTTCCTTTCCTTTTACTGATAGTAGGAAACTTCAAGTTTAACAGTCTCCCTGTAGCTGAATTCTCTCCCACCTTCATCATTGTGGTCTGTGACCACAGAATTGAATTACTGTATCAGTGTGTATTACTATTCGTACGTTAATCTCTCTCTCCTGGAAACGTGTTTCTCTGTACATACGCTGTTACAGAAAATATTCCTTCAGATCTAAAAGCACTGTACTGATTTTAGTGTATCTGGATCTGCTACTACTAGCCCAGAATGAAGAGCTTCCAAAGCTTCCCTGCAGAAAATTAAAGAATCTGAATCCTATTAAGCACACAATTCCCATTTAACGTACACCTTAAACATTCAGAGCACCTGCGAACTAAGTGAGGACTGCATTTCTAGAGGAGAAAGCAATTTTCTCTAGTCATATTTTTAAAAAATCAGCAAGACATAGAGATTTAGACATTCACTTGGGAAGTAAATAACAAAATGCTAAATTTAAGCTTTGCTCACGTTTAATTCAGAGTCCTAGAAAATACTGCTATCTCTGAAAAAAACCACTCATCATCATCCTGATACAAAGTTCAGACACTTTCACTGAACTCTTTGTGCTCTGGACTGGGAAAGGTGACAGACCAGAAAATGGGATATTCTCAACTAACAGCCTCTTCTGCTGCCCCCGAAGGGTTATGGAGAGCTCAGCAAAGCGACCTCTCTGGAGGGCTTCACTCTTCCAGGTGTCCTGCAGGATCTGCCTCTTTGCTTGGGTTGTCTGCTTAGTTACAGGTATCACGATTGCTCTTCGTTGTGTCCTCGTTGGTATTTTGCATCTGTACACATTGACTTTATTCCTGTATATATTGCAATAATTTTGAACAGCACTTTTTAAACTGGAGTAGTCTAAAATGTCTGTAATTCTTCATTGTACAGCAGGTAAGAGAGGTGGCATAGCATTGCACAGCAGCCGGGGCATTGCTCCTTATGGGAATTTGTTCCCATTGTGCTACCCACTACTAACCTCCGCATTTATAGGATGCTACCACATCAGATCCATGAAGTTCCATGGGTTGAAATTTGGGTAAATTGAGAGATAATGTCTCACAGTCAGTAAGGTACGTAACTTAACCCTGCGATCATACTGTTAGCTTCTATTGAAAAAGTATATGATAAAATGTAATGAGATCCAAAAGCAAATGTCAGAGAAGTTCAAGCATGAAGGCTTTTAAAAGTCCAGGAAACAATCTTTCAGCTTGTCTTATGGTTGCTTTTCATCAGCCAACACCTGGATCTCCCTTAGCCCTAAACCTCTATGATATTAATAGTTGGCCTTTGCTCTCTAGTTGTTCATTTATTCCACCTGCTGTCTAAGAAAAATGCATACAAACCTTTATCTTATGTGCTAGTCTTTAGGGAGTTTCAAAAGGGTGGTGGTAAAATTCAAGGAATCCACAAGAATTGTGTTAGGAAACCAATTATAGTGTCACTGAGAGGTGAGTAGTTCAATTGTGAAATGAATGACTGTTTAGGATTTAAACCTAACCGTTTCTGCTCCCTTCAGTGATGATAGTTTTGAGTAAAATGGACTAAGGAGAGATAACAAACTAGCTCCTCACTGCACAGACCTGCTTTATCTTAGAGATGCGTTTCCAAAGCTATTTTTCTCCTAGTAGTGACATACCAGGAGAAAAACTTGGCATGTAGAATTCTACCGTGTGAAGTCTTGTGAGACAGATCTGATCTGCAAGGTAAGATGGATGCTAATTAATCATACAAATCGGGTTCAGTAGCTGCATGTGTCTCTGATTTCTCACAGATTCCAGGAGGGTGGAACAGAAGTAAAAGTAGGTCTACAGCCTCCTCTGGGACTAGGTACGTTTTTTTTTTCTTTCAGAACAGAAATTACCTTGGCTTTTGCTACTCACATGGGATTTGACAATCTCACATGTGTGTAATTTTCTTAATTTTAAAAAATTGGAAAATTCTATTTCTCTTCTGGAATTATCTTTCAAATAAATATGGTACTTGGAATTATTTTATTATTCGACTCTGGTCGTACTACGGATAGCTGAAGTAAGCGGGGAGAAGAAAAACCAATTGTATTAATTTTTGTCAGATGGCTTGCTGGGTGCTTGGTACGTGAAGAGAGGAAAGAAAGGTGCTATGGAACAGAGATTTCAACTTTATTGTGGCAGAACTGCATCCACTTAAAGTCATGATGATTCATTGTTTGTAAAAGATCTATTTTTAGTTGGCCTGAATTATATGGAGATTAAAGAGAATCATTAGCATAAAATTCCCCTTGAAGCTTCTGCAGTTGGTATAATACAAAAGACTTTGATAAGATTTTTTCAGCCTAGATAACTTTGGAGATTCCCTAAGTGTGCGCAAAAGGCAGATTGGTATCCATACAAAAGCTTTTGTGGGTCAGTGAACTATTCCTCTGAGCACAATGCAACTTTTCATACCGAATGCACTCCAAAACAACGCTTTTCAGAAATAGCAGCATCAGAAGAAAGAAACTGAGAGATAAAGAAGGGGGAGTGATACATTTATAGCTGTAGCGAGAACACGTATCTTCAGGAAAAGCATCAGTGTTGGGTTTTGGTGTTTGCTCTGCTCTCTCAATGCAGAATGAACGAGTCTTTTACTTCATTGCATCTCTCTAGACTGTTGTTTCTTGTCACATAAAAAAGCACACAGCTCCTGTGCTTGCTGCATGGCGTACATAGATTGCAGTGGGGAGAAGGATAACCAGCTACACTCAGGCACAGATTGCATGAGCATCTCTCTTCATTTATCAGCGTGCCGTCGCAACAAACCTCCGAAGACGTTTGTTAAAGTACTTAAGTTGCAACAAGTATGAAATATGGTCAACGTGGCAGAATATATAATTGTTACAAAGCACTTTTAACAAGTGCAACTCACACATCATCATATCTTGCATTCGTGTAAGGATCAATAGTTGCCATCCTAGGCAAAAATGTCTTTGGTAGGGAAATTCTGTGGTTTTATTTTGAAGAAGAAAAGCTGAACAGCAAACTTTAGAAATCATGTCTAAAACCGTAAATAAATGACCTCCATACTCAGCTGGACAACAAACCTGCAAACCTGTATTATATATGTTCCCTTAATACCATGAAATCTAACGTCTCAATATATATCATCGTATCTCAACTTGTCCTGCTGGCATACCAGCTAATTGTTAAATGAAAGTTAAATCATGGTAACAACAGTTACTCTACAGAAATAATCTCTGAGATACCTTTATCCATTTGTCCTCAAAAGACATGCGATTCCTTCTCAGGTTCTTAAATAAAATACATTTGCTATTAGAGGACAGGAATAAAAAATAAAAGTGAAATCAAACACCAGTCAGGAAGAATATGAAGGCATAAGTCTGAGTTTTCTTTACAAAAGAGCTGAGATTCATTGGAAATTTATGTTTGTGGAAAAAATACTTAGGGAAAGAATAAATCCATTGCAGTTACTGGAGAGGCTGTTAATATGTCTTTTCACATTATGCAAAACCAGCAAACAAAATAAGGGTCATAGCTTTAAGAAGACTTGTTTGTAGTATCTGTTAGATTGAGCAAAATGTCACAATATGTAGTCTTCTGGAAGAAGCAAACAGACCATTAAATCTCGGGTGAATAAAGCATGTTTTCAAACTGCTACAGATTTTTGTCTTTTTGGAACCATTGCAGCAGTGCTTGGGGTTGTGGCTCTGATTATGTGAAGACAATTGGACAGTAAGTTTTAGTGGGACTAAAATTTGCCCCATGGTGCCAGAATGAAGGTCTGGTTTGAAAGCTACTTTATGCAAAGAAAGAGACCCACCAGATGCAAAACAGGTGGTAACTCACCAGGGGCAGGCACGTATGAAATCACGGCTCTTTATTTGGATTACAGTGAAAGGAAAATGGAAGGATAAAAGGTAGAACAGCTGATTAAGAGGAGCAGCCTCTTGACTTTTTATTAGGGCTTTCATAAATGTAACGGTGGTTAAGCTATATGCTGGAATAACGGAGATCCCAAATGTTGAACATGTAATGTGGGCCTCGCAACCAGGTGCATGCCTGCTTGATGTGTTAAAAAAAATCTCATTGGTGCTAAGATACGTCTTTGCGTGTTATATTTATATCTTTTATATATGTGTATATATATCTTTTATTTCTTTTGTGAAAGCGACTTACGCTGTTACTATACTGCAGGAGCTGCTAGAGTTGCCATTCACTCCCCAGTGGCTCCATTGTGAAACCCAGCGTTGTGGGTCTTTTTGGAGAACTTGGAACTGAAGAATGAACTGGAACAACCTGCCCTGCTGTATCATCTCAGAGAATAACATAAGGCTGCCAACAGCACAGATGAAGTTATTTCAGATCTTTCATGAGTTCTAGACTCAAGAGAAAAGTAATTTTTAAAAGAAGGTAATAATATTTTTCCTGCATGTTTGTTTATTGCCATGTTAATGAGTGGAGAAAGCATTACATGTAGCCTTTTTACAAGAGCTTTTCTCTGGGCCTGAAATATTTCAGGCCCAGTGTACAGCTAGCATTGCACAAAGTAGGGTTTTATGGTTTATAGGCAGTGCCAAGATGTAGTTCTTGTCCAACAGTAACAGGGAATATTTTCCGGTACTGAAACCTGATTGCCTGTGCTGTTTCTTGTTAGAATAGTCCTTGCGTCTTTTGTTTGGCCTGGTCGGACAGTGTTTTCCCCAATAGTTTCTTGGACACGAAGTAGCTGGCTTAGGCCAGGGATCGCTCCCAACTGATAGCTGTAAGCAATCCATTTTTTAGAAAAAGATTTATCTCAGAAAAGCAGAAAGACTTTTTTCAGTGGCCAGTGGACAGAGAACAAGCCCTTACAATGTTTAGTTTAGTTACAGAGAACTCTTGTATAAGTCCCCTTTTTAAATGGAGTTAAATGCTCTCCAGCACTTCCTAGGATTGGACAATTTCATCAAATAGGGAATGCAAGTGTACTAGAATTGGTACCATGTACAAAGGGCAGAGTTGGAAAGTTTTCCTGACTGTACCATGGAAAAGTACTAAAATATATTTTAAAAAAATGATATACTGAAATATAGTTGTATCAAATATAGAGGGGATATAAGTGATAGGAAGGAAGAAATGTGAAAATTGGTCCTCCTGCCTTGGAGAGAAAAACAAAGCTTTCCAAGATGCTGAGGTTTCAACACGTGGCATTAGTTTGAGCATTCTGGGAGCCTCTGAAAAAAGCAGAGGAAAATGGACTGAAAATTTTTTGGTCCTTTGTAATTTTGATAACCAGAACACAGCCACAGGCTGATGATTCTTTAGGACTGGGCTTTTTAAGGTCAAAAGACGTGAGATTAAGAAAGAATTTATGTGGGGTTGCATCTGTATGGTGCAAGAAAGCAAGAACTGTTCCTACTCCGTAGAATGTTGTGTGGGTGGTTTCACCCACATGGGCTGCTTATGTCAGAAGATTAAAATGTGAATTCAATTCCTTATTTAAGTAGTTGGTTAAATAAGTATGAGGTGGTACGTTTGATTAGCTTCACAGAATCTCCCAGGATAGTTCCAGTGAGCTCTAAATACGTAGCATACATTAGTGATCTCCCAAGTGAACATCAAGCTGTCGTTGTTGAGCAATGGAAGTTTTTCACTGCGCTGGGGCAGATTTTACTAAAAACTTGTGCTAGAATTTTTCTTGCAGGTAAGAGTGGGTGTTGCTTCTGAAGTTGTTTGGACAGGTGTTTTAGAATGTCATTAGTAACATTGCTAATATATGAGTCATCATATTTATTTTATTCCCAAGATTTTAATATGCTTTTACAGAATTTTCAGGATTGTGATGTCTTTAGTGTTTCAATGTGATATATTGTTAACGGCTTCTTTGCAACATCATGTGGACTCCCTTCCTAGTTTGAGTCACTTTAAAACTATTCCAAAACCCTCAGATTTCTTTTGTTATGACTTAAAACACTTTCCATAGCTATGTTTTTAAAATAGAAGTAACACCTGGCTGGTGTGTTTAAAATCTGTCTGTAGCAGATAATGTGAAAATGACCTTGGCCCTGAATTTAAAAGTGGGGGGGGAGCGGGAAGCTGGCTGAACAGTATGCTAATAAGAACACATCTCATTCTCTGTAGAAAAGGGAAAAAAAACAACTTCTCAATGAATGACTTTTAGGCTAGAGTTATTTGAATAATTTTTCTGAATGACGCAAGACTGAACTCATGAGATTCAGATCAAATCCAGCTGAAGAGCAGAAGCAAGAGTCCAGCTGGGAATCCTGCTATTCACTGACTCACAATAAAGACGTTGATAAAATATGAACCTCCTGAAGCTCAGGTACTCCAGGGAAGGTAGAAACAATTTAAAATGAGACAATGAATAAAAGAAATATTTCCAACTATTAAAGCCTGTTGCTGGTTACAACAAAAGTTTGGTAATACAATTTGTTGTAAATTTATATTTCATTGCCTTCATCGTACTTTTGAACTGGGAAGCTACTTATTTCTTGCATCTCACTGTCAGTGTGATTCATTTTCTTATATCTTACTGTTCTATTAAAAATTAACAAACAGTCACCAGCTGGGAACAAAGTCACGAAGTTGCCAACCGAAATCCAAGGACAAGTTGTTGCTGACTTCAGTAGACACTGAATCCTAAGATGGTAAGGGGGACACCAACTGTTTGTATCTCTGCTTTGCGTAGAAATCATTCTTTCTGAGTGCTTCAGCTGTAAATTACTAAAATGATATTCTACTGATATTTTGAAATCTGTATTTATCACTTCAGGTCTGTCCTATTTGCACATGGCCAAGCTGAATCGTTTTTTTCAGTCTGATTTCTAAACTTGGAAAGAATAATTGTGGTAAATTCAAACTATTGGAACTACAGGGATATAGTATTTCTCAGTTGATTCACTAGGGCTTTACAGCAACATATAATTTTGTGCGCAAAGTTTAGTTCTAAGGTACAAGATGGCCTTTTAATAATCCTCTATAAGGGTATAGTTGCCCTTCTTTTTTCATGACAAAAGCCCTGTTCAAAAGAAACCTTGCAAACCCGGCAGTTTTAACTTCACAAATGCTAGATGCAATTGTGCACTTGTCCAATGCACGGAATAACACAGATTCATGGGCAGTTGGGTCCAAAAGCCATTTGCAGAAACAAAAGTCTGTACAGGACGTTAAGCCTGAGACTTATATTTAAAATGATAAGAAATTTTTGTTACTTTTTAGTATTCTTACTGAAAACAAGCAGCAATAAATCTTTTTTGATGCACAATTTTAAAAGCTTTCCATCCCCTCCGTGTCCCTTTGCGCTGCACCACACCAGCATTACCGTTCGAGAAGTATCCTGAACTCTGGTACTTAAGGTGCGAGATTAATGGAGCTAGATGTGAGGAAGTGAAGGCTATGATTAGGAATGTACTGCTCTAATCTTACAGTGTGTTCAAGGCAAGATTTGGAGAATGGAGACTTCCCTTTCCCTTTGTCCTTCCTCCTTCACAAAGGAACACAGAGCAATCCAGTGCTTAGAGGCCTTCTTTGAGGCCACCATCACCACGTCGTGGGTTCAGTGAGTGAGGCTGCAGTTCTTTTTGCTTCCTCCCAGGTTTTTCTAAGAGCATTCTTACGGCCTTGATGTCACCTTGTTGTGGCAAAGATGCATTGCCTCTGTACATTATTGTGGCTTTTTGGAGAAATGAATGACTGAAGTACATCTGTACATATGGGGACTGAATGGGGGATTGCTAATCGTCTATTTTTGAAAGAATTATCACAGAATAAGAAAGGCACGCTACTAATTTGAAGCAGGCTTATGGGTGAAATGGTTTGGGATTCTTCTTTGTTTTTCTTTTTGCCTGGAAAGCTCCGGATCCTCTAGATGATACACACAGGCAGAGCATACAGATACATTTCACTCTACTTAATTTTTTTTGCTTTCCAGTGAAATTGGAAAATACCTTGTTTCAGCTCTTAACTCTATAGCTAATACACAATCTATGCATAAACAATGCTAGCAGTATTTACCGTAGTTAACTTATGACTGAATTTTATGGAAAGCTGACAGGGAAGAGCTAAAGTTGTGTATCAAGAGCTCATTGTGTCCATAGAGAGAGTATTTTGTGTTGAATTACCAAAAGGATTTCAAGCACTCTGCAAAATTTTACTTTTCATAGGTCAGCCTTCAAACCAAGGCAGTCACAGAGGTCATTTAGGTAATCCCTTTGTAACGCAGCAACTAGCAGTGCTCTTATCCAGGGAGCAACACTTCTGTGAGTCAATCCTGTATTTCCATGCTGAGGGGGAGAGGCAAGCCAGCTGCATTTGCCACACAGAAGCAAGCACAGCAACGGCAGATCTTACCAAGGTGCGCCACTGTCTTAACATCTATGAGTCTTAAATCTGAAGTAGTTGCAATTTTTGTTGGTTGTATAATCAAATCCAAGCAGTAGCTCCCACAGGACAGCGTGCACTGCTGCCGGGGAAGAATGGCAGCCCTTCGTTCTCCATCTTGTGTTTTCCATCAGTTTGACTTTGTTGATTATATTTCTTTTTCAATCTAAGAACTGATTTATCGAGTAATAACTGACATAAGTAAAGCTTATTTACACCAAGATATGGCATAAAGATGTGAGTACAAGCCATGTGTATGATATAATGTTTGTATATGGTGAATATAGTGGATAAAAACAATACGTAGGTAATTTTATTAAGGTAATTCTCCGAAGGAAACATCTAGCTTTTAATGTGTATATTATAATATTATTTTAATGTGTTATAACATTATTTTAATGTGTGTATATATATTATTTTAATATTTATATTGTATTGTCATAATTCTATTATGGTGTGATGCATTAAGGTCAGACTATGATTACTGAAGTAGCTGGCTCTGCAGGTATGTCCAGCATAACACTGAAGAGAAGTTTCTTTCGTAGCGGTTTTATTTACCAGTTAATGTTGTTTATGAGTATCATAGAATTTGCAACTAATTATGCTTAATGAAGAATGGCTTCAGACTGCCTAACTGATTCCTTGATAATTTGCCTAGAAGATTACTGAGGATTTTTTTGCATTTCCCAGTATCAGCTTTTGGGAATGGATGGTTGCTTTGTCATTCATTTACATGTAATTTGTGGTACTATGACAATATTGTGAGATCTATAATGTTGTCTACGTAAATTTTAGGAATAGAAATACACTTTGATGCAGTTGATTCACGTTTTTGTTTATTTGATACAGGTCTACCCTGTTTCTGAAATAGTAAATTAATATTTCTACTGCACTTAAGGTCTGCAAAACTTTTGTTTTGGAGGTAAAGACAAGTGGCAAGCTCAAAAAGTTATACTGAAGTGGTGTTGGCCTGTTATTTTTAGAAAAGCTGTTTGAGTAAAGCAAATTTATAGACCACGTTGCTGCTTTTAAAAGATTTGTGGTATGTATCTCCATCAAATCCTAAATCCTTCAAATCCTGTTTTATGACAGTAATAAATAAATCGTGTGATGAGTATGTTGCTTCCCGGTTGCACAGAAGTGGCAGCCTATTCAAAGGTTCTCAAACGGTGGCCAGAAGTTCCTTCCTTTCCCTTGTCCTGCAGAGCTTTTCTGCATAGTCTTTAAAGTGTTACTTTAAGGAAGCTGGGAGGAGACACTATATCATTTCTCTGCACTTCAGATGCTGTGAATCATTTGTAAATTTTGACACAATTCTTTACTGACTCTAAAACAGCCGTGTGTGTGTGTGTTGTTTTACTTAACACAACTAAAATGAATCAACAAACTTTGCATGCAAAATAATAGTTCCTTTTCTGGCTGGTCACTTCAAACCTACATCAAATAAACACTGCTTATTTGATGTTGTCTATACTTCGATAGTTAGCCTGCTTTTTCTTGCCTTATGAGTTATTATTTCTTCAACTACTGCAGTTGCCTTTCCATCAGGGAGTAGGGAATTCACTGTAGTATATTATTTGGATACTTGTGGACCTTTCATCAGTGGATTCTTGGTGTGCAAACCATTAAAGGCATTTAATGGCCACTGTCTATTATCTGTGCGAAGAGCAAGTCATGCTGTGCTGTGGTTCCAGTTTCTAATTTGGTTATACAGCTTGAAGTCTATTAGGAGTAGAAATGGTACCATCACGTAACTAATATATTCATTTCAAACTGTGTAATTAATTGCACTTTAATTCCGTTTGATTATTGGACAACACTGTATCTGGAAGCCATTAAACTCTTTATATGACAAGGTATGCAAGTTTCTTTCTGAATGTATTTTGAGGACAAATCTATTAAGGTTTTCTGCCTACTCACATTCTGGCTTTGCAAATTTCTATTTTTCAAGCCAGAAAGAAACCTACAGCTTGTATATAACAAACTTTTGCAGAAATAAATGCTGCATTTTCATGGACCCAAAGGACATACAGACTTTTTTGGCCATCTCTTTTTTTGTTCAGGGTGAAGCAAAAAATGGTGCCTTTACCAGGTTTGCATTCCATTTTGGTACCTTCTCTCTCACAACAAATATCATCCTACTCGAGTTTAGTTCTGTGTACACCTGTTACTACTAGTCCTTTTGCAGTCCAACAATTGCAGCCAAGAATACAAATCAAGATGAAATCCCATCTACTGTATTTTACGTAAGTGTATAGTAAAGTGATAGTGTGTGTCTGAAGTCCAAGATCTCAGAAGAATCATTTGAGAAAGCAGCGAAGACAGACCACTGAAGCATGACGATATTAAAAAAAAAACCAAACCAAACAACAACAAAGAAACCTATCCCCAAAACCCAGTTGTTTGAGCAAGAGAGGAATAGTTTCTCTGGAACTTGGGGAAAAACAAACTAGGTCAGGATTTTTATTCTGGTTTGGTTTCTTATTTCCTCCCTCATATTTGCAGGGAAAGGGGATGGGGGTTATGGGCAAAGAGGACAGAGGAAAATTGAAATAGATATTTCCTCCCAGGAGGGAGAGAACCCCAGTCAACCAGCCACCAACAGCCTCTGCCGTTTGCCACCTGCCTGCAGGCCGCCAAGTGGGACTTAGTGGTGAAGGGGGACTTGAAAGAGGCCTAGGAGGTTATTTTCTGTGGGGAGGGAGGGTGTTCCTACGGCAAAGTGAGGAATAAAGTACACAGTTTCTTGAGGGAAAGCAGATAAGCAGTGAAAAGAAGCTGGTATCACTGGGAAAATAAAGGTGAGCTGCCTTGGGAACACCAGAGAAGAGATGATTCTCTGAGTGAAGGGTTGGTGACAAAGCTGTTGATTCCCGTGGCTTTGCAAAAAGTCCTACAGGCTGGATTGTGAAATATTTTTCTACCTTCCCTGGTCTGGCTGAATCAACAAACGTAGCTAACTAATGTGTGCAACTAGCTCATTGTGTCCTCTTCACATCTAAGAATAATTTTTGGAAGGTAATGCAAATACAGGTATTAGATCTATTCTGATGTTTGGAGATGTAACTACTGTTCAGTGATGTAACTGTTGTTTAGTAGTATGACTAATATCCTCACACACATATATATATATAACCATGGATAGACTGTATGTCTATGTTTGGTTGTTCTCTTCCCTGTCTCCTGTCCAAACGACTTGGTTCTGGTTGTTCACCACAGTTCCCATTCTTCTCTATACTGCTACTCCAACAGCTGAGAGGTTTAAAAATTACTACCACCACTTCGTCTTTTTCTGCTCTATCACCTGAGTTTCGCTGGCTGCTGAAATAGCGTATCTATGTGCAAGTACTCTCTTTTGTTTATTTTCCTTCAGTAGTGTTACCATATCTATTATGTTAGCATATAGGCATATTTATTTATACAAGTAGAGTACTGGCAGTAAAGACTTCTGGATTCCTCAAAATAGATGTTTTCACTCTATAAAAGTAGTCTTTAGAAGCAGTAAAATGGTCAGAGATGGGAAGAGCCAAACATGTAATGTCCTTAACTTAAGAACAAGTATGCACGTGATTTTTGTCATGCTGGGTCCTCTTTTTCATGCTGCATTAAATGACTGAAGGCAATCTCTGCCATGAGATTCTTAATTAAGGAATTGTCTATGCCTAGAGGTAAGACTTTGGAACATTACGATGTATATGGCAGGGCGGAATACTTGAGAGGAAGGTCTTATTTAAGATGATTTTTTTTTTCTGATCTGAAGTTTAGATTTTTTTCTTACATGTCAAATGAAAAGTTACAGATGAATTGCAGCAGCAGCTAAATTTTAGAGGCTGAAGCATGCTCAGTGTAGAAAGAACTTTAGAATTTCTTAGAAGTATTTTGTGCATCTGAGTGAGCATGTCCAGGAGGTAAATGAGGAAAGTAGGAGACAGCTCCCAGATCTCAGTCCCTCAAAGCAAGCGTCAGCTTCAAAGCATCCTAACTCCTCAAAACAGATGAAAATTTTCACCCTAGATTTACAGTGTGCACATATTATTTTCCTTTCTTCACGATCTGATTCCTGGAAATCAGAGTCACTTTTGCTTCTGTTCGTTTGTGTGTTGTCTGAAGAAGCACATACTGAAGAACTTAGAGTCCAGGCTGAAGTTAAGTTGTATTTGGAAGAATGATTATAGTGAAAAAAACTTAGTACCAGCTGTGATATTAAACTTAAAAAGCTTAAACGACTTTAAGTTGATCTTTATAGTGTTGGCAAGCATAGCTGTAAAAGTAATTCTGTTTTCACATCTGAATCTCTAATGCTGAAATTAAAGAAGCTACAGAAAGTGTATTTCTCAGTTCCAAAGTTTAGTGTCTATTCAGGATTAATTCTTTTTTTCTTCTTCATTTTTTTTTTTCTTCTCAGAAAAATTTGCTGGATAGCGTGTTACCCTGATGGCCCTTAAATGTCTAGGATGCTCTAAAGGGGAAGTGCTAAGATAAAAAATGTGAAAATGTGATTTTTATCCATGTTGACATTAGTTTTTTACCCTGTAAACAGCTCCATACAGTCACAGCAGCAGTTCCAGAGATTAAACACTCTGACAATGGCTATAAGAAAGATGGTCAGATTAATTTCTTATCAAACGGAGTTGACTCAGTGTAAGGAATGGAGACCATCTGATGTATTTTACAGATCAAAGCTAATTCTCCATTGACACACATGCACTTGAGTAGGCGCATCTGTGTGACAGCTAAATTATAGGAGTGCTTTACACACACATTATCTTGTCACAACATAAGAACATCCTACTGCGCTAAAATACCTCTTTGAGAAGAAACATGTAATTTCCCCATATTGTTGGGGTGGATGCTAAACAGCTTCTTTCTTTTTACATATCTTTTATTTTCACCTTCTACAGGCGTAAGGGAAGCAAAGTTTTTTAAAAAACTGAAAATGATTAATTTTATTTTAACTGTCTCTTTACCCTCTTTGCCTTCTGTCTAATGAAACGTGTTGTTACCTGTGTCTATGGCTGGATGGAAAACGTTGAAGGAAAACAGTAATTCCATTTTAGAGTTTAGTTGCTTATTTAGAGTGAATTATTATAATTTTTTTTCCTTTTCATGTATTAGGGAAAGTGAATGCTTTTTGGTTTGTGCCACTGGAATTAAAATTGTGTTTGGGGAAAACTTCATGAATATTTGGCAACAGGTTTGTGGCACAACTTTCACACTCCCTAACAGTTGATACTGTCCAGTTTGAGACTAGGGTGAGGTCAACCCAGACATTTGAAAACTTAGTCTTTATTGAACCAAGGTGCTATAAATTCACATCAACCTCTCCCAGCTTCTTGTAAGACAGTTCAATATATGGGGCCCAGGCTGGTCATAGGACACTGTTAGCAACTGAACTGAGACTGGGGCTGTTTGTGTCAGGGTTGGTTTGGTTTCCAGGGAAGGG